>JAJHZJ010000419.1:3820272-4195095 GCA_023548195.1 Bettongia penicillata ogilbyi | reverse complement strand
ATACGCAGATTATTTTATTAAGATTAAGAGACACAAAACAACATTATTCTTTAGAGGAAAAGGATGCTGGCACACCTCACTTTAAGTAAAAAATGTACTCTTGTAAAAACTATACACTGAATTTTAGTGAATCAAATGATATTTTAAATGCAGTAGGGAACCTCACTAGTTAGAAGCTTTTACTAGTTACTTACTAAAATGAAGAATACATGAGTTAAGCCTATTTTCTAATTTTAGGGTTTTAGTAAATTTGTAGCTATGTAGTCTACAGATGACAGGTGTCCATATCATCATCTTTACTGACAATGGTGTGTATGTTTCCCAGAAGGCAGTTACATTTTCCTTTTGGTGTTCTAGAAGTACCCCTGAAGGCTCCTTGTGCATCCTGATAATGGTGTGGCTCACGTCTTCATTCTAGTGAGATCTGAAATATAAATTACCAGTTAATATCTTTTCAGCATCATAGTTAGCATTAACTAGAACCCTGCCATGAATTTAATTAGTTTATACTTCCTCAATATCACAGGCTGATATTACATATGTGTGTGCATGTATATATATATATATATATATATATATATATATATATAAAATCTTTTGCAAAATACTTTTTACTGAAATGATATAGCAAGAACTACCTCAGCAAACTGAGAGTACTCTCTCCCCTCTACATTGTGGTTCTTGGAGAGAGTGAAATCAAACTTAAAGTGGTAGCTAACATCATTCCCCCCTCTATTGAGTTCCCTTCTGGTTGTGGCATAGATGATGGATAAGTCATTTATTCCCTTGTTTACAGTACACTGGACCTCAGCTCCAAGGTCAATTCTGCTAGGCTAGACCAAGAAGATCATTCTTTAGGGCTATGAATGAAATAGCTTCTGGTACCCATGCTAGATCCTTCAAAGTTCCCAAGATCATTCTCCAAATATCCTTTACCTTAGAACAGGATATACTAGATAAAACAGAGACAGAAACAACAAAAGCATCATATGTCCTTGGGCCACATGTCAGAAGCCTAAATTCCAGTCTTGTTTTACCTTTTACTATCCATATGACACTGAGAAAATAATTTTACTTCCTTAGCCTCAGTTTCTTCTCTTGAAAAACTGGGGAAATAATATTTGTATTATCTCCTTACTTCTCATGTTATTATGAACATAAAATAGGAAAATGCATGTAAAGCATTTTTGAATTTTCTAGACAAATGCCAGGCATTATTTAAGTGGAAAAATATAAAATACAACTATTAGTACAGGCTAAGGTCTCTAGGTCTTTATAAACTATCAATGACCAAAAAGCATTTATTAAGCACAAGCTATGTACAATGCACCATGCAAAACACTATCAAACAAGCTGCTTATACAAAGAATTTAATTTGTGTAAGAGGAATGAAAAGATGCAATGGTATTCCACATGAATCTTAGGGACTAATTGCCTAACAATCTATGGTAGACTTTTGGCATTCTCTTAATTTTCTCCATCTCAAAAGCTGCCCTTCAATGTTCTAGTTTCAGTTTTAGCAAAACAATTAATTGGTCTGCAAATGAAATCAAGGAAAGGACAAATGGTTAGGATAGGTCCCTAAGTGTTTAATTAACATGTTGACTTGCCAATTCAAGAAGACAGCCACAGACCTCCTGAACGTAATTAAAAAGAAACATTCCATTTAAGACATCTTGCCTTATGTTCATCTTAACTTTTGTACATGTTAATATTAAGTTTATTTTACCTCTCCTTATGCCAGATTGCCCAGGGAAGATCAGACCCTTAAAGGTTCATGGAAAGAACACAAAGAACATCCACATCAGACTTTTCATATTAAGTGACACATGACAGGAAATGTATGATTTATAAGTAAGCAATCGGAATTATGACACCCAGCTATGACCAATATTCCTTTGTCGTAATCAGGATTTTAAAATCACTTCTGAATGAGGGTGAAAAATTATCCTTAAAAGAGTCCATTTGTTAACCATCTAGGTCATGAACTTGACACTCACTAGCTGTGTGACCTTGGGCAAGTCACTTAACCCCAATTGCCTCATCCTGGGTCATCTCCAGTCATCCTGATGAATATCTGGTAACTGAATTCAGATGGCTGTGGAGGAGAAGTGAGGCTGGTGACCTGCACAGCCCTCACTCACTCAAAACAAAGTCAAGTGCAAGTCATGTCATTATTTCTCTGATGACATGGTCTTCTTTGACAGTAAAGGATGAACACACACACATTTCCATGAATAAAAAAAGCCAACGTGGCTTCCACATATCTTCTTTATGTTTTATAAGATTATCGGCTTGTATATCATGCTTTAATCTTTGCAAAGTTCTTTTCATGCATTGTCTTACTTGTGCCACATAACAAACCTATGAGGCAGGTGCTGCCAATATTCTTATGCTCATTTTTATAGATGAACAAATTGAGGCCAAGAAGTGAAATTATTTTTCCAAGGTCACACAGTAAACATCTAAGAAGAGATCCAAATCACATGCCTTTCCTAAGTCCAAGTCTAACATTCTATCCACTGAACCACAAAAGGTTTCTGTTTTCTAGAAGTGTAAACTCTAAGAAAGGTGTAAACCAAAATAAATTTGTCATTTTGTTAGTTTTTCACTGTATGTTAATAGATTAATAATAATAGCTAATATTGACATAGCACTTATTATGTATCAGACATTGTGCTAAGCACTTTACATTTATTATCTCATTTGATCCTCACAACAACCCTGAGAAGTAGATACTATCATTATTGCAATTTTATAAATAAGAAGATTAAACAACTTGCTTTGAATAACACAGCTAATCTGGTTTTGAATTCAAGTCTTTCAAACTCCAGGCCCAGCTGTTATTGTAATATTAATGAAATTAATTACTTTAATGAATTAATTATGAGCTAATTAATGAAATTAGTTACTGTAACATTAATTAAAGATCTTTCTCACACATTAAGAGGTCTCAGGTGGAACTCATTAAGGGAAGCTTGATAAGGAAGGCTTGTCTTGTAGGAAGGCCCATACCTTTTGTTAAGTTCTAATGAAGCACTGGGTCCAGGATTGGGATACTCTCAACTTTGAACAGTGTATATAAACTCTGAGGTAAGATTTTACTTTGGGGTTACTCTTTGGAAAAAGGTTTGTGGGCCAGCTGAGACTCTGGGTAGCTGTTAAGGAGCCCTCTTGGCTTTGAAATCCCAGATGCTGGTTCTTCTCTCTCTGGTAACTATGCATATATGTACTGATCAGGTAATTGGATCTGTCTGTTGATTTGTGATGCAGGTATTGCTTATGGTCAGAGAGTTAGAATCCCTATCTATTGGTATTTATTTCTCTGCTTGTATTTTCTCTGTTGGTGAATGTAATTAAAGAAGATTGTTGGCCCTTCAAAAGTGGCTTTACTTTTAGAAAAGCAGATCAAATAACCTGTGCTGGCAGATCATCCTGGATATATCAGGGTGCTTGTTGCTACAGCCAACTAATTTATACTGGGTTCCTTGTACTTTAGAGTGGTTGAAGTCAGATAGACCTTGGTTTGAATTCCGCCCCCCACACTCACCCCAAGGCATTTTCTTTTGCGTAACTGAATAAATAATTTAATTTCTCTTAGTCTCAGATAATGCCAGCACCTACCTCACAGTGCTTTTATGAGGATCAGATGAAATACTATATGTATTTTGCAACCCTTAAAGTGCTAGATAAATATTACTTACTATTTTTAGTAATTGGAGGGTTTAGGATTGGGGAATAGGATCCAGCTCAAGTGCCTTATATCACATTTAAGTTATAGTTCCATCTGAGTGTACCTCACCAAAAAAACACGATTCCAAAGCAAAATCTTAATTTAATCAGAATTTCTGGTAGTCTAATGACAAAATGAACAAACTTAAGTATTCTTTTTTATCTTTGCTCTATTGTTGCATATGTGTGCATTTTTTAAAGCAGAAAAGAAATGAGGCCAAGATAAATTTCCCTCTGTCAACTTTGTGTGACCACTAAATTGTAGAAACACAGAAATAGGAAAAAGGGAACTGGTTGTGCTTGACCATCCAACTGCCTCCCAACGTTTTGACTTAAGCCACTTCATAGACAGCTGTCTGACCTAATCTTAAGAATCTCTAGGGAAGGGAATTCAATAAGCTCCTTACATAGCCAATGGTAATATTTATCTCTGTCCTTTACAAAATGTTTACTCTAACTTAAATCTCTTTTGTGCATCTCTTCCTCTTCTGTCCTCAAAAGAGATGGAGTATAGGTTGTCATTGTCCTCTATTTAAAATCCTTTTTTTTATTTTTATGTGACTTGTCAGTCTTTTATTTCTTCAGACTGAGCAATTAGAATGTGGTTTCTTTTCTTCAGAGATTCTGCCAACAAACCCTTTATAACTGGATTAGATGTTCTCCTCTGAGCCTGATCTCTAAATTCTCCATATTCTGTTTGGTGAATACACTATAAAACCAAAGGGAAGAATGGGGCAGGGAGAAAAGAGGGAAGAGAAAAAAATAAATGGGTTCATTGTTTCTGGCACAGTTCTCTTCCTTTGTCTTGAAAAAGTTGTCTTTTTGGAATTGTACCAACAAGCATCTTCACATCAGCAGATGGAAAAGTCTTTCAATTAAAACATGTGTTGTGGGGGTGGAGCCAAGGAGACGGAGTAGAAAGACTCAGGTATGCTAGTTCCAAACCCACAGCCCATATATTTCCTGCAAGAACTCCCCACAAATTCTGGATCACTCCAAGGTGCGCAGAAACACAGTGGAAAAGATTTCCATTCCAGAGAGCCCTGGAGAGTCGTCCCCAGGGTCTGTCACACCCCAGAAAGCAGAGTCCAACCCTGAGCTGCCCTGGCCATGGCCCCAGAGGAGTAGATCCCAGCAGGCTTCAGGGACAGAAGCCCTGGCGGCTGGGAAGGTCCCTCCACCCACAGACACTACAGGTCAGTGAGAGAGACGTCTGAGCTGGCCAAGAGGAGAGCAGAGTGTCTTCATGGCACAGGCCCCCTCAGGAGACAGCGGCAGAGGGAGTGGCAGAGGCAGCGGCAGCTCGGGACTCCCAGAGCAGAAGGCAGAAGTTCAGGTCTCTGCATAAGCCCCCTGAGGGAGCTGAGCCTGCCCCGTGCTTGAGCATCCAACCTACCTCACAGTGCTTTAATGAGGATCAGATGAAATACTATATGTATTTTACAACCCTTAAAGTGCTAGATAAATATTACTTACTATTTTTAGTAATTGGAGGGTTTAGGACTGGGGGCCCTACCCCGACCTGAGCACCAGAACTTAAGCTCACATTGAATAGCGGCCTCGCCTGCCATGGAAAGCCCATTTGAATCTCAGACTCCAAGCATTAGCTGGGCGGATCTAGGTGGGGGTGGACAGGAATCTCAGAAGTCAAGTAACTGGCTGGGAAAATGCCCAGAAAAAGGAAGCAAAATAAGACCACAGAGAGCTACTTTGATGGGGTACAGATGTTCCCGCCTTTCAATTCTGATGACGAGGAAATATTCTTACCATCAGGGAAAGACGTGGAGGTCGGGGCCCCTGTATCCCAGGCATCCCAGGGGGATGTGTGGTGGGCTCAGGCCATAGAAGAGCTCAAAAATGATTTTGAAAAGCAAGTTAGACAGGTGGAGGAAAAACTGGGAAGAGAAATGAGAGACATGCAAGAAAAGCATGAAAAACGGGTCAATACCTTGGTAAAGGAGACCCAAAAAAATGCTGAAGAAAATAACACCTTGAAAAATAGGCTAACTCAATTGGCAAAAGAGGTTCAAAAAGCCAATGAGGAGAAGAATGCTTTCAAAAGCAGAATTAGCCAAATGGATAAAGAGGTTCAAAAGCTCCCTGAAGATAATAGTTCTCTCAAGATTAGAATGGAACAGATGGAGGCAAATAACTTTCTGAGAAACCAAGAAATCACAAAACAAAACCAAAAGAATGAAAAAAATAGAAGAGAATGTGAAATATCTCATTGGAAAAACAACTGACCTGGAAAATAGATCCTGGAGAGACAATTTAAAAATTATGGGACTACCTGAAAGTCATGATCAAAAAAAGAGCCTAGACATCATCTTCCATGAAATTATCAAGGAAAACTGCCCTGACGTTCTACAACCAGAGGGCAAAATAAGTATTGAAAGAATCCACCGATCACTGCCTGAAAGAGATCCAAAAAGAAAAACTCCTAGGAACATTGTGGCCAAATTCCAGAATTCCCAGGTCAAGGAGAAAATATTGCAAGCAGCTAGAAAGAAACAATTCCAATATTGTGGAAATACAATCTGGATAACTCAAGATCTAGCAGTTTCTACATTAAGGGATTGAAGGGCGTGGAATAGGATATTCCAGAAGTCAAAGGAACTAAGACTGAAACCAAGAATCACCTACCCAGCAAAACTGAGTATAATACTTCAGGGGAAAATATGGTCTTTCAATGAAACAGAGGACTTTCAAGCATTCTTGATAAAAAGACCAGAGCTGAAAAGAAAATTTGACTTTCAAGCACAAGAATGAGAAGAAGCATGAAAAAGTAAACAGCAAAGAGAAATCATAAGGGACTTACCAAAGGTGAACTGTTTACATTCCTACATGGAAAGATAATATTTGTAACTCTTAAAACTTTTCAGTATCTGGGTAGTTGGTGGGACCACACACACATGTACACGCATGCATGCACACACACATACACACATGCACACACACACAGAGATAGAGAGCACAGATTGAACTGAATAAGATGGGACCATACCTTAAAAGAAATTAAGGTAAATGGTGAGAGAGAAATGTAGTGGGAGGAAAGAGGGGGAAATGGAAGGGGGTAACTATATGTCATTTAAGAGGCAGGTAGGAGTTTTTCTTAGTGGAGGGAAAAAGAGGAGAGCTGAGAAAAAAAAAAACAAGAAGTTTGCCCTCATCACATTTGACTAAACGAAGAAGTGAAATGCACACTCATTTTGGTATGAAAACCTATCTTACAGTATAAGAAAGTGGGGGAGAAGGAGATATTGCAAGGGGGGGGGATGATGGAAGGGAGGGCAAAGGGAGGAGGGAGCAATTTGAAGTCAACACTTGGGGAGGGACAGGATCAAAAGACAGAAGAGAAACAATGAGGGGCAGGTTAGGAGGGATGGTAATCCAGTTAGTCTTACACAACACGACTATCAGGGAGGTCATCTGCAAAACTACACAGATATGGCCTATATTGAATTGCCTGCCGTCCCAAAAGGAATGGGTGGGGAGGGAGGGATGGGGAGAATTTGGAACTCAAAGTTTTAGGAACAACTGTTTAGTATTGTTGCAACTAGGAAAGAAGACATACAGTTAATGAGGAATAGATAGTCATCTGGCCCTACAGGAGAAAAGAGAAGGTGGAGACAAGAGAAGGGAGGGATGACAGAAGAGAGGGCAGATTGGAGATAGGGAAAATTAGATTGCTTGGGGTATTGGGGTGGGGGAGGGGATAAAAGGGGAGAAAATTTGGAACCCAAAAATTTGTGAAAATGAATGTAAAAAATTAAATAAATAAATAAAATGTAAAAAAAAAGAAAAGAAAATATGATCTTTAAATGCAGGTCTCAAGAGAGGCATAAAAAGGTAAACGGGAAAATCTTGTTACAAATTATGAGCAAACTGTTTATGTCCCTATAAAAAAAGATGATACTTGTTAATCTTAAGAATTGTATACTTATTATGAAATGTAAAAGGGATATACATAGATATAGGGAGTGAGTATAAATTAAATGATGTGATGGTAGCTAATGTGATTTAAAGTTGCAAAGAGATTGTAGTGGGAGAAGTGAAAAGGGGGAGCAGAAAAAAATAAATTCCATCACAAGAAGAGGCACAAAAATATATTACAGCAGAGGGCAAGAGGGGAGGCAGATGATCATTGTTTGAAAGATATTCTCATCTGATTGGGTTCAAGGAGGGTGCAACAAACTCAGTTAAATGTAGAAATACAATTAGCTCTATAGGCAATAGGAGGGGAAGGGGGAAAGAAAAGGGAAGGGAGGCTAAAAAGGAGGGAAGAAGGAATAAGCAAAGGGGGAAAAAAAGCAGTGGGGCTGATAGAAGGGAGGGAAGACTGAGGGATGCAGTGGTCAACAGGAAAACTCTACTGTGGATGGGAAGGGAGAAGGGAGAAATAAAAGCATAAACAGGGGGAAAGGGGATGGATGGAAAGACACACATAGTAATCATAACTGTGAATGTGAATGGGATGAACTCTCCCCTAAAACAGAGACTGATAGCAGAATGGATTAAAAACCACAATCCAATAATATGTTGTTCCCAAGAAACACATTTGAAATGGGGCATACACACAGGTTAAAGGGAAAAAAAGTTGGAGCAGAATATTTTGTGCTTCACCTGAAGTACAAAAAGCAGGGATAGAAATCCTAACCTCAGACAAAGTAAAAGCAGAAATAGATCTAATCTAAAGAGATAAGGAAGGAAACTATATCCTGCCAAAAGGCACCACAGAAAATGAAACAATTTCATTACTAAACATATATGCTCCAAGTGGCATAGCATTCAAATTCTTAGAGGAGAAGTTAAGGGAGTTACAGGAAGAAATAGACAGGAAAACAATACTGGTGGGGGACTTCAACCTCCCCCTGTCTGAACTTGATAAATCTAACCACAAAATAAACAAGAAAAAAGTTAAGGAGGTGAATGGAACACTGGATAAAGTAGATATGATAGATTTCTGGAGAAAACTGAATGAGAATGGAAAGGAAAATACCTTTTTTCAGTGGTACATGGCACATATACAAAAATTGACTGTGTCCTAGGCCATTAAAAACTCATAATCCAATGAAGAAAGGCAGGAATAGTCAATGCATCCTTGTCAGATCAGAATGCAATAAAAATCACATGTAATAAAAGGGCATAGAAATATAAACCAAAAACTAATCAGAAGCTAAACAATCTAATCCTGAAGAATGAGTAGGTTAAACAACAAATTACAGAAACAATCAACAGCTTCATTCAAGAGAATGACAATAAAGAGACTACCTACCAAATCTTATGAGATACTGCAAAAGGAGTTTTTAGGAGGAGTTGGATATCTGTGAGTGCCTACATGAAAAAAATAGAGAAAGAGGAGATCAATGAGTTGGGCATGCAGCTGAAAAAGCTAGAGAAAGAACAAATTGAAAATCCCCAGTAAATGCCAAATTAGAAACACTGAAAATCAAAGGAGAGATTAAGAAAATGGAAATTAAGAAAACTATTGAACTAAGAAATAAAACTAGGTGTTGATTTTATGAAAAAACCAATAAAATTGATAAACCTTTGGTCAATTTGACTAAAAAAAAAAAGAAAACAAAATTCCCAGTATCAAAAATAAAAGGGTTAACCCACCTCCAATGAGGAAGAAATTAAAACAATAGTAAGAAATTACTTTACCCAATTGTATGCACATAAATTTGGAACTCTAAATGAGACAAATGTTCATTTTAAAAGATATTATTTGCCCAGATTAATAGAAGAGGAAGGTGAATACTTAAATAATCCAGTCTCGGAAAGAGAAATTGAATGAGCTATCATTGAACTCCCTAGAAAAAACATCTCCAGGGCTAGATGGATTCACAAGTAAATTCTTTCAAACATTTAAAAAATAGTTAATTCCAACAATATATAGACTATTTGGGAAAATTGGGGAAGAAGGAATCCTCCTAAATTCTTTTGATGATACTAATATGGTCTTGATACCTAAACCCAGGATGAGCCAAAAGAGAGAAAGAAAATTATGGACCAATTTCTCTAATGAATATTGATGCAAAAATATTAAATAATATTTTAGCAAAAAGAATACAGCAATGTATCACAAGAATAATATATTATGATCAGGTAGAATTTATACCAGGAATGTAGGGCTGGTTCAATATTAGAAAAATGATTAACATTATTAATCATATCAACCAAAAAAACTAGTAGAAACCACATGATTATGTCAATAGACACAGAAAAAGCTTTTGACAAAATACAACACTCATTCCTATTGAAAACACTGGAGAACATATGAATAAATGGAATTTTCCATAAAATAATTAGCAGTATCTACCTAAAACCTTCAGCAAGCATTACATGGAAAAGGGATAAGCTAGATGCATTTCCACTAAGATCAGGGGTGAAACAAGGATGTCCATTATCACCACTATTCCTCAACATAGTACTAGAAGTGTCAGCTGTAGTAATAAGAGAAGAAAAAGGAATTGAAGGAATTAGAATAGGCAAAGAAGAAAGTAAGTTATAGCTCTTTGCAGATCATATGTTGATATACTTAGAAAATCTTAAAGATTCAAGTAAAAATCTACTTGAAATAGTAAATAACCTTGGCAAGAGGTATTGGTCCAATAGCAAGAGGCAGAAAGAGAAATTCCATTTAAAACTAGGATATATCTATCCTATAAAATATTTGGGAGTCTACTTGCCAAAACAAATTCAGGGACGACATAAACACAACTAAAAAATACTTTTCACACAAATAAAGTCAGATCTAGGTAAGTGGAAAAATATCAGTTGCTCATGGGTAGGCCAAGTAGATATAATAAAAATGACAATTTTACCTAAATTAATTTACTAATTGTCATACCAATCAAACTATCAGATTTCTAGGGCTAGAAAAAATAATATCAAAATACATGTGGAAGAACAGAAGGTCCAGAATGCGAAGGAAACTAATGAAAAGAAATGCTAGGGAAGGGGGCCTAGCTCTACCAGATTTCAAATTGTATTATAAAGCAGCTATTATCAAAACCAATTGATAATGGCTAAGAAACAGAACGGTAGACCAATGAATAAGTTAGGTACTCACAACATAGTAGTCAATGAACATAGCAATCTACTGTTTGATAAACCCAAGGACCCCAGATTCTGGGATAAGAACTCGGTGTTTGACAAAAATTGCTGGGAAAACTGGGTAACAGTATGGCAGAAACTAATCATAGACCAATGCCTGACACCATACAAAAGAATAAAGTCCAAATAGGTACACGATCTAGGTATAAAGACTGATACTATAAAAAATTAGTGGAGCAAGGAATAGTGTATTTATCAGATTTATGGAGAACGGAAGAATTTTTAACTAAACGAGAGATAGAAAACATTATGGAGTGCAAAATGGATAATTTTGATTACATTAAATTGAAAAGTTTTTGCACAAACAAACACAATGCAACCAAGATTAGGAAGGAAGCAGAAAACTGGGAAAGAAGTTTTGCAACTATTGTCTGTGATAAAGGCTTCATTTCTAACATATATAAAGAACTCAGTCAAATGTACAAGAATGCAATTCATTCCCTAATTGATAAATGGTCAAAGAATATGAGCAGGCTATTTTCAGAGGAAGAAGTTAAAGCTATCTATAGTCATACGAAAACATGCTCGAAATCACTATTGATTAGAGAGATGCAAATCAAAACAACTCTGAGAAAACACATCACACCTATCAGATTGGCTAACATGACACAACAGGATGATGTAAATGTTGAAGAAGATGTGGGAGAGTTGGAACACTAATTCATTGTGAGTGGAGCTGTGAGCTGATCCAACCATTCTGGAGAGCAATTTGGAATTATGCCCAAAGGGCTCCAAAAATATACATCCCCTTTGATCCACCAGTACACTTCTTGGACCATATCCCAAGATACATAAAGAGATCATAAAAATGGGAAAGGATCTCCCATATACAAAACTATTTATACCACCTCTCTTTTTGGTGGCTAAAAACTGGAAATCAAGGGGATGCCCATCAATTGGGAAATGGCTTAATAAATTGTGGTATATGAATGTAATGGAATACTATTGTGCTGTAATAAATGATGAACAGGAAGACTTCAGAAAGGCCTGGAAAAACTTATATGAACTGATGCTGAGTGAAAGGCGCAGAATCAGGAGAACTTTGTACACAGCAAGGACCACAGTGTGCAAGGATTTTTTTTCTGGTAGATTTAGTAATTCATTGCAGTGCAATGACTTAAAAAATTCCCAATGGTCTCTTAGAGCAAAATGCCTTCCAAATCCAGAGAAAGAACTATGGAATTCAAACACAGAACATAGTAGATCATTTTCTTTTCTATTATGTTTTGGTTTGTTTTAAGATTTCTCCCATTTATTTTAATTCTATGCAACATGACTAAGGTGAAAATGTATTTAATAGTAATGTATGTATACAATCTATATAAAATTGTATGCTGTTTCAGGGAGGGAGGGAGGAGAAAGGGGGGAAGGAGGGTAAGGGAGGTCAAAAAAATCTAAGCTATATGGAAGTGATTGTAGAACACTGAAAACAAATAAAATTATAAAATAAAAAAATAATCCTGAAAAGGCCATGACTTTCCACACAGAGCCTTCACATACCTCTCCATCACCCAGCAAACAATAGACACAGTAACTGGTTTTGTTGAAGTATTTGTCTGTGTGGACCATTGCACACACTCCTCCAGGCTCTTGATCCAGGAAGCCAGTAGCCACATCTGTACAGGCTTGTTTAGAGTCTGGGTGGCCATCTAGATTGGAGGTGATCTTCAAGTTCAGCAGCTCAGGCTCTGGCAGGAAATGAGCCTCGGCCCAAAACTCATAGAAGATGGGAACAGCAGGGCCTGCGGAGAGCACAAAATGGTCATTGCTGGGGTCCTTGGAGTCCCAGGGTTTGTACTTCATGGTGTGGAAGAAGAGCACAGCCATAGTCTCTGCCACACTGCAGCATGGTGAGGGGTGTCCCACGCTAGCTGCAGTGGTGGCTCAGATTGAGTTGATGTGCAGCTAGTTAGCAGTGTCCTTCAGCACCTGTAGTTTCTATTGGTCCAAATTATGATAATGATCCATGGTGAAGGGAATTGGAATGGATCCTGAGTCAGTAGCAGAGGAAGCAGCAATGTGAACAGAGGAGGAGAAGGAAGAGGAGATAATATGCATTTTTCAACTAAGAAATATTTTCTCCACATGTATGTATAGAGAGCTATACATACATTCATACATATAAACATATACCAGAATATTTTATTTGAAAGCCATTGCTAAGCCCTGGGATTTCATCATAAGGATCAAATAATTTAATATTCCAAAAGGGACTTTAAAGGTCTTATTTTAAGTTTTAAAAATTAGGAAACTGAGGCCCAACAAGGTATTGCTAGATGGCTAACACTGATATTTTGCAGGATACCACAGCCAGAAGAGACTCTAGAGCTTATCTAGTCCAAACTTTTCATTTTATAGACCAGGGCAGTGAGAATCAAAGGGTTCCAGCGATGTACCTGAGGTCCCCTGGGTAACAGCTGTCAGAGTCATAGCTTGAAAGCAGATTTTCTGATGCCAAGGTCACTCTCTTTTCTATCACAATGTCCTTGAAATACAAAATAATATAACAATTCATAGAATTATGACATATTCCATTTCCATCCTTCTATAAAATAATTGCATCCTTCTATCTCCCTTCCCCCAGCTTCATATTTGCCATGTGGAAAACCTGACATCTTCAACAAAAACCATCACCAATCAAAAGAAATTACCCTAATATCCCACACATGTAAAAATAAACAAATGAACAACATTTTTAGTCCAAACTATGGTAAAACATTGAAGGAAGACCCCTTCAGGATTAGTGCTCATAACTCAGCACAGAACTATAGACAGACAATAAGCCATGTTTGGAAATGCATAGGAAAATGAGCTTAGGGTGGCCTTTTTTCAGGAATTTACATAGTGCTGATTTAGTATTAACAAAACTTGAATTTCTGTTGTGCCTCAGATACTTAACGATTGTGTGACCCTAGGCAAGTCAATTAACCTCTCTGTTTCTCAGTTTCCTCATCTGTAAAAAGTAATACCTACCTAACAAAACTTTTTGCAAGGATTAAATGAGAAAATATATGCAAAGTGCTCTGAAAATCTTAAAGTGCTATATAAATAATACCTAATATTCTCCTCCTGCCCCTTCTTCATCTTCATCCTCCTCCTCATCATCATCTCATTCTGCTACCTGGCACACACAAAAAATATATCTTCTTATGTTTTACCCCATATCTAAGAGTCACCTGATCCCCTCATTCCCTTCCCTACTAAAAATATCTACAAAGACATCCAGAATAGACTACAAATTCCCTTCCTGTTGGCATTATTTCTCAATCTGGCAAAGCTATTTGGTGCTGTGTGCACCACTTCCTCCTCCACTCTTTGGTAGCAGTTGAACATTAAACCTTCCCACTATCTAAACAATTCTGCTTCCCTTCCTTCCTTTTCCTCAAACTTTGGTGACTCTCAACCCAGTAATGTCAAAGTGGGTCAATTATCATTGTTACTGGGTTAAATCATGCGAATGAAATAATGTCTCAACAATTTTTGTTTGAAATGAGAGTACCTGTATGTTACTGCTGGATAAGTTAATATAGGTGGAGGAGAGTGAAAATTGGACAGCAATTCTCACTTACTTTCATTAAAGGAGGTAAACAGTAGATTGGAGAATCCTAAGGGGGAATAAAAGTGTCTGAAGGGAGTACTATGAAACAAGACTAAGAAAATGAAATGGAGTAAGATTATGTAGCGATTTGAATACCAGTCTAAAAATACTGTATGTTATTCTATAAGCAATAGGAAGTCAATGAAGGTTTCAGAGTACAGGAAAAATATAATCTGACTGTTCAATAGGAAGATTGCTTTGATATTTAGTAGTATGAATGAGGAATTGGAGAAGGGAGAGACTGGACACAATGAAGATTAGTCAGAAGTCTATTGTAATAGTTTAGGTAAGATATCATGAGAGTTTGAACAAGGGTGATAACATTGGAAATTGACAGTAAGGGATGGATACCAAAATATAAGCAATAATAAGAGTTAACATTCATGTGACACTTTATATATGTTATCTCATTTAATCCTCACAATAATTTTGTGAAGGTAAATATTATTCTCTGGATTTTATAGATAAAGAAACAGAGGTTCAGAGACTTTTAAGTGACTTCCCCAGCGTAATACCTATAAGTGTCTAAGGCAGGATTTGAATTAAAGTATTTCAGACTCTAATTTCAGTTCTTATATACTTCATCATCTAACCACAGTTTTGATGTCTTTGGTGTAAGGAAAAGGATCAAGGATGACCTTTAGGCTTTATTGCCTGCCTTACTAGGATGATGACAACATAATCAACAGAAATTCTCATGAAAACATGTAAAAGTGATCCAAACTATTTTCCTTTACATTTTCCATATCCCAGCAAGGTAAACAGAGGAAGGTATTGCCTTCATTAGACTACTAAGGGAACAGTGAGATTTGAAGAATAAAAGACTTCTCCACTTCTCCTATAAATTAGTAAGTTAGCTTAGCCAGAACCTAGATTCCTCTGCTTCCCAACCAGTGCTCATTTTGCAGACGTTTTTAGATTAATGTGGCAAAGATGAAACAGGATCACTGTCTCATCAAGATTTGTGCTCATCAAATGTAGAAAGGTGAAAACCCATCAGTCAAAGTAACATGAGCAATCATGAATCTCATGCAAAGGTAATTTAATGAACACTAATTAGATGTACTCCATTCTAATTGCTGTTATTCTGCTTCTTCTTAAAATTTAAGCCTTGAAGCTATTTTGTCAAGTTTGTCTTTTACCAACTTGGAAAATCTCATGGCATATTTCATTTCATGATATTTGTTACTTCATTTTCTAGACAGCAGTTCCACCAAAGCTCAAAAGGACCTTGACTTATTTTAACAACAATGCTCTGACAGCCTCAAACCATTAATTTTACTACCTCATGAAATATTTAGACCATGAAATATAAAAGATTTTTTTTGCCAATGTTTTTGTGAGAGAAGGAGCTTGAGGAAGGAGGGTGGGGGAGAGGCAGAGGGAGTTAAGGGAGAAGGGGAGAAAAAGAAAGGGAGGAAAAAGAGGGAGAGTAATAAAGAAAGAGACAGAGAGACAGGAAGGGAGGAGAGAGAAAGAGAGAGGGAGAGAGAGAGGGAGAGAGGGAGGGAAGGAGAAAGAGAAAAAGAGAGAGAAAGAGAGAGAGAGAGAGAGAGAGATTGTTGCAAATATTGTAAGTTCTGATTCATTTTGAATCAGTCCTTTCTTTCCAGGTCAAGCTCACTTTGATTTCATTTGGGATGAGTGTATGTCAAAAGCAGTTGGTTGGCTTCAGACTGAGATTCCCAGAGTCATACTATATATAGCCTGGAGTAACCTAAAGTAATATTGAAACTTGTCAAGTTTAATGAATATCAGAATACACAGCAATGTAGACAGTCTTTATGTAAAACCATTGTAATATTATCACTGGGAATGCTCCCAAGGTATGCAGGATGCCACTGACTAAGCAGTTTTAAAGTAGTCAGTCCTTTAAAGGAGGTTGTGTATTATTGCTTTAGCTTTGATTTTCACTGAGATTTAGGGCATTCATTTAGGACGCTCTCTCTACATTGTATAGAATGCTTAGCACAACATATAAAGATGCCATTAAAATCTACATAAGTTCTGTAGACTGATTCCTCCTCCTTCACACCCCCCCCCACGCCCTGTTGCTATACAGATTACCTTACTTTGAAGACTTAATTAGTGGACTAAAGCCAAAGCAGGCACTTAGCTGAAAATAGCTAACTAGTGGAAGGCAGGTCAGGTTTGTAGAGTAGTATCTCACCAGAATGGAATAAAATCAGAGTGCCAAGATGTTGCCAGTTACTAAACTCTGTCTTTCTTTTTCCATTCTCAATTCTGCTACTGATAAAAGAGGGGATGAAAAGTTTTCAGTAGTTTCACTGGAATAAGAATGTGCAAGATGGAGGAAGAAGGAGAAGGTAAAAGAGATGGAATTGTTCAAGTGATAAGAAAGCAAAAGTAATTCAGATAAAAAACCTCTGCCATATCCCCAATTAATTCTCAGAGTTCCAGATGAAGGGACAACTTTAAGAGGTAGCTTGTTTAAATAATTGTTGTAACGTATAAGCAAACAAGTTAATAATAATGCCATATGTCCAAAGAGTCATCAATTCATTGGTGTGTGAAGTCCTTCTTCTGATGCAGACTCAGACTCCTCCATGATTATTCTTCATGAGTTGCTATGGCACAGAAATAATAGTCACAATGAGGATGATTATGATATTAATCACCTAATGGACAACCATTATCTGAAATAATGACCCTCTCTACCCTGATGGAAAATGGTAATTAAATAACCAAAAAATAACATGCTGCTGACCTACACTTGAAGTTTGACAAGTTTCATAGTCTTCAGAAGTTTCTTCATATTTTAATAGCCTTGAGCAAAAAGTTATCTCCATTCAAAAAATCACTAAAGTAAAACATTAGTGGTTCTGAATATTTCAATTAAAATACAAATATGAAGACATTGGTATCAATATCAGACAGAGATGTTCAGATATAAATCAAGCAAAATAGAAAATAAATTATACATATGAAGGTCTGGTGAATATATTTAATGGATTCCATTATTCACATTTTAATTAAGTTGCTTCTCTTCTCAACTATTTGTTTTGCATTATTTTTCTTTTTCAACTCTGACCAACTTGATGGAGACCAAGTGAAGAAGAAAGACTAGGAAGAAGCGGGTACAACCTAAATTCCTCCACATCTCTAACAAAAAAAAAGGAGAGTTTAGAAGTTATTGAGAAAATGAAGGAAAACTATCGTGGGTTATCTTTTCAAGATTACAAAACCAGACTAGAGGCAAATGATCGTAAAGGCAAGTAATATAGGATCTTTTTCTGCTTTTTGTTTCAGTATAATCAAGAACTATGATGCCTGTATTTGAATGTGATTGGGTAGGATCGTTCCCAACCATCGATGTGCCTGCCCATTGTGAGAAGCTTGATTAGGGAAGTTGTTTTGTAGGAGGGTCCCAAGTACCTTTTGTTTTTTTCTTTTGAGACACTGGGTCAGAGGGTTATGCCCTCTGGCTCCAAAAAATGTATAAATACTCTGAGGGTAAGTTTACTTTGGGGCTTAGATCATACTTCCCTCTCTGGTAATGATGGTCAGACAGTTGGGATCAAATTTTCTGTTGAATTCAGGCAGATGAAGTCATGTCTGTTGATCTTTCAAATTCTCTGTATTTTCTTTGAAATTCAGGGTGTTGACTCCCTGAACTAACTGAATGATATATGCACTTGACTATAGGAATGATACATGGACTTGATTAGAGTGATTGTTAACCCCCTTGAAAGTCGCTTTCCTTTTATGAATGTAGATCTAAGAACCTGTGATAGTAGACCCCCATGTATGTTGAGGTGCTTACTGATACAATGACCAAGGCAGAAACAATGAGAAAGGGGGTGAGATGAGATCATGGACTGTGGCTGGAGTGTGGCTGGAGCTTTGAACTAGGCCAGGAGACTAGGGAAGCCACAAAGCTAATCATAAACCTAATCTCAGGACCAGTCCAGTAGTGTGAGACTTGTAGAAAGATTAGAAGCTAGAATGCAGTGTTCAGAGCTTCAAGGTAAGGGAACAGCATGGAGATGCCCAGAACCAATCAAAGACTCAGCACCACCACTCTCCCACCAAGAGAGGCTGAGAACAGGGACTAGTGACAGTTTCTCATTGGAATAACAATACCATGTTGCTGAGAGCAGAATGGTGTAAAAGTAAATAAACTAATAAAAATGATCAAGAGCTACGATGGTGCCAAGGATTCCCAAGAAACAAACCCAGATAAGGGGAATAATTCTAAAATATCTACAAGCAAAACCTCAAAGAAAAACGCAGCTTGCCCTTCAGATAATTGGAATTTACTGAAGAAATTACATGAGATTTTTAGTTAATAAATAATAATTTAATAGAAATGGAAGCTCTAAACAAAAAAAAAAATAGGGAGAAAATGAAAACATAGAGATATTTGGAGAAAGACTGAATAGACTAGCACAAATGATACAAAGCCTAACCAAGTAACAGACTCAGTGAAAGTTACATTGGCACAAACAGAAGTTAATTAATTCATTAGATGGCAAGATATATTAAAAACACAGCTAAAGGACTAAAGAAAAGATGAAAATACAGAATGTCAGATATTAAAAACAAGTGGCCTAGAAAATATATCAGAGAGATAATTTAAGAGTCATTGACTACTTGAAAGGCATGACAAAAGACCTGAAAACTGTCCAATTCTCTTAGAGACAGAAGACAAAGTAGAAACAGAAATAATTCACCGATCACCTCTTGAAATCCATGGAAAAATTCACACATATATTCTCCCAGGAATACCATAACAAAAACACAGAGCTTCCAAGTCAACTACAAGCAGACAGAAAAAAAGAATTCAAGTACAAAGGAATTATAGTCAAGATGACAAAAGATTTATATTCTACCATATCCAAAAAGCAAAAGATATAAGCATACAACAAAGCACAACTTACCCATCTGGAAATATAGGACTTCTGAAAATCCTGATGAATAGGCCAAAGCTAAATAAAAGCTTTGAAATACAAACATGGGAATAAAAAGCAACTAGGTGGTACAATGGACAGAGTACCACACCTAGAGGCAGAAAGATCTGAGTTCAAATCTTTCCTCAAGATTTATAAGTTCCTTGACCCTGGACAAGTCACTTAACCTCTGTTTGCTTCAATTTCCTTACCTGTAAAATGGGGATAATAACAGCACCTACCTCTCAGGATTGTTGTGAGATCAAAGGAGGTAATAATTGCAAAGCACTTAGTACCATGCCTACCACCAATTAAGCACTATATATATTATGACTATTATTACTATCATATTATTATTATCCAAAGAAGATAGAACATGCTTATACACACACAAAGAATTTGATAAAGAAATAGATTCAACTCAATGGGAAAACAGAAAGACTCAGACAGAAAGGAAATGGGGGGATGGAAAAAGAGGACAGATTTAAGGAGGGGTTAGCCATGAGCAAAACAAGTTCAAAGAGGAGATCATGAAGAGCAATTTAAAAAGAAAAGAGAACAGTTAAGATTTTCTTTCCCTTGTGATTGGAATCTGGCTAAATAAAGTATTATATATGAGTCAAATGGAATTTTATTATGCTGTAAGAAATAAAGAGATAGTTTCAGAGAAACCTGAGGTAACATTTATAGACTAAGGTACAATGAAGTGAAAAGAACCAAGGGAACAATTTATACTACAACACCAATATTATAACAAATGAATAACTTTGAATGACTTAAGGACTTAATTTGTTCAATCCAGTGATTAATCATGATTCCAGAATGCTCAAGAGGTAGAGACCACCTCCTCACAGAAATGATGCAAAATGTGACACCTTTTTGGACATGACCAATACAGAAATTTGATTTGCTTGACTATGCTTATTTGTTTAAAGGTTTTCAGGTTTTTTTCTCTTCCTCCACTGCCTTCTCCCCAAGATATTCGACTTGGAAGGGAGGAGGGAAATTAATGATAATTGAAAAAAATGAAATTTAATTAAAATAAAGGTATTATGCATTTCTTCTTTTAAAAAATCATATATGATCTGGATGATTGTTTCATCCCTAATCTTCAAATGCGAAGAGCAAAGAAATAGTTATATGATTGGTATAATAGAAAAATCACCAGAACAGAAACCAGAGGACATTGCTTCCTTCCAATCCTGCTTTTGATGCATTATGTCATAGATTTAGAGATGGAAGGAACTTCAGTAGCTATGTAGCTATCTAGTCCAAACCCTTTCATTGTAAAGGTGAATAATTTTTTTTTTAAATATAAGTTAAATATAAATTAAAAAATAAGATTTTTACTATTCTTCAATCTTTCAGTTAACAACCTTAGCATTAGAATAGGTGGCTCCTCAGGACTGGTCCAACTCTAAAGGTAAATCTAACTCTACATCTGATTCTATCCTTTGTAACCATCTTCTCATTCAATTGAGCATCTTGTGGAGTTATACACTCATACACATACAAATTAGGAATACCTGTGTAACTTTAGGATAATCATTTTACCTCTCAGCCTCAGTTTTCTCATCTGTAAAATTTGGCACATAGATTTTATGATTTCTAAGGTCTCTTCTGGATTGTGCTTGTAAATGTTTAACAACCAGCTCTCCAGCAGAAAATTAAATGACAGAATATATTTTAAAGTTTAATCTCTGTCACAAATTGTGTCCATTGCTTAATCTTTAATCCAGGCACACAACAAAGCAATGAATCAATCCCTGACTGATTTCTGAGATGGAAATGCTCACAATGAAAAATTAACAATCAAATCTAGTGAGCCAGTAAGAGTCAGCTCCAATACACTCCAGGGTCACTTTCAACTTAAATCTATGATCCTATGATTTTGAGCTGGAAGGGAGCTTAGGAATCATCTAGTCTAATTCCCTCAGTTGAACATATGATGAAACTGAGTCCCATAGAGATGAAGCATTTGCCCAAGATGACCTAGTAGAAAATGACAGTTGGGATTTTCACCCAATTCCTTCAATCCAGGATTATTTCCACTGAACCTAGTGCCTATAGGTTGGCACTAGGCAATTTGTTCATAGGTACAAATGCTAACTGTCAGTGCATTGTGACTTTAAAACAAGTGATCTGTGTACATATCAAACCCCAGATATGATTTCTATCTGATTTTAGCTACTCTCTCTAAGTTTCCTTCTAAGTCTAAATCTATGATTCTATGAAATCTCATGAACTCTATCTTTCATATCATCTCTCTAATCTGTCCTCCTTCTTACTTGGTCACCACCTTAATTCGGCCCTTTGTCATGCTCTGACCTAAACTAATGTTACAAGCTCCTACTTAGTAACCATACTTCAAGTCCCTTTCCAGTGTACCATCCATATAACTTCTAAAGAAAATATTTTTCTAGCTTTTTCAGCTGCATGCCCAATTTAATAAAATTTAAATTGAGAAAACTGTGAGCTAATAAACAAAACTAAGAGTTGGTTTTATGAAAAAAGCAATAAAATTGATAAATCTTTGGTCAACTTGATTCAAAAAAAAGAAAGAAAGAAGAAAACCAAGTTACCAATATCAAAAAAAAGGGGGGGGGGAACTCACTTCCAATGAGGAGGAAATTAAAACAAAAAAATAGAAATTACTTTATCTATCTGTATTCCCACAAATTTAAAAATCTAAATGAGGTGGAGGATTATTTTAAAAAATATAAATTGCCCAGATTAACAGAAGAGGAAGTTGAATACTTAAATAACTCCATCTCAGAAAAAGAAATTGAACAAGCAATCACTGAACTACTTAGGGAAAAATCTCCAGGGCCAGATGGATTCACAAGTGAATTCTATCATACATTTAAAGAACAGTTAATTCCAATACTCTAGAGGCTCTTTGGGAAAATTAGAGGAGAAAGAGTCCTCCCAAATTTTTTTTGATGATAGAAATATGGTTTTGATGCATAAACTAGGAAAAGCCAAAACAGAGGGGGAAAAAATATAGACCAATTCTCTAATGAATATAGATGCAAAAATTTTAAATAAGATTTTAGCAAAAAGAATATGTATCATGGGAATAATACATTACAATCAGGTAGGATTTATACCAGGAATGTGGAGCTGGTTCAATATTAGGAAAACTATTAGCATTATTGGTCATAATCAACATCAAAACTGTCAGAAACCACATAGCTATCACAACAGATACAGAAAAAGCTTTTGACAAAATACAACACCCATTCTTATTAAAAACACTGGAGAGCATAGGAATAAATGGAACCTTCCATAAAATAATAAGCTGTATCTACCTGAAACCTTCAGCAAGCACTACATGGAAAGGGGATAAGCTAGATGCATTTCCAATAAGGTCAGGGGTGAAATAAGGATATCCATTATCACTATTATTCCTCAATATAATACTAGAAATATTAGCTGTAGTAATAAGAGAAGAAAAAGAAATTGAAGGAATTAGAATGGGCAAAGAAAAAACTAAGTTATCACTCTTTGCAGATCATATGTTGATATACTTGGAAAATTCCAGAGCTTCAAGTAAAAAACTACTTGAAATAGTAAGTAACTTTGGCAAAGTTGTAGGTTACAAAATAAACCCACACAAATCTTCTGCATTTCTATGTATTACTAATAAAGTCCAACAGCAATAGGTAAAAAGACAAATCCCATTTAAAGCTAGGGTAGCCACTATAGCATATTTGGAAGTCTACCTGCCACAACAAATTCAGGGATGATATAAACACAATTACAAAATACTTTTCACATAAATAAAATCAGATCTAAGTAAGTGGGAAAACATCAGTTGCTCATGGGTCAGTCGAGCCAATATAATAAAAATGACAATTCTACCTAAATTAATTTACTTATTCAGTGCCATACCAATCAAATTATCAGATAATTATTTTCTACAGCTAGAAAAAAATAATATCAAAATTCATCTGGAAGGACAAAAGGTCCAGAATGTGAAGGAAACTAATGAAAAGAAATGCTGGGGAAGGTGGTCTGGCCCTACCAGATTTCAAATTACATTATAAAGCAGCAATTATCAAAACCGTTTGGTACTGGCTAAGGAACAGAAGGGTAGACCAGTGGAATATGTTAGGTACTCAAGACACAGTAGTCAATGAATATAGTAATCTACTGTTTGATAAACCCAAGGACCCCAGCTTCTGAGATAAGAACGCACTGTTCAACAAAAATTGCTGGGAAAATTGCATAACAGTGTGGTGGAAATGAGGCATAGATCAATCTAGGCATAAAGATTGATACTATAAACAAATTAGTGGAGTAAGGAAGAGTGCATTTATCAGATTTATGGAAAAGGAAAGAATTTTTTTTATTAAACAAGAGAAAGAAGGCATTATGAAGAGCAAAATGGATAATACTGATTGCATAAATTGAAAAGTTTTGGCACAACTAAACTCAATGTAACCAAGATTAAGAGGAAAGCAGAAAACTGGGAAAGAACTTTTGCACCTAGCGTCTGTGATAAAATAAACCATTGGAACAGTGACTGTGAGCACAACTCTCTGAAGCTAAACTCTGGTCCTTTTTGATAAGGGAAAGGGAACAAAGATCTTTGTGCTCTACAGTGACACCTAGTGATGAAGTACATAAAATAAGAAGACACAAATGACTTATGCATAACATTAGACTGACTGGGAAAGTCTAACGCACACACTGAAATCACAAACCCATTAAACTACAAAATTGATTGACATGATACCTAGATGATTTGGGAGTAGAAAAGGTAGCTGAAATTTATTTATTCAACTAGAAATTAAGATATTGGGGAATTGATTGATTGGACTTAATATTTTCTTGATAAAAATGCATTGTAAGGATAATAACACATTGGAAAGGACACCATAAGAGGAAGCAGATGACCTGGGTCTGCATTCCAGGTCTTCCACTTACTGGCACTATAGTCTGAGGCTAGGCACTTCCCTTTTTCCCCATAGACTCATCTACAAAATTGAGATATTTATTGTATACACTTTACAGATCTTATGGTAAGCAAAGCATTTTGCAAACAGTAAGTAAGATTCAAAATGAGTTGTTATTATTGCCACTATTTTATCATTATTATTATTTATTTTTGATCCACAGTACATGTCATTATGCAATATAAGTAAAGCCCAGGACTGATCATGCATTTTACTGAAATGGTTAAAGCTAAAGTTAATCCTTTGTTTTGTGTCCTGATTGGCTTTCTAAGGCATAGCTTTCAGGTAAATTTTAAATAGATTTGAAGAATCAAATCAACAATTATTACCTTTGTAGAAGGTCTTCTCTTTGTGAATCTCTTTCATTTTTATTTCCAACTTTTAGATCCAAGAGCATAATAGCACTTTCCACCTCCATAGTTTGCTCTGATCATAGCCAGAGCAATGTTTCTTTTGAAAAATCTTGTATTTACCTCTGCTAACATAAATTATTTTTGTAGGAAAAAATGAAAAGCTAATGAAATCAGATATTTCTCACTTGCTAGGTTCAATCTGTATTCTGACACATTTTGACATGTCCTCTCCTTCAAATGCTCACAAGAAAAGTGATTTTTGTAGTATTAAACTTTTAAAAAATTCACACTTTTTTTTGGCTTTACCCATATTCAAAGGAAAAAGAGGTTCCTATAAGATGAGGCTCAAGGTGGTTACATTGCTAAAGGGCACTTTCAAAAATATATACACACATGACATAGTAAAGGAACAAATAAAAGTATTTGTATTCGGTAGAGAAATAATTTCAGAAAGTTGTGATCCCTTTTGGGAATGGATGAAAGATTAATTTTCATGGTTACCAAAGTATATCATGTGAAAATCAGATAAGGAGAGTAACTTGTTTTTCAATGGACTATGTTTATCAGAACATAACCATAAATACTAATCCCTTGGGATAAACAGATATCCCCATTAAGTAATTATCTCCCATGCCTGAGTCTTTTCCCATTGTACCAGTTGGAAACCAAGTGATTGTTAGTATAGCTCATTAACAACAAAACTTTTTTATAAACTATACAGTAGAGCCCCAAACATTTGACACCTTATTAGCCATATCTGTTGGGTCCTGAGTTAAATACCACATCTAGTTTAAGAAAGACCTGAGGTTCCTGTCCTACTTCAAGTCAATTGTCTGACTATAGTCATCTAGCTCCTCTAAATCTGTTTTCTCATCTGTAAAACAAGAAATATAATAGCATTAAAATTGCTGTTGGGATCAAATAACACAAATTGCAAAGTGCAAGCTTTAAGGCCATATGATAATGCCAAATACAACTAAAGAAGAACAAAAACAACCATAGAATTTATATAGCTCTTTAAGGATTACAAAGAACTTTCCTTCATTTGATGCACAGAGTCAACCTGTGAGACAGATACTATTGTTATCCTCATTTTACAGAAGAAGAAATTGAGGTTAAGTGACCAGGATCACACAACCAGGACTTGTTTGAAGTTTGGCTCCAGGTCTAATGATTTATAACTCTAACAAGTAGTCTCCTAATATCATTGTGCAGCTTTCTATTATCTTTTTGGTAACCTACAATTTTTATTCCATCACAACATAAGTGTAATTTGTAAATATATAAAATCAACCAGATTAATACAAAATGTGAATAGTTATACATTAAAAATACAACAAATTACTGAATTACCTTCAGAGTTCTATTTACTTGTTGATATTTTTAATATCTTCCACTAGAGTTAATTAGATACAGCTAGATGGCTCAATGGGTAAAGTGCTGGGCCTAGAATCAGGAGGATCTGAGTTCATATCTGGCCTCAATACACTCACTAGCTGTGTGACCCTGGAAAAGTAACTTAACCTCTGTCTGCCTTAATCCGCTGGATAAGGAAATGGTAAACCACTCCAGAATCTTTGCCAATGAAACCATATACAAGGTAACACAGTGTCCGACATAACTGAACAACTGAATAGTAACAATTATACTCAAAACTTCTGAACAAAAAGAGAATCATTTCATCACAAAATGTACATTTTCCAAGCATTTAATAAAGTCCTTTTTATCATCCTACTTGATAATAATATCAACCTTCTCCTGTTTAGGTTCATACCTCTGAAACATCAAAACTTAATCTATGTTAGTATATTGGAAAGTGCATTGGTCCAGCACAGAGTCCCCTAGATTTGTTTTATAAAACTTGGACTCAGTAAAAAGGCTTCACCTAAGGACCTAGAGAAGGTCACATGTGGCTCCCAGACTGCAGGTTCCCTAGCCCTGGTTTACACTATCATCAATTAGTTCTATAACCTTATACAAGTAACTTAACCTCTATGTGCAGTTCATTGAATTTATAACTCAAATCGAAAGGTAGCTTTTAATCTGAGCTTACCTTAATAAATGAGTTTTTATATTTCAACCTATTTCCATGGTTCCTGTCTCCATGGAATCAAGACATTTAGACCAACATACTGAGCTAAAAATACCAAACATGTGGGAAGAAAAACATTCAATTCTGATCTTCCTCCTAGAAGACTAAGTGGTGACATATAAAAGAAAGATTTGGTGTCTCTCTGATTTGATTATTAGAAAAAAATTTAGGAGAAATTTATTGACTGTCATCCAAAGGAAATAGTAGGCATGACATATGAAAGTAAGAAAAAAAAGATCTTTCACTCCTTTGGTCCTATTTTTTTATTTTTATTTGGTTGGAGAAAGGGTTGAAGAAGACAAATAAATATCTTTTTTTCTACTTAAGAAAAGGAATCAACATAGAGACTATTATGAATTCACTAGCTCTTTCAATTTGTGCTCAAAGAAACAGTCCCATCTTAACAAAATAGTATGCACATATATCAATGAAACACTGAGACTTCATATAATCTGTGACTTATTTCATATCAATTGACTTGAAACACTATCTCTCCTAATCTTCATGGCTATCTATTGCCAAAGTGTTAATGGCCTGGTGGCCAACCTTCCAGGAATAAACCTTCCTAAATTTAATGAGGTGGACTTTACTATAAACAGACACATACAATCTATATTGGGAACCATAATTGAAGGCTTTGGAACTCAATTGAACCTGTTAGACTTTGGATTTCACCAACATAGCCTTCAAACACCTCCAGGATATGATATGAAATTGAAAGAAATTTTTAGCAGAGATTCAATCATCTATCTATCCATAATTTCATATGTTCATTTTATTATATGCAGTTTTGCAAAAAGGACCACAATTGTGCTGGCAACATGGAGTAATTATCATTGCCTTATGCCTAAACTTTTCAATGTTTGTGATCAGTTTCATCTTAAAAAGTTGAATAATTTTGATATGATTTCAATGAAATTTTCTGCAGAGGCAAAAAACTATAGAGACAGAGACACTGAAATGATAGATTTTTAGCAATATATGTGCAGATGATTTACACAATAACATTATTATTTTTTATTGGAATTTTCCAAAATAGTATACAAACTCAGTATATTTCAAAAGTAGGATTCAACTTATATCACAAAGCACTGAAATTGACACCCAAAAGTACAACAGTCTAATAATATTTATATGAAGGCAATCCAATTTTAACTAGTAATAGTGATTTTCAAAGAAAATAATGCTGATAACTTTGTAATCCCTATCACCAATCATACACATAAAAAACTTTCAACTGAGGCAGCCATAAATCTAATTTCTCACAAATATTATGAATTCAGGTTAAAGAATTTTAAAAATTTAGTTTCTAATGGCAAACTCCACTAAAATTTTATTCCACTACTTCATCTGTGACATGGAAGAGTCTCTAAATTGTTGAGGGATAAACCAATAGATCAAAATCAAACAGCTTCTACCAATCCAGAGAAACATGGATAGGTTGTAGTGTTTCTTAGTAAAGAGAATACTCATACTGATCTACACCAACAGGTCATTTGAAGTACTTAAGTATTCCTAATAAGTGATATTGCTCTTATTCAGTTCAGTCATTGTTTCTTTAATACTGAGTCATTTAAAGTACACATGGAAAAGATTGATTTCAAAAAACATTGTGACAACAGCTACAAGCTGCTAAATTCAATACAACCTACTTTGCATGTGTGCTTATTATATGGCTATAAAAACAATAATTTTAAGATGGTCCCATGCTCATCTCCTTATCTTCACTGTGGAAGCTATGACATTTTCTGGGAGGTCTGGTATTTCAAACATTTTTTTCATAGGTAGCATTCTTGTCATTGCAGTGTCATTTCCCTAGGCTCTCCTGTCTTTTGAGACAAAGGAAAAATTCTCAAGTCCTATAAGGTTATATTATTACAAAATTTATTATATCATTCTTTGCTAAGACTCTGTCTTAGAAGAATGCTGTTCTACTCTGCAGCATGTTTGCTGATTTCATGAGTGTGGGAATTAATTTAAAAAAATAAAAAGCATGTGATGTTAATATTGATGCAGAAAGAAATTCTTACAAAAATACATTTAACTTGTGTTAAAAACTGTAAGAAGTTTAAGCACATCAGAATATGCTAAGATAAAACATATAAACATATATCAAGAATGATCAAAAATGTATAGAAAACAAGAACTAACATTATTTGCAAAAGAAAAATAGAAGAACTTTTACCAATAAAAAAAACATAGAGTTAAAGGAAAGATGCCCGCTTCTCCTCATTATTATTTGACATAGTTCTAAAATTCTTCTTTAGAAATAACAAGAAATTAAATACACAGTTATTTATAAAAAGAAACTATTTCTATTTACAATTGCCCTAGAGCATCAGCAGGAAACTTATTTGAAACAATAGTAAAGTAGTGGACTAACATAAATCCATAAACTTCATGGTAACTTAAATAAGGAACTTTAACAAAAGAAGAAGAAACAATGGAAAAACAAATTCCATTTAAAACAACTGAAAAAATATTAAAATATTGAAGCAGTAGCCTACCAAGCTATACTCAATACTTATATAAATACATATACAAAAGACTCTATATGAATAGACTATAAAAAGAGAGGTTTTTATTTTTTGTGGTTGGTCATGACCATTTTTAATGAAAACACAACAAATTATTTATTAATATGTAGTGCTATGCTAATCTATAATGTTAATTAGAGAGTTAAAGATCTTCCTGACCCATTAATGGGCCTGCCCATTAAAGAAAGAGCTTGGTTAGGAGAGATTTGTTTGGTGGAAAAGCCCACACCTTTTGTTGATTTCTAATGAGGCACTTGTTCTCAAGATCTGTGATGCTCTCTGGGAATTAAATACTGTATATGCCATCAGAAGACACAGTTTTGTATGTTTGTTTTGCTTATATATTTTTCTTTATTACAAAGGGAAGGTTCAATAGGAGTTTATCCCCAAGGAGTTCAAGGATGCCTCTATTGTCTATCTCTAATTTTGGCCTAATAATTAACACCAAGGAAACACAGGTGCTCCATTAGTCACCACCACACCATCCTTACATGGAACCATTGGTTACAACAAATGGAGAAGTTTTGAATGCTGTAGATAAGTTCACTTACCTTGGTAGTGTACTTTCCAGGGATGTACATATTGACAATGAGATTGATGTATGCATTGCCAGAGCTAGCTCAGTGTTTGGGAGGCTCTGAAGCAAAGTTGGGGAGAGAAGAGGTATTAGACTGAGTACTAAACTGAAGGTCTACAGAGTCATTATACTGATCTCATTGTTGTATGCCTGTGAAACATGGACAGCTGCCAGTGCCATGACAGGAAAATGAATCTCTTCCATTTGAACTGTCTTAGGAAGATTCTGAGGATCACCTAACAGATACTGGAAGTCCTTACTCAAACTCAGCTGTCAAGCATTCAAACTATGCTTCAGAAAGCACTACTCTGATGGGTTGGTCACATTGTTTGAATGCAAAATGTACACGCCAAAAAAGACTATTTTATGGAGAACTTGCATGGGGCAGTCCTGGTGGTCAGAAGTAATACAATGAATGACAATCTCAAGGTCTTTCTCAAGAACTTTGGATTTGACTTGGGACATAGGAGACACTGGTACAGGACTGCTCAGCATGGTATGCCCACATCAGAAAGGGTGCTGTGCTCTATGAGCAAAGCAGAATTAAGATAACACAAAGTAAATGCAGGATGTGCAAATTTGGAGTATCCATGCCAAATGTTCACACAGACTATCTGTGCCCAACCTATGGTAGAGAATCCCTAGCTGTTATTGGTCTGATCAGTCACAGTTGGACACACTGAAACTTCACTTTATCATGGGGCGCCATTTTGGTCCTCTTTCAGAATGAAGGACAATAATCCAAAGATCTTCCTAATCCATTAACGGGCCTGCCCATTAAGGGGAATGCCATCAGGGAAGATTTGTAGAAACTCCCACACCTTTTGTTAATGAGGCACTGGTTCTCAAGGGCTGGGATATCCTCTGGATCTATAAAGAGGTATAAATACTCTGAGGGTGAAGTTTTCCTTTGGGGCTTACTGACTGGAAGTGTTTGACCAGACAAGGACTCTGGGAAACCACGAAAGGAACCCCCTGGCTTTGAAAACCCTGATGTCTGTGCTTCCTTCTCTGGTGACCATGGTCAATTAGACCTGTCTGTTGAATTATGATCAATCAGAGGAAGCGATGTCTGTTGATCTTTGGTTTCTCTGTGTTTTCTTTGAAGTTCAGTGTGCTAACTCCCCTGAACTAGGTGAACGATATATGTGCTTGGTTAAAGAGATTTCTAACCCCTCAAAAGTTGCCTTTCCTTTTATGAATGCAGATTTAAGAACATGTGATAGTAAGACTCCATATATGTTGGGGTGCTTAGTGACACAAGAACCTGTGCTAGCCAGCCATCCTGGGTATACTGGAGTGTTTGCAAATACAGACATTCATTAAAAGATGCCCCAGATGGATAAAATAGGCATCTGCTATGGAGATTGTTATTTTAATCATATAAGATGAAATAAATACACTGTTAGAAAATGTTAGAAAAATGGTTACTTAATTGGGATACTGAGATGCTGTTCTTTCTCTTAAAATGGTGTTCCCACAATCATTGGCTTTTCTGAAGTCCTGCTGTGCCCTAAATTATTATAACTGATGATTCTCATTACAGAAAATGGCCTTGTGAAGTCATCTTGATCATCCCATCATGAGGCCACATCTAAGTTATGCCACAAAAATAAGACTTTTTTGTTTTAATGAGCTCAAGAAAATAGAATTATCTGCATTACTGGAAACAACATTGACTTGAATATATTATGAAAGACTGGGTCTTGGAATCAGAGGATTCCATGCTAATTCAGTCTTTCTCCTGTTAATTATTTCCTTTACCTTTTCCTATTTATCTTATATATAACTTGCTTGTATGCTGATCCCTCCATTAAATTTGTAAGGTCCTTGAGAAAAGAGATGGTCTTTTGATTCTTTGTTTGTATTCCCAGGGCTTAGTATAGTGCCTGGAGTATAGTAGACATTTAACAATGTCTACTATAACATTCATTCATTCATTGATTGGCAATGAGGCCTCTTCACCTATAATCAGGAAAGTGAGGGTGTGGGAGCTGAATTATCTGACTTTCTAAGGTGCTTCCAGGATTGACACTCTATGCCTCTGTGCAGTAGAATAATTTTTTTTAGTGGGAACTGGATATCCAGGGTTATGACTGTAGTTATAGTAATGCCATTTTCTATGAAGGTTGGAAATATAAAGAAGCACAAGGATAAAAATGAGAAATTTTTCTCCCCCTTATACATACGAAGAGTATTTTACTTGCGTCCTTTAAAGAAAACTGAGTGTGAAATAAGTCCTTAGTTTTTTTATAGTCCTCAAAGTCAGTCAATAAGTATTTATTAATCACATATACACTGTGCTGTTCTAGACAGCTGGGAATTTAAAGAAAATAATTAAAATCTCTGCCTTCAAGAAATTTCCATTCTAACTTGGGCAAAAAAGGAATTGCTTAGTAAAATGAATTCTGTGGGTTCTCTTATTATATTGCATATTTCACAAAAAAAGAAAATTCTGTTGAAAATTGCTGGCTGAATATTTCAAGAAATTTATGTTGAAAAACACTGGATAAATATATCAACAGGTCATTTAACAGTCCATAAAGTCAAAGAAGGTGAGGATTTATGCACTTAAATAGACAGCTTCAGGATAGCTTTCTGGCTGTTCTCATTATGAGAAAACCACCATTGAGATTATTTATCCAGTGTTTAAAAAGTCTACTTTTTAAGTCTTCCTATTTATGACTTTATGAGCTACAAAAGTTATAGCACTGCAAATAACGAACTTTTTTTAAAAAAATTGAAGTCACTGAAGTTAATCTACTTTCTTTTCAAATTCAACTTCATCTCACACTCTGTTACCTTATTGCAATACTCCTTAAATCAAAGGACATTCTGTGCAATGCAGCTAAAGACTAGGAAGTAAGCAATCAGACTATTCCAATGGCTATTTCAAACACTTTCCCGATGGATTTTACCATGGTGCTCATTTACTCTACAGCAAATTTTGCCCCATCTTAACATGGCTTAAATAGTCCTAGATCCATTGAAAATAAGGTACACAAGGAAACCTGGAGATCCTCTGGTCCTACTCCCTCATTTTACAAATGAAGAAAAGGAAGACATGAAGCGATTTTCTAACATCGTAGAACCCACCAGTATAACTACTGGCCTTGCCTGAGTCAGTCAAGTAGTTCTTCATATTACCATTCACTATACCACACTGCTTTCTCCCAGATTTTGTTCAGTGATTTGGGTAGTCTGTCAATAAGTTTTAATCTAGTTACTACTCTAAGTAAGATGGCTCCTGCTCTTAAGAATTTCACAGGCTTCTGGAGGAGATTACAAGAAAACTATTCACAAACAAGATACATGCACGACAGATTGAAGATAATCAATAGAGGGAAGGCACTAGTGTTAAGGGGGATAAGGAAAAGCTTCTCATAGAAGATGAGATTTTAGCTGGGACTAGAAGGAATCCAGGAAAGCCAAGAAGCAGAGACAAAGATAGAAAGTATTCTAGGCATGGGAAATGTCTAGGGAAAATGCCTACAGATGGATTACCTTGTATAAGGAATAAGAAAGAGTCTAGCATCACTGGATTAGATGGAGATAGGAAAGGCATGCCTAGCAGATAATTTTATATTTAATCCTGGAGGATCTTTCAGCGAACTCCCAAAATATTGGTCTAGGGATCCTTAATCTGGATTTCAAGAATGTGTTTTTGTTTTTGTTTTGTTTTGCTTTTAAGGAAAGTTCATTAATTTGGTGGCTGTGGTAAAGATACAAAAAATGAGTTAAAAAGAGGAAGCATTATTAAAGAATCTTAAGGAAATTATATAAGAATCATTAATTTAAAATTTGGGGATGAAATCTTTAGGATTCTATTGTCATTGTCTCAGGGATAACCCTACCTACTAGGGAAGGATGTCACCCAGAGGCATTATTCTCTTATAAGTGGTGACTACTCTCATAATTTCTTGTCATTCCTAAAGAGAGTAAACATTTATATAAAGCTCATTATGTATTTATTTGGATGTAATAGATATAATGTTTCATATGCATATATTTATACATACATATTTATATAGAGATCATTGTACATGTAAACGAATTTCGTCCTCACAACAATCCTGTGAAGTGAGTACTATTATGCTCATTTGCCTAATGAAGAAACTGAAGCTGAGAGAAGTTAAAGACTTGTTCAGGCTCACGGAGTCAATAAGTGTCTGAGGTAGGATTTGAACTCTGGTATTTCTGACACAAGTCCAATTCCAAGTCTTATAGCCACTACTCTAGTTCAGACCTTATCACCTCTTTTCCCTGCCTTTTTCCTGCTCCCTGCCTCAAGATTCACCTCTCCAATCTATCCTACATAAGGTAACCAAAGTAAAACTCCTAAAGCACACACCGGATCATGTCACTCCGATACTTAACAAATCTATGAGTTCATATTATCTTTAGGATCAAATGCAAAATCCTCTGTTTAGAATTTAATCTCCACAATGAGTCTTGAACTTACCCTTATAGCCTTACTAGACATAATGACCCTTCATGTGCTCAAATTCAACCAAGCTAGCCCTATTACATCTTACACATAACATTCCATCTCCATCCCTGTGCCTCTGCATTAACTGGACTCTATAACTGAAATGTACTTCGTTCTCATTTTCTCTTAAAATTCTTCGTTTTCTTCAAAGCTTGACTCAAAAGGATATGTCTTACATGAGTGTTTTCCTGATTTTCCCCAATACCAGTGTCTTCCCTTCCGAAAATTGTCAAATTTATTTTGCATATGCTTACATATGTTTGCATGTTGCTTATCTCAGTAGAATATAGATTTCTTGGAGACAGGGATTTTAATTTATGTCTTTGTCTCTCCAGTGTCTATCACAGTGTTCAGAACTCATTGGTGAATGATACATGCTATTGAAGTAAAAGAAACAGAAAACAAATCAGATAGTCAAGCAAGCAAGACATGTTTCTACGTTGGCTATTTCTGAAAGTATATATATATGACACTGTATCTTCAGTCCATCACCTTCTGTCAACAGAGGTAGTGTGGATCATCAATGATTTGCTGAAATCATGGTTAGTCATTGCATTGATCAGAATTCTCAAGTCCTTCAAAGTTGTTTTCCCCATAATATTGTATTATTGTATAGATTGTTCTCCTGGTACTGCATATTTCGCTTTTATTCAGTTTATATAGACCTTTTGAGGTTTCCCTGAAGCTATTCCTTTCATCATTTCTTAAGGCACAATAATATTCATCTATATTCATATATCGCAATTTGTTCAAAAATTAATAAGTAGTTCCTCAATAATTTTTGTAACTACCAAAAAAGCTAACTCTTCATAGAAAATCTGCTTTTTCTGTTCTATGTATATGCAAATACCTACTCTATTTTGTGTTTAAATTCAGAATATAAAAAAAATAATAAAAGTATATATTCTTCAATTGTGTGCTTAATGTTGGAAACAATGAAGCTTACATTTCTTCTACATAAAAATGTTCCCCCCCGCAAGCCCAATATATCTACATACATCTATGTTATTCCTCAATACAGGGGCTTCTGATCCTCTGAAGGGAAAACTGTACCAGATTTTGGATGAGGAAAAATGTGTGCTGCAAATTTCCTGATACAAAACTTAAGTACTTCAATGGGTCCATGATCTCAAGGATTTGAACATACACACATATCAAGGGGGAAAATGTTGTATCAGATCCCAATTGTCATTTGTAATTAGAATGGAGAATGGTTATTATGAGGTAGTGAACCAGATATTTGTAATAAGAACATTATCAATGTGAATCTTTTGTAATTTTTCATATATAGCACATTAATATGTTAATCCCATGAGTTAAATAAGGAATACATCCCTCCCTTCAAATTCAGTCTCTCTCCACAGAAGACAGCAAGTAAGGAAGCCACCTATCACTTATGAAAACTGTGTGTTCCAGGGAATCTGTGTACAGCATAATACAGTATGAACCAGAGTAGTGCTTTAGATCTTTAAGATCTTAGAGACCAGAGAAAAAAATTATTGAAATATTCACATGATATAACCAACAATTTTCCAAGAGAAGCTGTCTTTTCCCTGGTGGTTAAATTCCCTCTACAAATGCAGATATTAACACCTTCTCACCTTAGGAGATGGTTTGATGAGATCCTGAGGACAAAAATAAATCACTTCCTGATGTTGTATCTCCTCTTACTGTGAGGTGTTGTGTGTTTATCCAGGACAATAATGATAGACAGCATGCCACCTGCATCTCTTGTCATACAGAACTTTTCACAAACTGCTTTAAGCAAAGATAGACATTGAGAGGCAAGAGTCATTTCCAAACCACAAGAAGTACCTCTAGATTCAATGATCATCTCTCAGTATGTATCACTTAAATCTATACAGCCAGCTCTTATCTCTATTATATGCTCCAGTCTCCTACCAACAATTGCCTATTTCTCACCACCTGATTGCTCCAAAGGTATCTCAGGCTTGAGTTTGTCCAAAATAGACTTGATTATCTTTTCCCCCTAAACTACTCCTCATACAAGCTTCTCTATTTTTGTTAAAAGTACTATTCTGTCCAGGCAATTGACTCCATACCCTTAGTTCATCCTTGAATCTTCCTTCTCCCCAACCTTCCTCCTTCAACTAGTTACCAAATTTTCTCAATTTTTCTTCCAAAGCATCTCTCATATCCATTTCTTTCTGTCCCTATGCACTACCACTGTATTCATTCAGACCCTAATTACCTCCTCAAAATGCTATGGCAATAGCCTAATTGTTTCTTTCTTCTTCTGGTATCTCTCCTCTCAAATACATCCTTTTCATAGTTGCCAAAATCATCTTCTGAAAGCACAGTTTGGACCTTGCTACTCTCTTGCCCAGAAATTTTAAGTTGCTACCTATTACCTTCAAGATAAAAATCCCTCAGATTGACATTTAGATCACTTCATAGTATGGCTCCAGATTATCTATCCCAACTCATTTCATTTTACTACAATTTGTACACTATAATTAGCCCAACTAACCTATTTGCTGTTCCCAAAACTCAACATTTCATTTCTCACCCCTTTGCCTTTGTGTAGACTGTTCCCCAGGCTTAGCATGCACTTCCTTCTTCCTGTTAGACTACTTAGCTTTCTTTATGAATCAATTCATGTACCATCTCTTCTATCAAGCCTCTCTTAAAACCCTCATATGTTAGTGCTTCTTCTTCTCAAATTATTAATTGTTTATGTAGCTGTGGGCATGTTGTCCACTCTCTATTCTACAATAAGTCCTTGAGGTGAGGTTCTTTTGTTGTGTTATGTTTTCTTAAACTTTATATCTCTAGCACCTGAGTGCCTTATTCATAGCATAGTAGATGCATGATAAATATTTGTTGAAATAAACTGGACTGGTACATGGGAAAAAGAAAGCATTTATTGATAAAAGGAATGTTAAATATTAAAGAATATTGAGGAATATTAAATCCCAAATATAAATTTTTTTCACAAAATTTAAAGAAACAAATCATAGGCAGTTTTAAGGAACATTATAGACAACAAGACTACTTTTTTTAAGCTTTTGGACTATATATAGTGTTGTAGCTTAGAATTCACATTCCAGTTTACAGGTATTACACATTGTTTTTGGCCTATACATAGCCTAAAGGTGTGTAGGATACATTCATTGAGGACGAACACCTCTGGTATGATGGCTGCTGAGCCCTTTTCAGGGCTACTTTCCACCTTTGGTGCCTACCTGTTCCACCCAAATTTCAACTGTGACTCCAAGAAGCTGTGTCATGCACAGTGGCCACATCCTGGTAAACAATTTCAGCAAATGGGCCAAATTAATTTGAGGGTAACTGAAAGGTCTCAAACCCATTGGTGAGTTAGAGGGATTTCTACCCCAAGCATGTGAAGACTTACCTGGTGGAATGGGAGGATGAGAACAATTTGTTCCAATGGTCATGAAGGCAGCTGAAGCAAGCAATGTGGAGCACTTAGAGGTTAAACATTGAAGACACCAAGGCCATCCACTGCCCATCCACTGAGCCATCACAAGTAATCTTAATTTTGTTCTGCCAGTAGACTGTGATGACTAGAGGAGAGAGAGAGGTTGACAGCTTCTTGCAACTCTGCCTCACTTAAATCCAGCTTACACACAAATCAAAAGACATCACTCATACTATTTTACTACTATATCTGTCTCAAAGTCCTGTAGTGACAGGCAAGTGATGAAGCAGCAGGTGAAGATACAATGGTAACTGTAGTCAAAACCCTGCACATAGGTGACTGAGGCCATAGGGTTTTTTCTCAATGGAGACAACAGTAGGATTCGGCAGCCCCTGGGTGTCTGAGCAGCCTTTTAAGGATCGCACTGCTTACCTGCTGGTGTGAAGAAGGGGGCTGGAAAAGGTGCCCTAAAAATTGTCTGCTAACTCAATCCTGGCCTGATTACCGCAGCAGGTGGGGAATCTCACTCTACAGTCAAAACACATACAAAATATTACAAAATGTATTAAAAAAATCTGCAAAAATGATTCCACTCACCATCAGCACATGGAATGTGTGCACACTTCTAGACAACACAAAATCCGTTATACCTGAAAGATGTAGTGCTCTTGTTGCAAGAGAACTCAACAGGTATCACATCCAAATAGCAGCCCTGAGTGAAACAAGGCTGGTAAATGAAGGCTAGCTTACTAAAGTTAGAGCTTGATACACATTTTTCTGGAGTAGCCACAGGGAAGGGGAGCACCACAAAACTGGCATAGGTTTTTCTATCAAAATTAATCTAGTCAACAAGCTGGTATATCTGTCAAAAGGAGTGCATGACAGGCTCATGACAATGTGATTGCTACTGGCAGGAAAACAGCATACCTTCATCATCAGTGCCTATGCTCCCACCATAACAAACCTTAATGAGGTCAAAGAAAATTTTATGAAGACCTAGAGACCCTTATCATCAATGTGACAAAAGAGGATAAGTTTATCATTCTGGGTGACTTTAATTCTAGAAAAGGCTCAGACTACAAGATTTGGCAGGGAGTCCTAGGGAGGAATGGATTTGGAAACATCAACAAAAATGGTTACTTACTACTGAAGACTTGTGCATTGCTGGCTCAGGAAGAAGGCAGATGAAATTCAGTTTTATGCTAATAATAACACTCCAAAGTGCTTTTATGATTTCTTCAAGGATATTTATTGACTAAAACCTGTGGTGCAATAACTACTCAGTGCTGATGAAGTCCCATTGATTAGTGATAAGGACATGATCCTAGAGGGATAACCTGAACACTTCCATAGTATTCTCAACAGAACATCATCAATCAATGCTGAGGCCATTGACAGTTTACCTCAGGTTGAAATCCATCTCTCCTTAGCTGAACTTCCAACTAAAGAAGAGGTTTTGAGGGCCATTAGGATCCTATAATGCACCAAAGCACCTGGCGCTGATTCTATTCCAGCTGAGATTTACAAGATAGGGGGACCATTGCTCATACAAATGCTGACTGAAATTTTCCAGATTATATGGCAAGAGGAGGTTATCCCCAGAAGTTCAAGGATGTCCACCTCTATAAAAGTAAAAGAAATAGGTTGTCCTGCAACAATCACGGGGTGGGGGGGGGATCTCTCTCTCTCATTCATTGCTGGCTAGATTTTTGATAGAGTCCACCTTAATAGGCTGATCCTTCACCTAGAAGATATTCATCTACCGGAGAGTCAGTGAGGCTTCACACTCTTCTTGATGAAGAATCAATATGGTGTTTGCTGCCTGACAACTTCAGGAGAAATACCAGGAGCAGAACAGAGATCTGTACACACTACCCGACAACTTCAGGAGAAATATCAGGAGCAGAACAGAGGTCTGTACACAACATTTGTAGATCTGACTAAGGCCTTTGATACTGTTAATCAGAAGGGCTTATGGAAAATTATGTCAAAATTTGGTTGCCCAGAGAAGTTCATCAGCATTGTATGTCAATTTCATGATGGCATGTTTACCCAGGTTCTGGATGCTCTTGTGCCTTCCAATTGAGTGAAACAAAGCTGTATGCTTGCTCCCATGCTTTTTTAGCATGATATTTTCAGCCATATTGTCAAATGCTTTCAATGGGAATGAACCCAGCATCAAAGTCAGCTACCATAACAATGGTAAATTCTTCCATTTGAAAAGGCTACAAGCCAAGACCAAAGTGGAGGGAATGTTGGTGCATGATTTTCTGTTTGCAGATGATTGTGCACTCAATGCAGCTTCTGAAGCTGAGATGCAAAAAAATAAAAAAAAGGGATCAATCCTCTGCTGCTTGTGCTATTTTGGCCTAACCATTAACACGAAGAAAACACAGGTGCTCCATCAGCCACCACCACACCATCCATATGTGGAACCATCAGTTACAACAAAAGGAGTTTTGTATGCTATGGATAAGTTCACTTACCTCAGTAGTGTACTTTCCAGGCATGTACACATTAAAAATGAGGTTGATGCACACATTGCCAGAGCTAGTTCAGTGTTTGGAGGGCTCCAAAGAACAGTATGGGAGAAAAGAGGTATTAGACTGACTAACAAACTGAAGGTCTATAGAAGCTGTTGTGCTGACTTCATTGTTGTATGCCTGTGAAACATGGACAGTCTACCAGTGCTCTGTCAGGAAACTGAATTGCTTCCATTTAAATTATCTTAGCAAAATTCTGAAGACCACCTGGCAGGATAAGGTACCAGATACTGGAGTTCCTTACTCAAACTCAACTGCCAAGCATTCAAAAGAAGGAAGGAAGGAAGGAAGGAAGGAAGGAAGGAAGGAAGGAAGGAAGGAAGGAAGGAAGGAAGGAAGGAAGGAAGGAAGGAAGGAAGGAAGGAAGGAAGGAAGGAAGGAAGGAAGGAAGATAAAAGTAGTACGCTTCAGTCTGTAGTCAGACAATATCAGTCCTTTCTCTGGAGGTGGATAGTATTTTGTCATGAGTCCTTTGAGATAGTCTTGGATCATTGCATTGCTGAGAATAGCTAAGTCATTCACTCTTCTTCATCATACAATATTGCTGTTACCATTTACAACATTCTCCTGGTTCTACTCATTTCACTTCAGATTAGTTCATGTAAGTTTTTCAAGGTTTTTCTGAAATCATCCTGCTTGTCATTTCTTACAGAACAATAATATAGCATCACAATTATATGCCACAGCTTGCTCAGTCATTCTCTAATTGATGGTCATCATCTCTGTTTCCAATTCTATTGGAATTAAGATTGGTGGATTTCCATATTATATATGGCCATTTGTGAAGTTTTCAAAAATTTCTGAAGTTCCATGTTTGAATTCTACTTGAAAATGGATTATTTATAGTTATTGTCCTATTATTAACTCTTTGGAGCTCTAAACAAGGAGATATTTATATAGACTTTTTGCTAAAAGGAGCTTTTATTAAAATTACATAAATATATACTTCATATGATTGACAACCAAATATATTTAAGAAGTTTTACAATGTTTATGAGTATGATTTCCACAGAAAATTCTTATAAAATTGAACACTTTGACTTTTCTAGACAATTAAAAGAATAATAGACATTGTTGAAATAAATAAGACAATAAGGAACACTTTACCAAAAATATACCCATAAGTAGATCATGGTGGAACTTATTTCTAAAAGTATTTTGGTGACAAATTCCCATTAAACACAGAATAGGTCATGGCAGACTGAGCCCATTTATTTGTTGAGAGTATAACTTGACTGGCAAGTTATAATAGCACTTATATAATACTTTAAGGTCTGCAAAGTGCTTTTACCTGTATCATATCATTTGATCCTCTCTGTCAAACAAGATAGGTACTATTATCATCATTGTACAAATTAGGAAACTTTGAATAAAAGAGGACAAATTGCTTTCCCATCACTACATACCTGAAATTTAAGGAAAGATTTATGATTAAGTTTTCCTGACTAGAAGTCCAGTGCTCTATCTACTATATCAAGTAAATTAAGTCCTATGACATAGTGCATAGACAGTAGATTTTAGAGTGAGGAAGACTTGAGTTCAAATCTGTCCTGTGAAATATATTGGGTACGTGATCCTGACTAAGATGCTTAGAATGTATTGTCCTAGGCAAATATCTAAGAAAATAAGTTGCAGAGTAGTTACTAATTCACGTTGGTAGAGAGAGTTTCTTCACTGGGAGCTCCTACATGAAATAAAATAATAGCCAAATAAGGCCTAGCCAGAAAACTAAAACAAACCAAACCTAGTGTATTAGGTCAAAGGAATGTTACAGTCCTCTTTAATATAGACTTTAGATAAGCAAGTGATGATATCTCATGTTACATACACATGATGAAGAGATGTGAGCTGAATGATAGTAACTAGGTAGATTCTGTTACAGTATGAATGACCTGATTTGAAAATTCACAACTAATAAATTGATGTCACCTTTGGTGAATGCCAGTGGAATGGCCAAAGGATCTATCCATCGTGGTTCAACTCTTTTGTTAAAGACTTGGGTGAATATCTATCAGATTTCTGGATGCCATAAAACTAAAAATAGCAAAAAATGTTGGATAAAAAGGCTCAAGTCTAGAGTGATGGACTAAAGAGAAGATAAAAATCAATGGCCAACATATAACTTTTCAGCAGCACAATTTAAAACATAAAGTTCACAAGTATTAGCTTAGATATAGCAAGCCAACAGTTTTGTGGGAAATGACCTAGTTTGAAAGTCAGAGTGAAATGCAAGCTCAGATTGAGTCGATGGCAGGATATGGAAGCTAAAAAACCTTAACAGGCCTAAGAGGTAGCTTGGGGGTACAGTGAATGTCTTACTTGGTCTGGAGTTAGGAAGACGAGTTCAAATCCGTCCTCAAACATTTACTATGCCACTATTCGCCAGTCATCAGTCACTTAACCTCTGTTTGACTCAGTTTCCTCATTTTTAAATTGGGGATACTAATAATACCTAATGCTAAAGGCTAAGAATAAAATGAGACAGTATTTATAAATTACCTGATGTGCAGCAAGCATTATATAAATGCTAGCTATTGTTATTATTGCATTAAGAAAAGCATGAGGAAGGCAATAGTCCTACCATACTTTTCCATCATTCAGACACTACCTTAGGTGCTGTATTCACTTTTGAAAAATAGATTTTAAGAAAGACACTGAGAAACTCAGGAATATCCAAAAGAGGGCAAGGGCCATGGGGATTATGAAAATTTTAAAGACTATGGCAGGAGATGAATTGAAAGAACTGGGAATGTCTGTCCTGAAGATAATAAGGATTTTGACAGGCATGAGGGTTGTGCTGATATATTTGAAAGGTTTTATAAGAAAAGCTTAACAAATGCTTGTTGAGTGAATGATTACCTGGTGCAAAATAATGCTTAATAAATGCTGTTGAATAGATGGATAAACAAATGAATCATGAAATCACACAACCCTAGAGTGGGGAAGGACCTCAGATATCATCTTGTCTAAGCTCTGCCTAAATCAAAATCAGCTTTCCAACATCCTCAGTAAGTAGTCACTTGGTCTTAGTTCTTAAAGACTTACAGTAAGATGAGATTCACTACCTCCCAAAGCATCCCATCAAACATAAATCTGCCTAAAGCAATTCACATCCAGTGTTCTTTGATTCATCCTCTGGAGATAAGTAAAACATGGCTATTCCTTTTCTCATAAAACCTTACAAACCTAGCTTTAGACACAAAGGTGTGTGATTCTGCACAAGTCATTCCATCTCTCTCAGGCTCAGTTTTCTCATTGTAAAATAGAGATAATAGTTGCATATTCTTCACAGAATTTTTGTAAGCATCAAATGAGTTCATATATGAGAAAACACTTTGCAAACAGAGTTCTACATAAAAAATTATTATTATTCAAGCAACAGAAGGTATGGTTATTTATTATTAAGCTAATTCAAGGTACATATTTTGATAAACCTAAATAAAGATTAAAGCAAAAACTCTTGATTTGCATATAAAGTCACATAACATTCATTTTAACCTGGAGGTTCTCCTGGTGGTTCTGGGTTCACATGTTCAGATCCCCTTTTGTCGTTCATTCTCTCCTTTTGCTATCCAGTTTTTCCTACTCTCAGGCCTCAAAAAATATCCTGTTCTGGTTCACATCCTCCTTAAATGGAGTGCATAGGGGAAAGGAAAGGAAGGCTACATCACAAGAAGGTGAAACTGGAGGGGAAAACATTGCCGGTAGAGACAACTCTTCCCTTTATGTGGAATCCTTTTCATTGAAACTTGGCCATTTGGTTATAAGCTAATATGCATCCCTAATTTTGCCCTCCTTTTCTCATCCCCCCCTATATGCACACTAAAATATAAATGATGGATAATTATTGTTCTCCCTGAGGTATTTCATCTCTATTGAGAAGTGAAGCACTTTATTCTCATTGTATCCCCTTGGATAAATTGCCATCTGTTTCAGAAATCATTTAACATTGTATATATTGCAAGGAGAATACTACATTAACTTTAAAAAATGGACCTCTCTTTTACAGTTCATCAGCATGTTTATTACCATATGGTTACATATGTTCCTATCAAAAGAGCAATTTTTAAAAGAATGTACATGATAAAATGCAACAATAATTTTAAATCTGGAAGTTTCACAAATGTTTGTTTAAAAAATTTTAATTCCTTGATCCTATTTCATATATCTTATGATGGAGTAAGGCAATGATTTGATCTAAAAATATCTTGCTTGTCTCTATAAAGCTTAATTCTGATGAATAGCTAAAATGTTTTCAAAGCAAATGAGATTTCATGGCTATGTTGCACAGCTGTGATACTCAATCTCTTTCCTCAATAATTTTCCACTGTGAATTCTTACTTCTTGGACAAGGCAGGTTTGAAAAATGCTGGTAGCAAATACAACAAACTACCTTTTAGATTTATCCTTATACTCAGAGACTGGTCTAGAGGTATGCAAAGTAAGAAAGCACTTAGGACAAAATATACATTGAATTGGGATACAAGGGATGCAATTCAATATTATTTTATACTTCTCCAAAGCTTAGCATAATTCTTGGCACATAGCACATACTTAAAAAATGCCCACTGAATGACTTCGTTGATTACTAGCTAAATTTACACATTATAATGCCAGAGGTACTTATTAAATGATTCTTAAATTGACTTCAACAGACTGCTAAGGAACCTATAACACAAATTGGTTAAAGACTCATGCTCTGGAGCAATGCATTGTATATGATCCATTTTCAAACTTTTCTCTGAGGCAAACAGAAGCCTTATTTTTAACTCTATTTGTCTATAATGTTAGGGATGTATCATGATTTTGCAAAAATATCCAGTGTCTACTTGGTTCTGTGGTTTTCAACAAATGGAGTACTATAATTACTATTTGATTTTTAAGGTCACAAAACCAACTCTGAACCCCTGACCATAAAAAAATAAAATGTACATGGCTAAGTTTGTCTAATTTGAAATGATGAAATGAAAAATTCTTTTAGGTAATAGTATATATATATATATATATATATATATATATATATATATGTGTGTGTGTGTGTGTGTGTGTGTGTGTGTGTGTATACACATATATTTATTTATTTATATTCTATAAGAAAAAGAACAATGAAATAAGGATTAATAGGGTTATTGTACAAATAAAAGACATTCTTCAAATACATCTGTTATTGAATGAAATTGTGTTTATTATATCAAATCATAGAACAACTCAGGGAGTCCTTAGTGGCATCAGTGTCATAGGTTCAAAGCTACAAGGGACTTTGGAGCTGTCTTTGCCATTTATCTCATTTAATTCTGTCAACTAACATTTATTAAGTATTTTCTAAGTACTGTACTAAGTGCTAGAAATACAAATATAAGTAAAAAGAAAGTCATTCCTTGTCCTAAAGAGCTTTTTTATTTTAATGGGGGAAAAAACAAAACATAAAAGGAAGTTGGGGTGGGGAGGGCTGGGAAAAGACAATAACAGATATCCTGATCTCTAGCTTGGTAGAGAAAGTCCAAAGTGTTACATGGAGAAGAACGAGATGTGGCTGGCCTAGGTGCCCTCCTTAAATGGAAGTTCTGGAGGAGCCATTCAGGCAGTGGGAGAGATCAGGTTGCATTTTATGGTTTGCAGAGACGACTGCTTCAAAACTGATCCAAATGTTAAGTGTATTAAAATCTTTTTTTCTTTCAAATTTCTGAACCACTCTAGCTTAGAAATGATAAACCACTGAGCAGACAAAAATAACGTAACTTCTGCTGTTCTGGCGTATTCTTAAAAAGTCATTTTCCTCCTCATGACAAGGCATCTACCTGAAGTATCACCCTGGAGGCATATTCTCCCTGGTTTCCTTGTCCAATTTAGCCTGCTCTTTATATAACATGCTGCTGTGTCATGAAAACATGTAATTGAGAAAGATTCATAGAGCTTTCTCAAGTCTCCTCATTGTGATACTGTTTATTTTCACGATTTAGGAGTATAGATGTTTGATCTTACTTTGATAAATCTATGATGTCCTCAACCAATCACAACCTATCCAGAGCATGTAGGACTTTTCACCATATGCAAATTTTATCTATGTCCTGCCATAAATCTTCTGAAAGTCTGCCCCAATGTTCCAGATACCTTCCTCTAGACCACTTGAATTCTTGATATTGTATGAACCTCAAGGGAGTGTATTGCCAAGGGCAATATTCACAGCACTGGTAGTGACTATGAATATGTCAGCATAGTTCTCAATCACCAGGTATAAAAGATTCTCCATATAGAAGTCAGAAGAAAACATTTACCAGAATACCAAATCCCAAAGCCAGAAAGCAAAATCCATCATAGTGACCAAGAAGTTAATAAACATGATCACAACAGAGGACAAAGCCATTCTCAAACCTCCCCTCCCTCAGCCAGGGTCTTCTCACTTTCAACTGTCACAAGCCTGAGACTTGCTGTGTCAGTTGGTCTGTATTCTATCCCCTCTGACTCAACCCCACTCATTCACTTCCTCCCAGCTCTGCTCCATCCTTTCTGTTCCACCTGTTCAGCAAGCTCCTCTTAGCACATGTGACTTAGGCTTAAGCAGATCACATGGGTCTATTAATCAATGAGAAAGATCTTTCTATTTAAATTGCTATTACAAGGAGAAACACATTTTGGCTTACTCTGGCCACATGAACAACCTACCTCCTTTTCTAGTTGTAGATTTTCTGATGTTGTCCTTTGCATCATGTCTAGTTCCTTTTTGGTAAAATATTTCAGTACATTCACACCCACCCATCTGTCACTCTACTGCCCTTTGAGTAATGCAATTAGTGATTTTGAATAATTAAAGCAAAAATATCAAATTTTCACAGAAAAGATAATTGTTTTACTGTTAATTGTGTAAGATGAACTTAGTGGTACATTATAATAAAATCTTCAGCTGTGCAGAATTGTTTAACTTAATGAGAATAATGAAAGTACCAAGGGATAAAAAATCCTTTTTATTATTTTTTATTGTTGACAGAACATTGGTTGACAGAACATTATTGTCCAATAAAATATCTTATATTTTTTTAATTTATGAAATAAATCCATTAATTTATTTGTTTATATTAAAATTGTTGTTATTAGACTGTTGTTCAGTTATTTTCAGTCATGTCTGACTTTTTGAAGGAAAGAAGGAAGGAAGGAAGGAAGGAAGGAAGGAAGGAAGGAAGGAAGGAAGGAAGGAAGGAAGGAAGGAAGGAAGGAAGGAAGGAAGGAAGGAAGGGAGGGAGGAGGAAGGGAGGGAGGGAGGGAGGGAGGGAGGAAGGAAGGGAGGGAGGAAGGAAGGAAGGAAGGAAGGAAGGAAGGAAGGAAGGAAGGAAGGAAGGAAGGAAGGAAGGAAGGAGGGAAGGAAGGAAGGAAGGAAGGAAAGGAAGGAAGGAAGGAAGGAAGGAAGGAAGGAAGGAAGGAAGGAGAGAATGAAGGAAGGAAGGGGCCAGTAAAACTCAAGTCAACTGGGCATCTATAGACCATTCAAATATACCTTTCTTTGGAGAGGAGAAGGAAGGGGAGGAGAAGGAATACAGGAGAGGAGGAGTTGAGTTACCCAGCTAGCTAGGTCTCCATTCAACCAGTTAGATCTATTCACAGGGTTGTGTTTGTCCTTCATTGCCAAAGAAGACCATGCCATCAGGGAAATGATGACATGACTTGCACTTGACTTCATTTTGAGTGAGGGAGGGCTGTGCAGGTCACCATTCTCACTTCTCCTCCAGAGCTGTGGTAAGTGCTGGAAAAACAAATACAAGTGAAAAAGAAAGTCAGGGTAACACAGCTAGTGAGTTTCTGAAGCTAATTTTTTTACCCAGGAAAATGTCTTCCAGACTCCAGGCCTGGCACTCTATCCCCTGAGCTACCTAGCTGTCCTTATCATTAGACTAAATCATCACAAAGTCACCGCTGAAATTTTTGGTCAAAAATTATTTTGGCTCTACATGCATGTTATACAAATCAGAGGGTTTGATGAGAAGATGAGTTTGTATGTTACATCTTCAACATAATGAAAATATTTGTTATTGAGCTTCCTGATCTCTGAATTGTTTTTTTTTTCCCTACAGGTCACATATAGCATTTCAAGGGAAATATGCTAGTGAGAGTTGGGTGGAAGAAAAGAGAGAGGGGAAAGGAGGGAAAGTGAAAGGAAAGGGAGGAAGTAGAAGAAAGACAATTCTTATTTAAATAGGACTAGAGGATTATTGGGAAATATTGTATCTTTTGAGATGGCTGTCAAACAAGGACTCAAGATACACATCCCTCATTTTAGTTTGACAAAGCAGCATTTGTTAGGAATTGCCAATGATCTTTGCCAATAGGTCTTATTTCTACTATGACATTTCATTTGAGAACAGTACATTTGTTTGGTCTTTTTCCTTTCAAAAAGGACTTGGAACAAAAAGATGAGGTCTGCTTTTTGAAAGTTTACAATAACTTCACTTCGTATCATACTAATTACTTTTATGGTTATGGGAGGAAAGTCTATGAATTGGAGTGGTAACTGAGGGAGTAAAAATGAAAGGAAAATAATCCTCTTTTCTGATCAAACAAAAGGAAAACAAAATATTGTACTTTTATCTCTGTAAAACAAAGAATAAGACTTCATGGTTCAGTTTCTTGACCTTAGCTGATTTTCAGATTCCACTAGCAGTCAGATTCGAAGGAAAGCAAAATTGGGGTTGAAATTGAAATCACAGGAAATAAGGGTGGAGAATAAGAGGTTATCACTGAAGCTGACTTTCCATATAGGATGTCATACTGCAATTAACTGGCTTTTGGGGGTCTCTATTTCCATTAGCAATGTGAGAAGGAAGCAGTAGTACTGGAAGAAGGATGCCTATTAACAAGTTGGATTGATTCATTCATTGAGTCAGGAGAGTAGATCAGAAATCCAAGGCAAATCATGTAGACAGGATAGACATAACTGCCATAGGAAGTACCAGTCATCAGGAATAACAGCAACAGCTTGCATATACACAGCATTTATGGTTTAGAGGTAGAAACTGCACAAAGAAATCTGAAAATATTTATATAAAAAATATAAACTTGGGATAAAAAAAGAAACAGAAAACTATAGTACATGATTTAGCTTATGAAAGAATAAAAATCATTAAAAACAATTTTAAGATCCAAAGGATAGATTGCCATAAGTAGCTCCTCTGAGTGTTAAATATCCTGAGCTTTGAAATCTCTCCACATATAAAATATAAACAGACTATTTTCATGTCGCACTTTTAATTCTAGGCATAGAAAATCACTTCTATAAATCTAAACTTATGAGTGAGCATGTGAATTCCTGATGCCTTTTAGAAATGTCAGCTCATATATAATTAATGAAATTAATTAATTTAATTAATTAATTTATGAAACACAATAGGAAATTAAATTTAAAAAAACTAAAATTGACTAGGCTGACAAATAAAAAAAAAAATTAAACATTTCCCTTTGGTCAATGGGTGGGAAATAACAAGATATTCTCAATATTTGTTCACATACAGTCCAGATTTCTACAGTAATGGAAACACACAGAGACACAGAAACACAGACATGCACATGTACATACAAATACATACTATTCATTATCATTCAAAGAATATTGATGAAGATTTAGAGAGAAAAACTGAAAATTGATATGATATTTTATGTGGTGAATTTAATTAATCTGAATAAAAATAGTTGCTGAGCAAGTTTATCTGAAAGATTTTATGTTTTATATTAATATTCACAGTGTTGCTGGTGACTATGAATATGTCAGCTTCTCAGTTGCAAAGTATAACAGACTCTCCATATGGAAGGCAGAGGAAAAACATTTATTCAGGCAGCAGAAAGCTAAATTCTCAAACCAGAAAGTCAAATCCATCATAGTAGCCAATAGACAGAATGTTTGAAAGTCACCTATTTCAACTTCTGTGAACCAAGATGGTGGAACAAGCATTAAGTCACTCTTACCCTCCCATAACAACCTTGAAAAACCCAGAGAACATTGCCATAGGAAAAATCCTGGAATAGTGGTGCCAGAAGAAAGACAAGGTACAGTCATCTTTTAATTTGAGAGACTAGGTGGATTGAGGGAAAGTTTCTTCTTTTTGTGGTTGAAGGGGACCAATATAGGATGGGAGGTATCCCATAAAATCAATGGCAAGCCCCACATCAGCAGACCAGTGTGAAATTCTGAGCCCCAAGATGGAGAATCAAGCAAGTGCCAATACCAGTCACACACCAGCCACCACTACCAGGGCCAGCTCAACACCATGTCAACCATCAGTCCACTACAGCATCCAGCTGCCAGCATCTAAAGCCATAGTGCACAAAACCAGTAAGCAGACACCTAGCCTGTAGCACAAGAAGCCTGGGACAGTGCCCCCTGGATCTCAGAAGCAGAGATAAAATTTTAAAGATAGAAAAAAAGAAAAACAACATGAGTAAAAAGCAACAAAGAAAAACAATGATCATGTCTTTATCCTGGTGACATGGAAGATCAAAACACAAAGATAGCATGGTCAATATACCTATATCTGAAATCTCAAGTGGGACTATGAACCAGTCTCAAGCCCAAAAATCCTTCTTGGAAGAGTTCAAAAAGGATTTTAAAAGATAAACAAGAGAGGTAGGAGAAAAATTTAAAAATACAGTTCACAAAATGGGAAAAAGTACACTGAAGAAAACAACTCCTTAAAAAGTAGAATTGATGGGAGCCAAGATGGTGGTGTAGAAGGATGTACCTCTAGAAACTCTTCTTACACAGACCATAAAATGCCTATGAAGAATGACTGTAAAGAAATTCTAGAACAGCAGAAGCCACAAAATGACAGAGTGAAAGATATTTGCAGCCCAAGACAGCCTGGAAGGCCAATAGGAAAGGTCTATCACACTGGGCATGGCAAAAACAGGACTGAAGCAGGCTTCAAGGTGCCACCAGAAGCAACTACAGGTTCCAGATTCCTCAACTCACAAACATCAAAGGCAGCTTTAAAGGTCAGTGAGAAAGTTCTTTCACCTGTGTAAGAAGGGAACTTAGAGGTCTACCTCCAGCTGTAGGCAGTGGCAGCTTCCATTTCTGGAGGCCTGGCCCAAAGATCCTGGGGGAATTGAGCAGCTGACCTAGATCTCATCCCTGAGTGGTGGCCCTGCAGTGAAGAAGAGTGCTGGCTGGTGGAGCTGGCTCAGGCTTTGGAGAGGGAATTCTACTCACAGAAAAAAGTGCTTATATTTGCTCCCAGACCAGAGCGCATATCAGGAGAGGAGAAAATTTATCTCCCTTGATTATGCCACCTTGGAGGAACTAAGAACTTATAGATATCCAGAGTATACCCTCCACTTGACAATGGACTCAAAAGTCAATTAGTTGGCTGGGGAAATGCCCAAAAAAGGGGAAAAAATAAGAATATAGAAGGTTACTTTCTTGGTGAGCAGGTATTTTCTTCTATCATTTCAGATGAGGAAGAACAATACATGCAATCAGAGGAAGACCTAAAAGTCAAGGCGTCTGCATCCAAAATCTCCAAAATAAATATACAATGGTCTCAAGCCATGGAAGAGCTCAAAAGGAATTTTGAAAATCAAGTAAAAGAGGTGGGAGAAAAATTGGGAAGAGAAATGAGAATGATGCAAGAAAATCGTGAAAAGCAAGTCAACAGCTTGCTAAAGGAGACCCAAAAAATGCTGATTAACACCTTTAAAAATAAACTAACCCAAATTGCAAAAGAGATGCAAAAAGCCAATGTGGAGAAGAATGCTTTAAAAAGCAGAATTAGCCAAACAGAAAAGGAAGTTCAAAAGCTCACTGAAGAAAAGTTCTTTAAAAACTAAAATGGAGAACATGGAAGTTAATGGCTTCATGAGAAACCAAGAAATTACAAAACAAAACCAAAAGAATGAAAAAATAGTAGACAATGTGAAATACGACATTGGAAAAAACAACTGACCTGGAAAGTAGGTCCAGAAGAGACAATTGAACGATTATGGGACTACGTGAGTGCCATGATCAAAAAAAGAGACTAGACATCATTTTTTATGAAATTATAAAGGAAAAATGCCCTGATATTCTGAAACCACAGGGTTTAAAGAATTCACTGTTCACCTCCTGAAAGTGATCTGAAAAGAAAAAATTACAGAGATCCTAGGTCAAGGAAAAAAATATTGCAAGCAGCCAGAAAGAAACAATTTCAGTATTGTGGAAATACATTCAGGATAACATAGGATCTGGCAGCTTCTACATTAAGGGATTGAAGGAATATGATATTTTGGAAGTCAAAGGAACTAGGATTAAAACCAAAAAACACCTACTCAGCAAAACAGACTATAATACTTTAAGGGAAAAATGGTAATTCAGCGAAATAGAGGACTTTCAAACACTCTTGATGAAAAGATGAGAGCTGAAAAGAAAATTTGACTTTCAAACACAAGAATCAAGAGAAGCATGAAAAGATTAACAGGAAAGAGAAATCATAAGAGATTTGCTAAAGTTGAACTGTTCACATTCCTATATGGAAAGATAATATTTGCAACTTTTGAAACTTTTCTCAGTATTTGGGTAGATGGAGGGATTATGCACACACACACACACACAGTGAGTTGAGTAGGAAAGAATGATATTTAAAAAAATAAAATTAAAGGGTCAGAGAGGAATACATTGAGAGGAGAAAGGGAGAAATGGAGTGGGGCAAGCTATCTCTCATAACAAAGGCAAGAAAAAGCTTTTTTTTAATGGAGGGGAAAAGGGGGAGGTGAGAGGGAATAAATGAAGCTTATTCCCATCACATTTGGCTTAAAGAGGGAATAACATGCACACACAATTTGATATGAAAGTCTATCTTACACTACAAGAAAGCAGGGGAGAAGGGGATGTGAGGTGCGGGGGGAGGATGATAGATGGAGGGTATGTGAAAGGAAGGGAGTAATTAGAAGTAAACATTTTTGAGGAAGGATAAGGTCAAAAGAGAGAATATAATAAATGGGAGAGCAGGATAGGATGGAGGGAAATACAGGTAGTCTTTCACAACATGGCTATTATGGAAGTTTTTAGCAAAACTATACATGTATAGCCTATATTGAACTGGTTGCCTTCTCAGTGGAGCAAGGAAGAGAGAATTTGGAACTCAAAGTTTTAGGAATAAATGTTGAAAATTGTTTTTGCATGTAACTGAGAAATTAGAAATATGGGTAATGGGGTATAGAGATCTATCTTTTCCTACAAGAAAAGGGATAAGATGGGGATAAGGGAAGGGAAGGGTGTGATAGAAGGGAGGGTAAATTGGGGAAGGGTGTAATCAGAATGCATGGGGATTTGGAGTGGAGGAGGGGAGAAATGGGGAGAAAATTTGAAACTCAAAATCTTGTGGAAATGAATGCTTAAAACTAAAAATAAATAAATAAATTGAAGAAATATAATACAAAAATAAAAGCAGAAAAAAAATAGAATTGGCCAAAGAGAAAAGGAAGTAAAAATGCTAATTCAAGAAATCAATTTGTTAAAAATTAGAATTTTGGAATTGGGCTAGCAGAAGCTAATGAATCCATGAGACATCAAGAATCAATGAAACAATCAAAATGATTTGTAAAGAAAAAATGTGAAATATCTCATTGGCAAAACAATTTATCTGGAAAATAGATCCAAGAGAAATAATTTAGGAATTATCGACCTATCTGAAAGTCATAATCAAATAAAGAAAGAACCTAGCAGCATCTCTCAAGAAATTATCAAGGAAAACTACCTTGAGGCCCTAGAACCAGAGGGTAAAATAGCTATACAAAAAATCTAGCAATCACCCTTGAAACAGATCCCAAATTGAAAATATCAAGGAATTATGAGATCAAGGAGAGAATACTGCAATCGGCCAGAAAGAAACAATTAAAATTTCATGGAACCACATTAAGGATTATGCAGGACCTTGCAGCTTCCACATTAAAGCATCAGAGGGCTTGGAATATGCTATTCCATGAGGCAAAGAACCTTGGATTACAACCAAGGATCAACTTCACAGCAAAACTGAGATAATCTTTCAGGGAGGGAGATGGACAATCAATGAAATAGCAGACCTTAAATCACTGCTGATGAAAATGCTAGAACTCAGCAGAAAATATGATCTTCAAGTACAAGATTGAAGAGATGCATAAAAAGGGAAACAGAAAAGGAAAACAAATGTTACCCAAACTGTTTACATCCCTACAAGGGAAGATGATGTTTATAACTCTTGAAAACTGCATCCTTATTATGACATCTAGAAGGGAAATACAAAGACAGGAGGGTTAAATTGACATTGATGTGATGATTAAAAATATGATTAAGTGGTAAAAAATGATTGTAATGGGAAAAGAGGAAAGGAAGAGACAGAAAAGGGTAAACTATATCACATGAAGAGGCAAAAAAGACATATTACAGGAGAGGGAAAGAAAGGAGGGAAAAGAGCATTGTTTGAACTTTCCTCTCATTGGATTTTGTTCAAGGAGGGAATAACCGACTCAGGTACAGAAATTTAATTTGCCCTATAGAGAGTTGGAAAGGAAAGGGAAAAGAAAAATAAGGAATGGATAGAAGGAAGGGAAGAAGTAGTAAGGGAAAAGGGAAAGAAAAGGGAAGGGGAATGATAGAAGGCAGGGCAGATTGAGGGAGGTGGTAGTCAAAAGCAAAACATAAACAGGCAGAGGGATAGAATGGAGAGAAAGACACAGATAGTAATCATAACTGTGAATGTCCAAGGGATGAACTCTCCCATAAAATGGAAGTGAATAGCACAATGGATTAAAAATCAAAATCCTACAATATTTTCTCTATACAAAAGACATCTGAAACAGGGCATACACACAGTGTAAAGGTAAAAGGTTGGAGTAGAATATATTGTGCTTCAGCTGATGTAAAAAAGCAAGAGTGGCAATCCTGATCTCAGACAAAGCAAAAGCAAAAATAGATCTAATTAAAAGAGATAAGGAAGGAAACTATGCCCTGCTAAAATGCATAATAGACAAAGAAATAATATCATTACTAAACATATATGCACCAATTGATACAGGATCCAAATTCTTAGAGGAGAAGGTAAAGGAATTACAGGAAGAAATAGAGAACAAAACTATTCCAGTGGGGGACCTCAACCCCCACCTCTCTGAAGCAGATAAGTCTAACAACAAAATTAACCAAGAAAGAAGTTAAGAAGGTGAATAAAATTTTAGTAAATTGAGATGTGGTAGATTTCTGGAGAAAACTGAATAGTGATAGAAAGTAATATACCTTTATTTTCTCAGCAGCACATGGTCCTACACAGAAACTGACCATGTAGTAGAACATAAAAACTTACAATTCAATGCAGAAAGGCAGAAATATTAAATGCATCCTTTTCAGGTCATGATACAATAAAATTTATATGTAATAAAGGGTGATGGAAAGATAGATTAAAAAGTAAATAGAAACTAAATAATCTAACCCTAAAGAATGAGTGGATCAACCAACAAATCACAGAAATAATCAATAACATCACGCAAAAAATGACAATAATGAGACAACATATCACAACTTATGGGATTCAGTGAAAGTATTTTTTTAGGTGAAGTTTTACATCGCTAAATGCTTACATGAATAAAATAAAGAGATCAATGAATGAGACACGCAAATAAAAAAGAACAAATTTTAAATCCTCAATTAAATACCAAATTAGAAATACTGAAAACCAAAGGAGAGTTCAATAAAAGTGAAATGAAGAAAAGTAGTGAACTAATCAATAAAACTAAGAGCTGGTTTTATGAAAAAAAGTTAAATAAAAGAGATAAATCTTTGATTAATTTGATTTAAAAATAAAGAAAGAAGAAAACCAAATTACAATTATCAAAAATGAAAAGAGCAAATACACCCCAATGAAGAGGAAATTAAAACAACAATTATTGTTTTTCAACTATTTTTCCCAACTGTGTGTCAATTATTTTACAATCCTGGTGAAATGAATGCATATTTACAAATATATGAATACCCAGATTACAGAAATGAAAGTGATATACGAAATAACCCCATTTCAGAAAAAGACATTGAAGAAGCCATGCACTAGAAAAATCTCCAGGGTCAGATGGATTTACAAACCAATTCTATCAAATTTTTAACGAGCCATTATTTCCGATGCTATGTAGGCTATTTGGGAAAATAGGCAGAGTACTATCAAATTGTTTTTTTGATACAATATTGTGCCAATACCTAAACTGGGAAAAGTAAAAGCACCAAAGAAAATTAGAGAACAATTTCCCTAATGAATATAGATGCAATTTTTTTTATTAATTTATTTGTTTTCAGTTTTCTACAGTCACTTTCATAAGTCTTAGATTTTCTATCCCTCCCTCATCCTTCCCTCCCTGAGATGGCATGCAATCTTACGTGGTTTCTACACATACATTCTTATTAAATTCATTTTCACATTAGTCATGTTCATAGAAGAATTAAAATGAAGGGGAAAAATCATGAGAAAAATCCAAACAAAGCAAAACATAACAAAAGAGAAAATATTCTGCTTCATTCTGCATTCCAGTTTCGTAGTTCTTTCTCTGGATGGGGAAATCATTTTCCCTCAAGGGTCCATTGGGAATTTTTTAGGTCCTTGCATTGCTGTCAAGGGCGAAGTCTACTAGAAAAATTCTTCATATGCTATGGTTGTTGCTGTGTACAAAGTTCTCCTGGTTCTGCTCCTTTCATTCAGCATCAGTTCCTATAAGTCCTTCCAGGCCTCTCTGAAATCTTTCTGTTCATCATTTCTTATAGCACAATAGTATTTCATTTCATTCATATACCAAAACTTGGTCAGTCATTCCCCAATTGATGGGCATTTCCTTGATTTCCAGTTCTTGGCTACCACAAAGAGAACTGCTATATATATTTTTTTACACATGGGACCCTATCCCATTTTTATGATCTCTTTGGGATACAGCACTAGAAGCGATACTGCTGGGTCAAAGGGTATGCAGATTTTTCAAACCCTCTGGGCATAGTTTCAAATTGCTCTCCAGAATGATGGTATTACTTAGTGTTTCATCAACAATGAATTCCAACTCTCTGAGATCTTCCTCAACATTTATCATCTTCCTGTTTTGTCATGTTAGCCAATCTGTTAAGTGTGATATGGTACCTTGGAGTTGTTTTGATTTGCATCTCTCTAATCAATAGTGATTTAGAACATTTTTTCATATGACTGTAGATAACTTTAATTTCTTTGTCTGAAAACTGCCTGTTCATATCTTCGACCATTTGTCAATTGGGAAATGACTTGTATTCTTGCACATTTCACTCAGTTCTCTATAGATTTTAGGAACAAAGCCTTTATCACAAGACACTGGTTGCAAAAATTCTTTCCCAGTTTTCTGTTTCTCTCCTAATCTTGGTTGCATTGGATTTGTGCAGCAACTTTTCAAGTTAATATAATCAAAATTATCTATTTTGCATTTTGTAATGATCTCTCTCTGATCTCTCTCTCTCTCTCTCTCTCTCTCTCTCTCTCTCTCTCTCTCTCTCTCTCTCTCTCTCTTGTTTGGTCATAAATTTCTCCATTCTCCATAAATCTGACAAATACACTATTCCTTGCTCCCCTAATTTGTTTATAGTATCAGTCTTTATACCTAGATCATGTATTCATTTGGACATTATTCTTGTGTATGGTGTCAGGCATTAGTCTAAGGCCAGTTTCTGCTGCAGTATTATCCAGTTTTCCCAGCATTTTTTGTCAAACACTGAGTTCTAATACAGAAGCTGGGGTCCCTGGGTTTATCAAACATTAGATTGTCATATTCATTGACTACTGTGGATGCAGTAAAATATTAGCAAACAGATTACAGGAACTCATCACAAGAATAATACCCTTTGATCAGGTAGAATTTATACCAAGAATGCAGAGCTGCTTCAGTATTAGGAAAACTATCAGAATAATTGATCATATCAACAAAATTAACAGAAACCATATGATCATCTCAAAAGATGCAGGAAAAGTTTTTGACAGGATACGATACCCATTCCATTTAAAAACACTAGAGAGTATAGAACTAATGGTATCTTCTTTAAAAAAAAATAACATCTACCTAAAACCATCAGCCAGTATTATATACAGTGGGGATAAACTAGAAGCACTTCCATTAAGATTGGGAGTGAAACAAAGTTGTTCATTGATACTAGACATGTTAGCTTTAGCAATAAGGGAAGAAAAAAAACTGAAGGAATTAGAATAGGCAAAGAATAAAAAAGCTATCACTGCTAGCAGATGACATTATGATATACTATAGAATCAAGTAAAAAAAACACTTGAAATAATAAACAACTTTAGCAAAGTTGAAGGATATAAAACAAACCCACAATAATCATTGCATTTCTATATATTACTAACAGAGTCAAATAGCAAGAAATAGAAAGAGAATTTCCATTTAAAGTTACTGTAGATATTGTAAAATATTTGGGAGTCTACCTGCCAAAACAAACCCAGGAACTATACAAACAAAATTATAAAACACTTTTCACACAAAATCAGATCTAAATAATAGGAAAAAAATCAGTTGTTCATGGGTAAACTGAGATAATAAAATAAAAATGGCAATTTTTCCTAAATTCATTTAGTTATTCAGTGCCATGCCAATCAAACTGCCACAAATTATTTTATAGAGACAAAAAAAAAATAATAACAAAATTCATGTGGAAGAACAAATGTTCCAGAATATCAAGAGAATTAATGAAAAGAAATGCTAGGAAAAGATGCTGTATTTTAAATTGTTTTATAAAGCAGCAATCATCAAAACTACTTGGTACTGACTAAGAAATAGGGTGGTGGTTCAGTGGAATAAGTTAGGTATACAAGACATAGTTCAATGACTATAATAATCTACTAACTGATAAACCCTAAAACCCATTTCTGGGATAAAAACTCACTATTTGACAAAAACTTCTAGGAAATCTGAAAAACAATATGGCATAAACTGCGTGTAGACCAATAGCTTGCACCATATACCAAAATAAAGTCAAAATGAGTACACGATTTAGCTACAGCAGCTGATACTATAAGCAAACTGGTAGAACAATGACTACTTTCATTTCCGTTTTATGGAGAACAGAAGAATTTATGACCAAACAAGCAATAAAGAACATTTTGAAAGACAAAATTGACCATTTCAAGCATATTAAATTGAAAAATTTTTGTACAAACTAAGCCAATGCCACCAAGGTTAGGAGAGAAGCAGAAAAATGGGAAAGAATTTCTACCAGTGTCTCTGATAATGATCTCTTTTCTAAAATATATAGATAATTCAATCAAATTTGTAAGAATACAAGCCATTCTCCAATTGATAAATGGGGATATGAACAGGCAGTTTTCAGATGAAGAAATTAAAGCTTTCTGTATTTATATGAAAACAGGCTCTAAATCACTACTGATTAGAGAAATGCAAATCAAAACAACTTTGAGGTATCACATCACACCTATCAGAGTGGTTAACGTAACAAAACAGGAAAATTACAAATGTTGAAGAAGATGTGGGAAAATTGGAACACTAATACATTGGTGGTGGAGTTGAGCCCTGATCCAACCATTCTGAAGAACAATTTGGAACTATGGCCAAAGGGCTATAAAAATGTGCATACCCTTGGACCTATTAACACCACTTCTAGGGCTATATCCCAAAGAGATGATAAAAATGGGAAAAGGACTCATGTACAAAAATATTTATAGCAGCTCTTTTTGTGTTGGCAAAGATTTGGAAATTGAGGGGACATCCATCAATTGGGGAATGGCTGAACAAGTTGTGAAATATGAATGTAATTTAATACTATGGTGCTATAAAAAATGAAGGGCAGACAGACCTCAGAAAAACTTAGACTTGTGTGGACTGATGCTGAGTGAGCTAAGCAGAATCAGGAAAACACTGTACACAGTTATAGCCACATTGTATGATGACTGACTGGTCAGCAATGCAAGGTTCTAAGACAGCTCCAAAAGGTTCAAGATGGAAAATGCTATCCACATCTAGAGAAAGAACTGTGGAGTCTGGATGCAGATCACATTATACTGTTTGTTCTCTCCCTCTTTTTTTTGCTTTGTTTTGTTTCTTCTTTCTTCTGGTTCATCCCACTGGTTCTTCTTTACAACATGACTAATGTCAAAACATGTTTATTATAAAATTATATGTAGAGACTATGTCAAATTGCATGCCTTCTGGAGAAAGGGTGAATGGAGCGAGGCAGAGAAAACTTAAAACCGAAAATCTTGTGGAACTGAATATTGATAACTAAAAATGAATATATTAACTTTAAAGAAAGAAATAAAGAAAAGGGGAGACAGGTGAAAATCAACTCTAATTGTTGAATAATTAAAAAGTCGGTAGACATAGCAATAAGGAAGTGGGCTAAAAGTCTTCCTCTCCTCCTATTGACAATATGGCTTGATCATGAGACTCATTCACCTCCAGCATTTTGGACAAAGGAAGCCATCTCTACCCAGACCACTCCAGTTGGTTTTCTCCTTCATTTACTGCATTTCCCTGGATTCCAAAGAAGGAGTATGAGGGCATGAGATTAATGTTTTAGAGTTGGAATTCACCTAGATTAGATTCTGTTTATACTATAAACTGTATTAAGTTCTCTTAGTTGGGTGGAGTCTCCCTCAAAATGCTCCATCAGAGCACATACGTGCTCTGATGGAACACATATCCCAAGAATTAGACCAATCTTATCAATCAGACTTGTCCCTCCCAGACTGTATAAATGGCCTACAGGGACTGGTTCCTGAATGAGGAAATAGAAAGGAAAAATCTTAATCCTAATTTAATAATTGGTTATTAACATAATTGAAAACTGATCACTTCTCTCACCGGGGAACCATGCCATAATTGTAATTCTGTTTGTCATCATTGTTCAACCCTCTTTATTTCCATAAACAAAGCCACTGGGGAGAAGGGATGTAAATAAGAATTTATATAATACGTACTATATGCCAGTCACTGTGCTAAGTGCTTTACAAATATTATGTTATTTGACTCCCATAACTACCCTGTAAGGTAGCTGCTGTTACTACCCTGTAAGGTAGCTGCTGTTATTACTCATTTCATAATTAAGTGAACTGAGATAAACAGAGTATAAGGGACTTGTCAAGGTTCAATCAGCTAGTAAGTGCCTGAAGCTGAATTTGAACTAAAGTCTTCCTGATTCCAGGCCCAGTGTCCTGTACACTATAGTAACATCAGATGCCTGGAATGGATCAGTCAACAAACATTTATTAAGTATCTGTTATGTGAGATGAGGCAAAATTTAGAATCTCAGTTGTAATAACTAACTTATGTCAGGAGTCTGATACACAGTAATTTCTTTGTTATTTTAAATTACTTTCTTCCATTACAAAAATGATTTTTTAAAAAAGAAGTTCCATTTAGAAGCAGGAGAAAGCATACAGTAAATTTTTTGTTTGTTTGTTTTTTACTGGACCTCGATTTTATCTGAATGCTGGGCAAGGAGTTTCTTCTCCCAAGGTAGCAGTTTATTACCTTCTCTGCAACTTAGTCTTTGAGAGTTGCTTAAGACATGGGGAGGTTCAGGGACATGCCCAGAGTCATTAAGCTAGTCAGAGATAAGGTTTTGAATGCAAATCTTGCTGGTTCTGAGACCAGTTCTCTATCCACCGATCCACATCACTTTAATAATCTTTATTAAATGGAATCAATTGGCTATAATGCTTTTGCTGCTCTTTGAACATCTGGAAGGTCAATATCCCACAACCTACACATATGTGCATACACCTTCATTTTGTTATAATTTTGACATTTGTGTTTTATTTAACACTTAATAATACCATGATTTTTATAGCATCTGCTAAAACAAGTCCAAGATGATTTTCAGACAGAAATTTCCCCAGTATTCTACCATTGTTAACTTGACTCAGCCTCTGATTCGATTCCAAACCCTTCTTTAGAACTCTTTGCTCCTTTTTTCCATTATATTTCCATCAGCAGTAAATCATTAAAACTCACAAGCAGTTAGCTCATAGCTTATTGAAGTTGTTTTCAATTCAATTCAAAACTATTTTATTCTAATGTAAGAAAATCTTAATTATAAAATGAATAAAGGTAGTCATCATTTGGGTAAATGGTTTTGTTACATAAAGTCACTCTCAGGATGGCCAGTTTTTGCCATCATCTGCACTACTTGGTTTCAACTCCATCACCATTATCAACATGTCCCTCTCCATCTCTCACCCTCAGGATATGCTCATAACCAGGAAACTCAGCATCCTAGAGATTACTTTAGCTTTGATACTCACACCTCATCAATACCATCATGTGCCCTTTGTTGGTGGGCTAAAAGGCAGAGCAAAAAACTCCTCTCAATCCCCCCTGTGTGAGGTCAGAGACTGTCTTCTTTTTCTTATTTGCATCCTCAGCATTTAACCCAGTGCCTGGCATATAGCAGATACTTAATAAATGTGTGATGTATTGTATCATGCTAATTCATTCATTTAGCCCTGATTCTTGGGTCTTCCAATTACTCATTACTAAATCTTCTGTTCCTTCTTAGTTCCAGTCTAACTTATAACTACTTCTCTATTAGCTTTCTTGGTAAATCCTAGATTGTTTTGTTTGATTTTGTGCAGGTCCTAATTCTGTTCCACAATTTCAGGATCTAACAGTTACTTTATCTGTAGGTACTTCAAGCCCACTTAATTATACTGGTCTGATATCAAGATCATATATTAGACTGCTTTTGCTTCACTCCAGAGGAGGGAGATAATGTATAGAAATTGTAGAGAGTCATATTTTGGCTTGATATCAGAGGAAAGTTTCTGACAATTTGAACTCCTAAAAGGTAAATGAGGCTGCCTGAGAAAGTAATAGATTTCCTTCATTTGAGGTCTTCAATTGTTGGTTGGATGTCCATTGTAAGAGACACTGACAAAGTAATTTACGGTTTTATCAGTTGACTTGAGTGACTTCTCATATCCCTTTTAGTTCTAAGGTGCTAGAATTCTATAATCTCCCAGATTCTGCTTTCTGGACAAAAAGCCTCTGGCCAGCTTTCCTGTGCTGTTCCTCTTTTCCCTCCTGCTCTCCAATTACTCTGCTATTTGCTTTCAGAATCATTTGTCATCCAAGTTTCCCTTTGCACCAAAGTTTTATTTTCATTTTATCCTTATCCCATCCAGTACCCCCCACTACTCTGTATCTATTTTATCTAGCTTATAAAACCTACATTCAATCCATCTTATTTCAAAATAAACATTTATATTTGGAAAGGCCAACATGCAACATCAATGTCCCCAACCAGAAAGAGAAAGGGGAAGTTGCTTCATAGCATTTTTTTTGGTTTTCAAGGATTACAGACATTATCTTATTCTCACATAAAGCCAGTGAAGAAAGTAGAATTTGAATCATAAAGTGTTAGAGCTGAGAAGGTTACTAAAGATCATCTTGCCAGATATTAAGGAAGTTAGGGAATGTAGAGAATGCTATGAGCCAGAATATGTTCACTAGATAATTTATACATGTGTGTATGTATATACACATTTGCACAAAAAAACTCACATATGTATGCATGTGTGTATGTGTATATGTATATATACACATAAACATACATAAATACACACATACATATGCATATATACACACATACGTGTTCATGTGTATTCTTGCCTCATTTCCTTTTCTGGCAAAGTTGTTAAGCAGGGAGATCAATTCCACAAACATAATATTCACAAAGGTTTGGGAAAATCCCTCATAATATGCTTGTGAAAAAGATTTAGATCCATAGGCTGGATAAGAATAGGGTAAAAATATTAAGGAAGATATGGGATAGATGTCAGTGTAATTTCAAAAGCTGGTAACAGTCTCCTTTAGTTTTCATCTCTTCCTTTGGGCTTAGAGAGAGGAAGCTACTGTTGCAAAATTTCTCTTATCTGCTTCTTTCTCTCTACTCTGTCATTGCAATGCATTTGTCACAGACACTCTGATGGGAAAGATCCTCTCTCCTCAGGGCTCTTCTCCTTCTTTTTTGGAGAAGTTCCCAAATTTCACTCCAGTTCCAAAATTATACAATGTTTCCTTGCAATGGGAAATTAATGAAAACCTAAAATTCATATATTTGATGAGATTCTGAGTGACTACATCTACTTACAGAAGAACTGTTAGAATGGCATAGATTTAGAGCTTGTTCAATTATCTAACTTCCAAAATGAGAACTAGGATTTGAAAGCTGGAAACAAGATATCTAATCCTTAACCTATTTTACTAAAAATTTTCATCAGAGATCACAAGTTCATGGATTTAGAACTAGAAGGCACTCTAGAGCTCATCTTGTTAAACTATCATCATCTTATAGTTGAGAAAACTGAGGCATTGAGATTAAAAAGGATTTTCCCAAGGTTATACACATAGTAGGTCGCAAAGTCACAATCTAAACCTAATTTGTTTGACTCTGAATTCAGCACTTTTTCTGGAAATCTTAAAATATTAATAATAGAATAGTGATTCAAAAAATAAGTCAATTGGATGAGGTCTGGTGAATGAAAAGCTGCTAAGGTGAAGTTAATAGAAATAAAGTCGTAGGAGAAGGTTTAAAATATCAGTTGTATTATATAGGATGGAAAAGACAAAGACAGAGATAGACAGCAATTCATATGAAAAGGAACTGATAGTTATATTAAATTCAATATAAATTACTGTTTGTTGTTTGTCCTTCATTCTCAAAGAGCACTGATGACATCAGGAGGGTGGATAAAAAAGATATTACAAGTGAACTGGATTTAAGTGAGGTAGAACTGTGCATAATCTCTCTCATTCTCTTCTCCAGAGTTATTAGAGTCCAGTGGCAAGATGTAGGTCAGGACAAGTGGTAGTTTCCCTCCTGAGTTAAGAGTATGATATAGTGACCAAAAAATATGAAAAACTAATGCATTTCTGTCCATTGAGTAGCATAAATCTCATATAAGAGAGGTGATAATTCCACTGTACTCTATCCTGTTTAAGTATCTAGCATACCAGTTCTTAGTGACACATATGAGAGAAATATCTAAGAAAAGTCAAGGATAATCTAGAATACATCCAGAGAGTAACCAAGAGCATCAAAACAAGAGAGAGAAAAGAATAGTCGGTATGGGAAGAGAAGAGGGGTTGGGCTATAATTTCAAATATTTTAAATATTAGAATGTTAAGACGGTTTCTGTTTAGCTCCATAGAAAAAAGGAGGACTATTATGTGGCAGCCAGAGGAAAATAGATTTATGTTACCTGAAAGAAAAAATGAACATTTTAAAAATTAGGGCTATTCAAAAGGAATGAGATCTGAGGGATAATGAATTCCCCTTCTTTCAAGCTATTGAAGTAGAAACTGGAAACTTATGTAATGAATATTGTAGAGGGGATTCCTTGTTCAGGTATGGGTTCAACAACATGAGTTTTCAGTTCAATAATTCTATGATCTAAATACAGCCTTCTCTTTTTAAAAAAAAAAAAAAGCTGAGGAAACTGAGATATAGAGAACTTGAACATTTTCCCCTGAAACACACATAGCTAGCGGCAGGTCTGGGACTAGAAACTTATTTCCAGAATGGTCTTTCCACTTTACCATTCAAGCTAATCAAATGGTCTCTGTGGTTAAAGATGGTCTCTAAAAATGGTGTAATGTCTACAAAACAAGTCATTTGCTATTGATACATACCTTTTTGAAATCATTGTGTTGATGGCTTGTGTTCCCTGTGCAATTGTTTCAGGAAGGTAGTGGTGGTGGAAAAATATACCCACAAGAGCCAAAATTGCTAATCCAAAGAATGACATTGGAAAAATTAATCAATCAAATGAGACCTATTGATCTCCTACTACTTCACCAGAACTGTAGTAGGTACTATGAAGGATGTGGAAAAAGTAAGAACCGTCTATCTCTATAAGACGCTTATACTCTAGGTAATGATAGACATATACACATGAAAATATGCCTAATAATTGAGGGATATAACCATGAAATTTTTTTCACCAGAGGCAAAAACATGTGTAGTTAGAGGCAATGGCACAGAAAAGACCAACTGTAGGGGAAGTCACACCAAGTATAGGAAGTGACCTAGCACTTGTCTTTAGAACTTGGTTTTGATATTTTGGTTTACACCATCTCCCTATTAGATTGTAAGTTCCTTGAGGGCACAAACTGTCTTTTTCTTCTTCTTGTATCCCCAGCACTTAGTCAGTACCTGGTATATAGTAGATAATTAACAAATGCTGATTGGTTGATTATAGGAGCTTGTGGTGGTAGGATACACAGAGGATTGAAAGGCAAGGAAGTATGTTTCTTACTCTTGGCATAGAAGCGCATCTATCCAATGATGTTTTCTTGGGAAAAAATGCTATTTAGCCTACGCTAATAATTAAAGAAACTAAGAGGAAAATGCCAAATGAGTAAGACAATAATTATTATCAATGTTAGAGAAGAGATTCTCTTACTAAGTAACCAAGTAATTCTTTTAAAAAAAATTATCTAAAAGAGGATGCATTCAAATCAGTTTTCATACTTTAATTCAGCTTTAGAGTCCAAGCCAAAGGCTTTTCAGATGCATGAGATTCTTTGTACCTTACAATAAAAGACAATTTGATATGACTTGGACTTACCAGATTCTATTTTGTGCCATCTCCCCTGTTTACCTATAAGTGCCCAGGCATTCAAGCAAGTAATTATGGTGTTTTTATAAGCTTCCAAGAAAATCAAATGTTTCCATCCTGGTTTGAGTTTTTCTTAAAAACTAGAGGCAGAGTGGAGGCAAACAAAAGAGAGTTAAAATACATTCATATTTTCCTCATGTTCCCTGCCCAGAATGATATCAGGTATGTACACAGGCCATGTGCCTACTGTCTTGGAATTATTTAAAGCCCCACAAAAATGGGGAATTTCTAGTGTATAAGACCAGATCATTTCTGAGGGCAGATATGAAAGTAGATATGGAACAAAGCATTTAAGTTAATAACACTATAACCAGGATTTGTGCTATTATGAAATATCTTGCAGTGTAATGAGAACATCAATATCTTACATTCATATGATACTTTAAAATTTATAAAACACTTCCCTCACAGAGTCAATGATGGTGTCCATGTAAATATTACTATTCCCATTTTATCGATGATGAAGTTGAGACTCAGAGAGATTTAACAGCTAACCAATCTTCATCTACTTAATAAGTGACAGTCAAAGTCATAATGTGAATCCTTTTTCTAAAAATTTAGCTAGTTCAAAAGAAAGACCATTTTTTCTGAACATCAGCAAAAATCAATTTTCTGAAATCACATCTCTCTGGTCAAGTAGACTCACTAAACACATGCCAATTCAGTCATTCTTGAGCTTATGCACATTTTGTAGAGGACATAATCATAAATATTTCTGGTAGAGCATTGGAGTGGAACAAACCCTATTCATTATCTAGTTCTGCCAGTGTAAATTCCATCTGTATGGCAAGACAATACTATTCGGTTTTTCTTTATGGGAAGTGATTTTAACCTTGGCTAACCAAAGTATATATCATTTAGGAATTCTCAAATGAAAAGTATAATGCCCAAGGCAATGAATATCAGTAATACAAAGAACTATCCAACATATACACACACACACAATGTTTCACTTCATAAAAGACAAAAGAAGTGACTTGAAAAGAAACTGTCATTCCAGAGAAAGACATAATGAAAGATGAAGCTACCTGAAGACCCTCAAGGGATATTTCATCGTATCTTCTGTTCTCTTTATTATTAACATTTTACATACTACTTTGTGCTTCTTTCTAAGGGTTTAGAGATGAGTATTAATAGTACATGATTCAAACAGAGCATAGAAATTTTGTGGCACATATTTGTTAATGCTTCCATTAATATCCTTTTCTTATTCTTAATTATGGAATGAGAGTAAGACTAGATATGTAATTCTAATTTTGGAAGCTGAATAAGCACAAAGTATAAGCCTGAATGTTGTCTGAATGCCCCTCCTCTGAGAATCAACTTAGTTGAGGCTTTATATCACCAATGGATTTGGAATTAAAGGACCTGAGTTTAAACCCTTTCTCTGCTCCTTACAACCTACGAAATTTTTAAGAAGTCTCTATTTTGTCTCAGTTTTTCATTACAAAATAAAGAACTTAACTAGATGATCTAAAGTTTTTTTCTTTTTCTCAATCCAATGATCCAAGAAAGAGTTAGAAGATTATTCATGAGATTTTTTTTCTGTCAATGCAACCTATAAACCAAACATGACCACCAAGTAAAATGTGCTGGGGTTTCCTTTGATGTTTATAGGAGAAATATCTATACTGGTAAATCACTGCTCCTGAAATATCTATAAATCACTGATAACATAGTATCCATTAATTGGCATGTCCAGTGGCATATGAATATAAAATTTAAAGTATTAAGTGAGGAAAATAATGAGAGCAAAATTTTCCAATATGCTATAAAATAGATGACTTCACCAAAATGGGTACTCCCTCTAATGATGTAGATTGAACTTATCCATTTCTACCCATCCAGTATGATACACCATAGGATATGCATCTAAAATGCTGAGGTCTTCCTCGTCTCATTGAAACTAAGGGAATAAATGAATAACTGAATTCTTTTTTTTTTTATTTACTATGCTTACTATTTCCTGGCACTGTTATAAGTACTAGAGAAGCAAATGCAGAAAAGCTAGTCTGTCCCTGACCTTATGTAACTTACATTATAATAGAAAGAAACCAAAAAATATAATGGAATGGTATTCAGAAGCCAATTTGGTCAGAAAGTCACAGGAATGGTAATCCATGGAGCAGTCAACTGATTAGTCCTTAACAAAAATGTCAGTATGATTAACATGATAACTACGCCCCAAGAAAGATGTGGAGAACCAGCGGGGACATGACATCAGGGCAAATGGCAAAATGTTCTTATTGTTGTTCATCCTTTATTTTTAAGGTAGACCAATGTCATCACAGGATGATGCCTTGACTTGTGGGAGAATTGGATTTAAGTGAGGCAGAGTTGCCCAAAGTCTTTAGTGTCACTCTCTCTTCCATAGTCATTGAAGTCCAGTGGCAAGACAAAAGTCAAGATGACTGGCCCAGGATGCAGAGGATGGTGTTCAGTCATCTTCATGGTCATTGGAACAAATTGTTCTCATCTGCTTATTCCAACAGAGAGTATTTGACTAGACATCCCCCTAACTCACTGACAGGATGTAGCCTGTTGTTTATCTTCAGCCTAGTTTTTAGCCCATCTACCAAGTTTTGATAGGGTTTTAGCAGGTTGTGGCTGTTGTGCCTGATACAGCTTCTTGGGGCCATAGATGAGATCTGGGTGAAGATAGACACAAGAAATGGATGGGCAGCCCTGCAAAAGGCTCAGCAAGCCCTCATACCACAGGTACTAGTCATCATTAAACAATGACAACCCTGGATGGATTGCTAGCCAACTAGGTGGAATGTGAAGCATGGTCTTAGGGCAAGCTAGATATACTTAGACTAAGTTTTCATTCACCCAGTTTCATGGGCTTGTATGGTGCATTTTATTAATGTGTGAAATCCAGATATTTTATTTTATTTTTAGAGCAAATATTCCTAAAATCATTCAAATCATAGCAAATAGACAACTACCCATTCTTTCTAGGTATTCTTCTTATTTGAATCTGGACCTATGATTTCATCAATTTAAGGAACTCACAGCTGAGAAAGTTCCCTCTACCAATGCAGACTAACATTTGCCCTCCCTCTTAGAATCACCTAAATCAATGAGAGGTTAAGTGGCTTGCCTTCCCAAAGTGACAGAAACAGGATCCATCAGAAATGGGACTTTAAACCCAGGTCATCCTAACTCTCAAACTGGCTTTTTATCCACTATATTGTGTTGTATCTCTTAGCAAAATCCCTGGGAAATTTCAGGCATTGATATATGATTGACTTACATAAAGGTGGTGATGAATCAGGCACCTTAGAAATAGACATTGAAGACACTTAGTGACAAATTCAATGATACTGTCCCTCCCTGTTCTTCTGATATTATATTTTAGACATTTATTTATGATTATTACCTTCTGGGAATTCCTTCTTCTCTCTCTAAAATACACATTCTACATCATCTTCAATAACAAGAGAAATTACCAAAAAGCTTCAGCATACACTTCTATGAAACATCTTACTTTTAAGTTCCATCAATCAAAAAATGCACCAACAATAAGAAATTTTTAAGTATAAAGAAAACATGCATTAATTAGCTTTACGTAGCATATGTCTCTGACTTTAGCCTTTCTTAGGAAATTGGTTTGAGATATGTTAACAAGAAATTAAATAAGAAAATGTTCACATAATTTCTTATAATAGCATAAAAATTCTTCAAAGATAAATGAATTCATCAGTGCAAATCTCCTTCTGCACATAAATATGTCCTTTTATAGCTTCTGACAACCACTGGATGACTTATTACTTTCAAACGAAAACTTATTCTATCACAAAAACAAAATGAATCTCCTTAGAGGAAATAAAACATTGTGGCAATGAAAATGAATTGGTCTATAAATGTTTTCAACTTAAAGTACAAAGATATACTCCATACTGTAACCAGTACATCAACAAATATTTATTAAACACCTACTATATGTCAGGAATCTTGCTAAATGATGAGAATGCAAAAAATAGCAAGATTCAATCTCTGATCTCAATGAGCTTATACTCTAATAGGGAAGACAACATGTAAACAGTAATGGACAAATAAACTACATATAGAACAAATTAGTAATGAATAGAGGTAAGTCATTGATATTGAGAGACATTGGGAAAAAATCTTGCAGACGGTGAGATTTTAGCTGAAATTGGATGGAATATAGGAGACAGATACTATACTAGTATACTAGTAGTCAAAAAGATTAGTATTAGACCACACAACCTAGCAAAAGGGAGGAAAAAAGTACTGCCTAGACCTATCCTTGTGTTGATTAACTCCAATTTGAAACATAGATATCAATACATAGATATGTACATATGTGTATGATGTTATATAAGCAAGATAGTGATAGCTAGATATGGAGATGTACAGAAATAGGGATAAGGACAAGGGGAGAGAGGAAGAGAGAATTGTGTTTGTACATAGTTGTTTGCAAATAGTTCCTTCCATTAGACTGTGCTCCTTAAGAACAAGAACTGTATTTTGCCTTTCTTTGAATTCCCACTGACAGGCATGATGCCTATAACACATAGCAAGTGATTAATAAATATTTATTGACTGACAGAAAAGGCACTAAAAAGTATACTTGGTGCATATTACCTAAATTGTAGATCCTAGGCTGTTGAGGCTGAGGGCATGGGTTTGATTCCTATGAGAGTCAGTTAGTTTCCAGGGCCATAAATTATCCAACCCAAGCCAGGCACCTCTGAAGTGTTTGGTAAATATCAAAATAGAGAACTTAATGAGAGATTTTGTACTAACTAAAAAAATTATATCATCACTCCTGAGGCAAAACAAACAAACAAAAAAAAAAACAATTCCAAACATATGTCTTACTAACCATAGAACATAAATGCTATATCGAACACATATTCATGTAGATTGTATTAGTGCTTTGTTGCCAAAAAAGGGCATGCTATCAGAGAAATAATGACATGACTTGCATGTGAGGGAGGGCTGTGCAGGTCATCATCCTCACTTCTCCTTCTGAGCCATCTGAATCCAGTGACATTCATCAGGATGACTGGAGATGACCCAAGATGAGGCAATTGGGGTTAAGTGACTTGCCCAAGGTCACACAGCTAATGAGTGTCAAGTGTCTGAGGTGAGACATGAACTCAGGTCCTCCTGATTCCTGCACTGGTGCTCTATCCATTACACCACCTAGTTGCCCGAATTCATGTAGATTATAAACTCATTAAAGTGAAGGACTATATCTCCATTAATTAACTCAGTACCTGGCATATAATAAGCACTTAAATGTTTATTAAATTGGATTTCCATTTTAACAATGAGCTGGTTGTAGTATCTCTTTATACTAACAAATAGGCTTTATATTTAGAAAAAAAAATAATAAAAATGGTAGCTTACTTATAAGTACTTTAAGGTTTGTGAAGCATTTAATCTCCATTATCTCATTCTTAGGGGATATAGCTGACAATCATTATTTGACCAATTCATAATTAGTCTACATTATCAAGGATAAAGTTTGTATATGTCTCATAACAAAATCTTATTTCTTTTTCTTTATCAAACCACTTAGAAATCTGACCTCATTATACTATCAAGAACCATGGGGGAAAGTGGCAGGCAGAATATGAAAGCTTGATGAGTCATAAGGAAGAGCCAAAAGTATTAATTACTCCAGATTGGGCTAAATTTCTATAACTCACAGTGTGTATATTTTACTTGGCTATAGAAACCTTCCACAAGAATTAGACTGATTCAACATTTACATATATTGAAACAGCTCCGTATATAATAATCATTACTGATTCCTTATCATTACTAATTCACAAACCAGGCATAGAGTGAGATTTGAGGGGTGGTGATGCTTCTCAAAGGCTATCTGAAAAATTGCCTTCACTCTCTTCTATGTTTGCTGTTAGGAATAGAGAAAATATAAAAAACCTGGATTTGGCTTTTGTTGCTCACTTTTCCTTCATAGAATCACTGAATGTCTGCAACAAAAGGGACCTTAGAGAGCATTTAGTACACTTCATACCTCAGCAGAAACTTCTTCTACCACACAGCCAACATGTGGTTAATGATCTTCTATTTGAATGCTCCAGTGAGGAGGAACTCATTACCTCCAAAGATAATAGAGAAACTCATTATCTCCAAAGATAATACATTGTGGTTTTTGGACAGCTTTAGTTGTTAATTTTTCCCCTTCTATTGAGTCAATAGCTCCCATTCTGCATATTGCTTCTAGCTACAATGCATCAAATTAAATAAAATAGCACCACAAATACTCTTTACTCACCCAATAGGGGAAGAGCATTGTACTAGGTATTAGAAGAGATAAGTTTAGATAAGCAAAGTCAAATGGTTTAGTTTGGTTTATTTTAGTCATGTAAAATGAAGTTAATCAAAGAGACTATCCAAGATGGCAGAATGGGAGGAAGCAGTAAAACCCAACTCCCATTCACAACTATGCTGCCAGATCTTGAAAATAGATAAGACTGAGTCATGATCAAGAAATACAAAGGGGAAAACAATCATTGTGAGACTTTTTTTCTAATCCAGGTTGTCAAAGAGGAAAAACAGAAAAAAATTTTGAGGATAGAGTCTAGTTAGATGTGTACAGCTCAAAGTCTTCTATCACAGACACTGAGGACCTGTAGCTGGACCCTATGGCAAGAAAAGGTGTCAAGCCAATAAAAGGGATCTAATACTATGCAGGAAGCAGGGGAAAGTGCCAGCTAGCTACTTTTTCTTTCATGTTCCAGAACTGGGTCACAGATCCAATGAAGAGCAAGAAAAAGATGTATGCTTGAAGAGGCAGGAAAAAGCAAAAATGGTCATATAGAACAATATCAAGGGGTAAAAGTAAAAGGAATGATCTTAAGCTCAAGGTTGTGTCCTGGGCAAGAAGCAATAACAGAAGTGAGAAGAAGTGTGTTATACCAAAGCTGGAAGAGCAACTTCTCTGACCAAGACTCCAGCCCAGGGTGAAGCATTCCTCAAAACAACCAGGATGATAAAATTAGACAAAAGCAGAAATTATAATTCGGTCACTCTGAACCTACAGAGCTCTGCAAATTAAATTCTTAATGACTAACTGATGAATTGTAGTTGAGTCCAATAGCAGTCTACTGGATAGCTTATCAAAGGCAAGTAAACAGTTTGTTGCTCAGAGCTAAACCAAGGTCAGGAGATTGCAAAATATGGACCAAGAGAGCAGACATTAGACTTTGCCAAGGATCAGACAGCTTTGGTTTCCTGAAAGTATGGAGCTCTTCAACATAAGCTGTCCCCCCAATCCTTAAATAATATAACACCCAATACCCATAAGTAGCAAGATACAAGAGAAATAAAAAAAACAGGACCAACAATGACCATTCTCTCCAGAAGTATGCAGATCCTGCCTCTAATGAGAAGTCTGAATCAGGAATTAAGGGTGGAAGAATAAGTAAACAAAAACAGAATACTCTCATCAAGAACTATTGTGGGGGAGGAGCCAAGATGGTGGAGTAGAAAGATTCACATACGCTAGCTCCGAACCCAGAGCCCATAAAGTACCTATAAAAAGAACTCCTAATGGGTTCTGGAGCAGTGGAAGCCGCACAGCAACAGAGTGGAGGAGATTTCTGTTCCAGAGAGCCCTGAAAAACCCCCACCAAAGGTCCATCATGCTCTGAACCTGGAGCAGACCCCGGCCATGCCTTGGCCATGTGGCTGGAGAAGAGCAGATCCAAGCAGGCTTCAGGGACAGAATCTCCGGTGGCCACAAAGGTCACTCAACCCACAGGTGCACAGGTCAGTGAGAGAGTCTTCTGGGCTGGCCGAGAGGGGAGTGGGGTGTCTCCATAACTCAGGCCCCCTCATGAGGAAGCAGTGGGGGAAGGAGCAGCCAGGGACTCCTGGAGCAGGAAGGAGCTTGGGTCCATTACAGAAGGTCTCCACATAAAACTCCTGAGGGAACTGAGCCTAGCAGGTGGCCCTGCCCTCACCAGAAAACCTGAATTTAATCTCTCACACTGAATAGCAGCCAGGCAACTGCTGAAAGCCCTGAGGCTGGGGAGCAGCATTTGAATCTCAGACCCCAAGCACTAGGCGGGGGTGGAAAGGAATCTCAGAAGTCAGATAACTGGCTGGGAAAATGCCCAGAAAAGGGAAAAAAAATTAGACCATAGAAGGTTACTTTCTTGGTGAACAGATGTTTCCTCCTTTCCTTTCTGATGAGGAAGAACAATGCTTACCATCAGGGAAAGACATAGAAGGCAAGGCCTCTGTATCCCAAACATCTGAAATAAATATGCAAAGGGCTCAGATCATGGAAGAACTCAAAAAGGATTTTGAAAATCAAGTTAGACAGGTGGAGGAAAAACTGGGAAGAGAAATAAGAGAGATGCAAGAAAAGCATGAAAAACGGGTCAATACCTTGCTAAAGGAGACCCCAAAAAATGCTGAAGAAAATAACACCTTGAAAAATAGGCTCACTCAATTGGCAAAAGAGGTTCAAAAGTCAATGAGGAGAAGAATGCTTTCAAAAACAGAATTAGTCAAATGTAATACTAGGTTCAAAAGCTCACTGAAGAGAATAGTTCTCTCAAAATTAGAATGGAACAGATGGAGTCTAATGACTTTCTGAGAAACCAAGAAATCACAAAACAAAACCAAAAGAATGAAAAAATGGAAAAGAATGTGAAATATCTCATTGGAAAATTGACCTGGAAAATAGATCCAGGAGAGACAATTTAAAAATTATGGGACTACCTGAAAGCCATGATCAAAAAAAAGAGCCTAGACATCATCTTTCATGAAATTATCAAGGAAAACTGTCCTGATATTCTACAACCAGAGGGCAAAATAAGTATTCAAGGAATCCATCAATCACCACCTGAAAGAGATCCAAAAAGAGAAACTCCTAAGAACATTGTGGCCAAATTCCAGAATTCCCAGGTCAAGGAGAAAATATTGCAAGCACCTAGAAAGAAATGGTTCCAGTATTGTGGAAACGCAATCAAGATAACACAAGATCTAGCAGCTTCTACATTAAGGAATCGAAGGGCGTGTAATAGGATATTCCAGAAGTCAAAGGAACTAGGACTCAAACCAAGAATCACCTACCCAGCAAAACTGAGTATAATACTTCAGGAGAAAAAAAATTGTCTTTCAATGAAATAAAGGACTTTCAAGCATTCTTGATGAAAAGACCAGAGCTGAAAAGAAAACTTGACTTTCAAACACAAGAATGAGAAGAAGCATGAAAAAGTAAACAGCAAAGCGAAGTCATAAGGGACTTATTTTCTTCCATCCTTTCAGATGAAGAATAACAATGCATACTCTCAGAGGAAGACATAAAAGTCAAGGTTTCGGAATCCAAAACCTCCAAAAACAATATACAATGGTCTCAGGTCATGGAAGAGCTCAAAAAGAATTTTGAAAATCAAGTGAGAGAGGTGGAAGAGAAACTGGGTAGAGAATGGAGAAGGAGGCAAGAAAATCACGAAAAGTGAGTCACCACCCTGCTAAAGGAGACCAAAAAAAAAATGTTGAAGAAAATAACAACTTTAAAAATAGACTAACTCAAATGGCAAAACAGTCAATGCAGAGAAGAATGCTTTAAAAAGCAGAATTGGCCAAATGGAAAAAGAGGTTCAAAAGCTCTCTGAAGAAAATAGTTCTTTAAAAATTAGAATGGACCAGGTGGAATCCTATGACATTATGAGAAACCAAGAATTACAAAACCAAACCAAAAGAGTGAAACAAGAGAAGACAATGTGAAATATCTCATTGGAAAAACAGTTGACCTGGAAAATAGATCCAGGAGCAACAATTAAAAAATTATGGTACTACCTGAAAGCCATGATCAAAAAAAGAGCCTAGACATCATCTTTCTACCCTGATATTCTAGAACCAGAGGGTAAAACAAATATTGAAAGAATCTACCGATCACCTCCTAAAAGATCCCAAAAGGAAAACTCCTAGGAATATTGTAGCCAAATTCCAGAGTTCTCAGGTCAAGGAGAAATTATTATAAGCAGTCAGAAAGAAACAATTTGAGTATTGTGGAAATACAATCAGGATAACACAAGAACTAGCAGCTTTATTTATATTATTATTTTATATTAAGGGATCAAAAGGCTTGTAAAATGATATTTCAGAAGTCAAAGAAACTAGGATTAAAACCAAGAATCACCTACCCATCAAAACTGAGTGTAATACTTCAGGGGAAAAAAATGATCAATCATTGAAATAGAGGACTTTCAAGCATTCTTGATGAAAAGACCAGAGATGAATAGAAAATCTGAATTTCAAGTGCAAGAATCAAGAGAAGCATGAAAAGGTAAATAAGAAAGAGAAATCATAAGGGACTTAATAAAGGTGAAGTGCTTACTTTCCTACATGGAAAGATAATATTTGTAATTCTTGAAATTTTTCTCAGTATTTGGATAGCTGGAGGGGATTATATGCATATATATAGACAGAAGGCACAGGGTAAGTTGAATAGAAAGTGATGATATCTAAAAAAATAAAATTAAGGGTAAGAGAGAAATGGGAAGAGAAAGGGAGAAATTGAATGGGACAAATTATCGGAAGCAAGAAAAAGTGTTTTCAATGGAGGGCAAAAGGAAGGGAGATGAAAGGCGAAAAGTGAAGCTTACTCTCATCACATTTTGCTTAAGGTGCTTAATTTGGTATGAAATCTATCTTGCATTACAGGAAAGTAAAGGAGAACAGGACAAGTGAGGTGTTTGTGGGGATGATAGAAGAGAGGATATATGGGAGGAGGGAGTAATTAGAAGTAAACACATTTGGGGAAGGACAAGGTCAAAAGAGAGAGTAGAATAAATGGGGGGCAGGATAGGATGGAGGGAAATATAGTCTTTCACAGCATGACTATCATGGAAGTCTTTTGCATGACTACACATGTATGGCCTATATTGAATTGCCTGCCTTCTCAGTAAGAATAGGAGGGAGGAAGGGAGAGATTTTGGAACTCACAGTTCTAGGATCGAATGTTGAGAATTGTTTTTGCATGCAACTGGGAAATAAGAAATACAGATAATGGGGTATAGAAATCTATCTTGCCCTATAAAAAAAGAAGATGGGGATAAGGAAAGGGAGGGATGGGATAGAAGGGAGGGCAGATTGAGGGAAGGGGTAATCAGAATATATGGTGTCTTGGGGTGGTGGGAGGGGAAAGATGGGGAGAAAATTTGGAGCTCAAAATCTTGTGGAAATGAATGTTGAATACTAAAAATAAAAAAACAAATAAAGGTTGAAAAATTAAATAAAGAAAATAGCTGCAGAACATATGAAATACTTGAGAGTTTACCAGGCAAGGTAGATTCAGGAACTACATGAACAAAATTACAAAATGTGTTTCATAAAAAATAAAGACAAATCTAAATAGTTGGGGAACTTTAATTGTTCACTATGTAAACCAAACCAATATTCTCCATAAATTAATTCACTTACTTAGTAACACACCAATTCAATGCCCAGAGAATTATTTTATAAAGCTAGAAAAATAATAACAAAATTTACGTGGAAGAACAAAAGTTCAAGAACATTAAGGGAATCCATAGCAAAAAATAATGGAAAGCAGTCTATTAGTTGCAGATTTCAAGCTGTATTACAAAGTAGTAATCATCTGAACAATCTGGTACTAGATAAGAAGTAGAGTATTTGATCATTGGAATATACCAGGTATAAAATACAGAAGTAAATGATAACCCAGTAATCATAGTGATCTAGTGTTTCATAAACCCAAAGATCAAGATTTTCAAGTAAGAACTAACTCTGACAAAAAGTACTTGGAAAACTGGAAAACAATCGGACAGAAATTAGACATAGAACACTATCTCAATCCATATATGATCAAAATGGGCAAATAATTTTTTCATAAAGTGATATCATATTCAAATTGCGTGTGTGGAAAAAAAATTACCAGTCAGATCTAGGAAGAAGGGAAAAGTTTATAAGCAAATGAGAGATACAGAGGATCATGGGAGTTTACATGGATAACTGTGATTACATTAAATTTTTTAAAATTTGTACAACAAAATTTATGCAGGCAGTTTTCATACCACTCCTAGGCAAGTAACTTAAAGAGATCAAAGAAAGGAAAAGGATTTATATACACAAAATTATTTGTAGCTACTCTTTTAGTGATGACAAAATAATATTATAAATTGAGGGGATTTCTATAAAAGATTGACTGAATAAGTTGAGGTGTATGATTGTGATGTTCAGAGGGGACTAGCACCTCTGGTGTGAAAACTTGCCAAGCACTTTTCAAAGTTGCTCATCCAGCTTTGACTTCCACCTTCACCTAACACTTACCACTGGCTCCAAGAAACTGTAGCATGTGCAGCAGCCACACTCTAGTAAACCATCTCAGCAGACAGGCTAAACCAAGTTGAAGGTAATCAATAAGCCTTAAATCCAGTGAGCTAGGAGGGTGTCTATTCCCAAACATGTGAATATTTTCTCTGATGGAATGGCCAGATGTAAACAATTTGTTTCAACATCCATGAAGGTGGCTGAAGTAGGTACTGTGGAGTGTTTAGTACTTGGTCAGATATCAAAGACACCAAAGTCGTTCACTACATCCTGGGTGATGGCTGCACATTGCCAGTCTTCATTGTTTTTTTCTTGCCATTGGACTTTGATAACTCTGAAAGAGAGAGTGAGGCTGAAGACTTTGTATAACTCAATTTATTCACAAATCAAGACATCACCCTGTGTGATGTATTGGTCCTCTTTGAAAGTAAAGGACAAAAAATAACACTGTTGTCCTGTGAGATAGTCTGAGCAATATGTTTTCAGAAAAACCCAAGGAAACTTAAATGAACTGATGCAAAGTGAAGTGTGCAGAACGAAGAGAACACTATGCACAGCAACAGCAATGTTGTAATGATAATCAAATGCGAAAAATTTAGATGCTGCCATCAAGACAATGATCCAAGATAATTCCAAAGGACTCATGATGGAAAATGCTATCTACTTCCAGAGATAGAATTGATAAGCTAGGAGTTCAGATTAATGCATGATTTTTTTCACCTTATTTTTCTTCTTTTTTTAAAATTTTTGAAACATAGCTAATGTGGAAATATTTTGCCTGAATTTACATGCATAAAATAACAAATTAAATAACAAACAATTACAATGAATGGGGTGTGTCAAAGAACAAATCTTAAAATATAGTTAATTTCATTAAATCCAATGACAATGAGACAATTTATGTCAAAAAATATTTTATGTGGTCAAAGTAGCCCATAGGGGAAATGTTATACCTGTAAAAACTTCCATTAATAAAAGACAGAAGAAACTGAAAAATTGTGCATGAAATAAAAACCTAGAAAATTAACACATTGAAAAACAAAAAGAAATCCTAGAACTCAAAGAAAAAATTTGAAAATCAATAAACAATATCAAATATTTTTGAAAATACAATAAGATATATAAACCATTAGCTATTTTTTCTTTTTTTATATGTAATTTATTTATTTTCCATTCTTAATATTCACTTCCACAAGAATTTGAATTCAAAATGTTCTCCCCATCTCTCCTCACCCTCACCCCAGGAAAGCATGCATACCATTCACCCTTTCCTCTAGTATATCTTCCTTTCTTTTACCCACTCTTCTTCCATGGAATTTCCCCTCTGTTTTCCTGTAGGGCAAAATACATTTCTATGCTTCATTGCCTGTATACCTTAATTTGAGGCTGCACACTAAAACAATTTTTAACTCTTTTTTCTCTATTTTTTAATTCTTAAAGCTTTCAGTTCCATACTCTCTCCCTCCCTCCCTGCCTACCTTCATTGAAAAAAAACAAGCAATTCAGGATAGGTCATACATGTGCAACAATGCAAAGCACTTCCATAATAGTTATGTTGAAAAAGACTAATCACATTTCCCTCTGTCCTATCTTGCCCTTCATTTATTCTATTCTCTCCCTTGACCTGTCCTCCTACAATAGCATTTGCTTCTGATTGTCGCTTTCCTCAATTTTCTGTGCCTTCTATTATCTTCCCTCTCCTATCCCCTTCCCTCTTGCTCTCCTGCAGGGTAAAATAGATTTCCATATTCAATGGAGTATTTGGCTCATGGGAGCCAAATCCCATGAAAGTAAGGCTCACTTATTTCCTTTCCTCTCTCCCCTCTTCCTCTCCATTGTAAAAGCTCTTTCTTCCCTCTTTTATGTGAGATAATTTGCTACATCCTACCTCTCCCTTTCTCTTACTCCAAGTACATTCCATTCCACAGGAAACTTCATTTTTTAAGATATTCTCCCTTCATATTCAACTCACCCTGTGCCCTCTATCTATACACATATAGACATATATATATATACATATACTTATGTACATATACATACCTACACATTTATAATATACACATACATACCCATACTCACGTGTGTATATATATATATATATATATATATATATATATATATATATATATATATATATATATATATATATATATATATATATAGTCCCTCTAACTACCGTAAAAAGGTCTCATGAGTTTTCCATGTAGAAATGTAAACAGTTCAACTTTAATGAGTTCCTTAAGGCTTCTGTTTCCTGCTTACCTTTCCATCCTTCTCTTGATTCTTATATTTGAAAGTCAAATTTTCTATTCAGCTCTGGTCTTTTCAACAAGAATGCTTGGAAGTCCTCTATTTCATTGAAATTCCATTTTTTCCCCTGAAACATTATACTCAGTATTGCTGGGTAGGGGATTTTTGGTTTTAATTCTATCTCCTTTGACCTCTGGAAGATCATATTCCAAGCCCTTCAATCCCTTAGTGCAGAAGTTGCTAAATCCTTTGTTATCCTGATTGTATTTCCACAATACTTGAATTGTTCCTTTCTGGCTGCTTGTAATATCTCCTTGACCTGGGAACTCTGGAATTAGGCTACAATATTCCTAGGAGTTTTCCTTTGGGAATCTCTTTCAGGAGGTGATCAGTGAATTCTCCCCATTTCTGTTTTGCCCTCTGGTTCTAGAATATCTGGACAGTTTTCCTTGATAATTTTTTGGAATATTATGTCTAGTCTTTTTTTTTATCATGGTTTTTCAAGTAGACTAGTAATTTTTAGATTATCTCTTCTGGGTCTATTTTCCAGGTCAGTTGTTTTTTCAATGAGATACTTCACATTGTATTCTATTTTTTTCATTCCTTTGATTTTGTTTTACAATTTCTTTGTTTTTCATAAAATCATTAACTTCTATCTGTTCCATTCCCATTTTTAAAGAATTATTTTCTTCAGTGAGATTTTGAAAGTCCTTTTCCATTTAACCACTTACTTGTTCAAGCATTCTTCTCCTCATTGGCTTTTTGGACCTCTTTTGCTATTTGGATTAGTCTGTTTTTAAAGGTGTTATTTTCTTCAGCATTTTTTGGGTCTCCTTTAGCAAGCTGTTGACCCACTTTTCATGATTCTCTTACATCGCTTTCATTTCTCTTCCCAATTTTTCCTCAATCTCTCTTACTTGATTTTCAAAAGCTTTTTTGAGCTCTTCCACGACCTCAGACCATTGCATATTTTTTGAGGGAGGTTTTGAATGTAGAAGCCTCAACTTTTATGTCTTTTTCTGATGATAGCTTTGTTCTTCCTCATCCGAAAAAAATGGAATAAAATACCTTTTCACCAAGAAAGTAACCTTCTATAGTCTTAATTTTTTCCCTTTTTGGACATTTTTCCAGTCAGTTATTTGACTTTTGAGTTATTTGTCAAGTGGGGGTATACTCTAGGGACCTGTAAGTTCTCAGTTTCTCCCAGATGGCATAATCAAGTGAGAGGAGTTTACTCCTGTCTTGGCCTGCACTCTTGTCTGTGAGCAACCACAAGCACTCTTTTCCCCACAGGATCTGTTAGTAGGGTTCCCCCTCCACCCTCAATACCAGTTCCACCATGCCAGCACTCCTCCTCACCCCAGGATTGTCACTTAGGACTGAAATTCAGATCAGCCACTTGATTCCCCCAGGGTCTTTAGGCTGAGGGCTTCAAAGAGAGCATCAAAGGTGGATGTTGTCTCAGTGACTGCCACAGCCCTGGAAGTAGGTCTTGGACTGGACCCATGCCCTCCTTTCACCCAGGGGAGAGAGGTTTCTTACTGACCTTTAAAGCTCTCTTTAGTGTTTGTAGGTTGAGAAATCTGGGAACCACAGCTGCTACCCATGATTCTATTCCCTGAAGCCTGATCCAGTCCTGTCCTGTCATTACAGTGCCCACATGGCTAGGCTGTGCTCTTCTCTGAACCTGGTGTAATAGACCTTTCCTATCAGCCTTTGAAGTTGTCTTGGGCTGTAAATCTCTTTTACTCTGTCATTTACTCTGTCATTTTGTGGCTTATGTTGTACTGGAATTTGTTTAGAGTCAGTTTTTACAGGTATTTTATGGACTATTGGGGGGGAGCTAGAGTAGGTCCATCCTTCTACTCTGTACTTCTACTCCACCATCTTGGTCTGTCCCCCCGTTGGCTAATTTTTTAAGAGAGAAAAAACAAATTGTCATATTTGCCTGGGTTTACACATAGGAAACTGATTCACATTTATAAAAATAAGAACTACTTCTGAATTTGTAAGTTATCAAAGAATAAAAATAGGCAGTTTTAGGGAAAGAAATTCAATCTGTAAGTAGCCATGTGAAAAAAAATGCTCCAAATTACTAATAATTAAAGAAATGAATATTAAAAGAACTCTGATGTTTCACTTCATAGCCATCAGTTTGGCAAAATTAAAATAAAAGAAAATTACAAATGCTACAGTGACTACAGAAATTCAGGAATACAGTGCTGGTAGATCTGATCTACCCATTATAGAAAGAAATTTAGATATGCCCAAAAAGTTATTAAACTGTTGACCTACTGCTGATACTACTACTAGTTCTATACTCCAAAGAGATCAAAGAAAATTGTCAAGGACTCTCATAAGTACAAAATTCTTCTTTTACATTGGCAAATAATTGAAAGCTAAGCTGGGGCCTGTCAGTTAGAAAAAAGCAGAACAAATTATGGTATATGAATATACTGGCATGTTACTGAGCCTTAAGAAATTGTGAAGAATAAGTTTCAGAGAAACCTGGGAAGACTTTACATAAACTGATGCAGAGAACAGTGATCAGAATTAGGAAAACAATTTCTATATTAACAATTATAAAGATAAACAACTTTGAAAAAATAAAATGACCCTGAGCAAAGCAAGTAGATTCTAGTATAAACTGAGACATATTATTTTGGTCACGTTATGCATGTTCATTATAAGGGTTTTCTTTTTACTTTTCTATGAGGTAGGAGGATGTGGGATGGAGTGGTGATTGTTTGCTAATTTAAAACAGTAAAAATTTAATTAAAAATTTAACCAAAAAATTAAATTTATTTTAAAAAATTAAAATCAACAAAAATTAAATGATTGATTTTCTAAAACAGTAGGGTCTACATATGGCAGCCCACCAAAGACACAAAGATAGCCTTATGTAATTTTGGCCTTATGTTTGAATTGAAACCATGACTTTCTAAAGTTAGCAGGCACTTCAATTAAACTTCAAAAATACACCATTTTGATGCCTTTTGAAGCTAGATAATTTATTCACAATAATGGAAATAGTAAATCTAATGTGCTGTTTAACTTTTTAATGCACAAGGAGCATGCAAATGCAACTAGAATAGACATACTGTCATTTTCAGAGAAGGATCCTAAATTAAGTTCTACATGATGACTGAGTAGGCTAATTGAACCATTTCTTTAAATATTAACTTTACATACAGTCCTAAAGTAGAGAAATTTCTCCCAGAATTGTATGAATTGCCTTTCAGCATGTTGGCAGCTTTTTAAAAATGTGATTTTTATAAAATGCTGGACAAATACTTAAGAGCCTTACCTGGTGCCTTTTTTCTTCTTTTTTTTAAGTGGACATTTGATTAGTATGAATAGCAACAATGAGAGCTTGGAGGAGTATCAGACATTTTTTAAAAAATATCTTCAAATATCCAGATTGGATATATTCTTTTTTCCTTCTGTAGAAAATAATACTGTTTTGATTTCCATTTCTTCTCTTCTTAAGGTCATGTTGCCTGTCAATGTCTTTATCATTGTAGTAGTGAAATCATCAATTTCAACTTATTCTGCCATTTATCTCTGAGGAAACTCAAGACTACAACATTAATCTAGACTATACTCAAAGAAAAAATATTATTGATTTTTAAAATTGTCTCTCTTATTTCAAATCCTGAGGACTGTTTCTGGAATGCAAATGGGTTGGTTGATTTCATAATCTGTCTCTGAACCATTCTGGAGATTTCTAAGTAACCTGGTAATTAAGGTTTTGATAATACCCCTTTCCTAAGAGTATTTCTTCTAATAACATAGTCAATATTTGATTTTCATAATGTTGCATAGAGTCTGTGCTGACACATCATGGAGCACTTATTATTACTTTGTTTTTCCCCTTTCCACCAGGAGAAGTGGTAATGTTGGTCACTGGGTGAGCCTGCACATCTGGTCGGTTCTCTATGATTAATATTTATAGAATACATCAAGTGAATTAACATAGTTCAAGTCAGCTCATCAATTCAATAAACATTTGTTGTGTGTCTGCAGAAAAATGAGTACAGGTGAATTAAATCTGGTTCTTGATCACAAGAAGGTTAGGGTCTATTTGACAAGACAGGAGCAGAGCAGAAAATAGTGAATATGAAACAGGATATATTTAATGCCAAATTAGGTGACATTCATTGCAGTTCACCAAAAACTAGTAAGTGCTTGTTCTTTGCAAAGCAATGTATTAGGCAACATAGTTTAAATAAGACACTGTCCCAGCCCTCATGGAATTTACAGTTACTAAATATTGAATGTAAGTGTTACAGAAGCATAGAGAAATAGGTACTCCTTAAGGCTATACTCCACATTATTAACGGTAATAGTTAAGGGAAAGAGGTATCTTCTTGGGGGAAAATGGGCTTTTCAAGTCAAATAATGCATAGATTGAACTGATGAATTGAACTGTCCATGTAGACAGTTAGTTTTAATCTAATGGTCTATGCCAGGAGTTCTTAACTTGAGGCATGTAAACTTATTTTTGATAATTGGATTTCTATTTAACCCCACATGTTTAGTTTTATACACTAAAACATTATTTTGAGGAGTCCAAGAGACTTGAGCAGACATCCAAAAGTATTTGTAGTTAAAAAATAAAAAAATTAGGAATTCCCTTGTCTAGCCTGTCTTTTTATGTAGATGTGGATATATCTCCACACATCTATAGATAGATAAGATAGTTACATAGATAAGATTAGATAGATACATAGATAGATAGATGATAGATAGATAGATAGATAGATAGATAGATAGATAGATAGATAGATAGAAACTCTAAATCTATTATGTATAACTTGCTGTTACTTTCAAACACAAAACAAATAATCATGTAAATTTCTTTTTATCTTCTCTCCTTCCACTCCCACCCTATTGATGGCTACCATTAGACATAAATAAGTATCTAAGTATGTATGTGTGTGTATGCATACACACACATATATATATGTATGTATATATAGTTATTCTATACAAACTTCTATTTATCAGTTATTTCTCTAGATGCAGATAGTGTCATTCTTTGAATGTCCTTTATAGTTAATTTGGATATTTATAATGATCAAAATAACTTATTTGCTCAAAGCTGTTTTTAAAACAATATTAGTGTTACTATATACGATATTCTCTTGGTTCTGCCAATTTGCTTTTCTTTACTTCACACAAGTCTTTGCATGTTTTTGTCATTTTTTGGTATTTTATTTATTATTTCATTTATTTATTCTATTTTTTCCTAAAATCATTGAGTTCATCATATTTAGAGCACAATAGTCTTCCACCACAAGGCTATAAACATTCTAGAACATAAAGGTTCTTTTCCTTTTCCCTAATTATCTTCAGAAATAGACCAAGTAGTAATTTTGCTGGGTGAAAGGATATACAATTCTGGGAGAAATTTCTCTACTTTAGGACTGTATGTAAAGTTAATATTTAAAGAAATGGTTCAATTAGCCTACTCAGTCATCATGTAGAATTTAATTTAGGATTCTTCTCTGAAAATGACAGTGTGTCTATTCTAGCTGCATTTTCATGCTCCTTGTGCATTAAAAAATCAAACAGCACATTAGATTTACTATTTCCATTATTGTGAATAAATTATCTAGCTTCAAAAGGCATCAAAATGTTATAAAGTTTAATAACTTTTTGGGCATAGCTCTTCAGTGTTCATCTTTTCTGACTTTTCTGCATTATATAATGGTATTCTTGGGATTTGAGGATCTTAAAACTAGGTCTGGAAGTGACATGAGATGTCTTCTAGCCTAATGTCCTGATTTTTCAGATGAGGAAACGGAGGTCCAAGGAAGTTAAATAATTTGCCCAAGGTTACACAAGTAGACAGCATCAAAAGCAAGATTTCAACCTATGTCCTTTAACTTCAGATCAAGTGCTTTTTTTTTTATGACACATCATCTACTCCTGCATCTTTCATCTCTGAATTTTCATAACATTGCTCATTCTTGATTCTCCTTCTACCTCTAACCCCTCCTTAGTTTTTTTGTTAGATAATCATTGATTCCCTAAATTTGGGTGGCTACCAAGACTTCTTTTCTCTCCTTACAACCTCCTTCTTAGAGATCTTACCACGTTCCATGTGTCCACTAACCATTTCTATGCAGATGACTCCTAGATCCATCCAGCTCCAGCCCTTCATCATGAATTACTGATTGGATATCTCCAGCAGCATGTCCCATAAACAAAAAAGCTCAACATGTCAGAAATGATATTATTCTTCTATTCTGAATCTGCCATCCCTCTTAATATTCTTGTTTCTGTTGGGGATACTACAATTCTTTCAGTCACTTGGGTTCACAACCTCAGAATCATACAAAATTCCTACTATGTCAACTTAAGGCAATCCCCCATGTCCTTTCATTTGCTGATTCTTGTCGATTCTGTTTCCACAATATCACTCATGTACTTCATATTCTATCCACACACATATAGCTATCCTCCCTAGTTCAGGAACTCATCAGCTCAGCCTATAATATTTAAACAACCCAATAATTATACTCCTGGTTACCATTCTCTATGTTTCCATACAACTGCCGAAATAATATTTTTAAAGCACAAAGCTTACCATGTGGCCACATTACTAAAGAACTTTTAAGGATTCCTGATTGCCTCTAGAATATTGAGGGAAAAAATTCCTTCTCAGCATGGTATTTAAAACATTTCACAAATTGATTCCAATTTACCTTTTCCAGGTTTATTGCACATTCACACATTTTAGAAACTGTACTCTAAAAAAACTGGCCTACTTGATATCCCTCTATCTATATTTTCCACTATGATGCCTTTTCCACAGGCTATTATTCCCTATTCCTAGAAGGCAACCTTCTGCCTCTCAAAATGACTCACTTTCTTCAAAGTTCAGTTCTTGGATCATCTCTTATAAAGAGAAAACCTTTCTGGAAAATGTGTGGTATAGTGTTCTAGACTTCAAGTAAGGAAGTTCTAGTTATGAATTCCACTTCAGATTCTTACCAGCTGACAACCTCCCTGAGCCTTGTGTTCATCTGTAAAGTGAAGAGGCTAAACTTGATTATTTCTAAGGTCTTTCCCAGCTCTAAATCTATGATGCAATTATACCTTTAGTTAAGAGATTTTAACCTGGGGCCCACAGATTCCTCTCTTCCACAAAAAGTCTACAAATAAATTTTAAAGTCTATAAACTTCGATGAGGAAAATTACATATTTATTTTCACTAATTTCTAGCTGAATTTGAGCATATCCTTCAATAACTTAAAAACATTCTTAGAAGGGTTATATCGACTTCCATTGCTGCCTTAGCCATCAGAATTCAGTCCCTCTTCCTCAAATTAAGATTTTGACAGCCCCTCTCAAATATGTCTTTATCCCATAGACACTGGAGGTGAGTAAGCAGTGGGATTAGAGGGTATTAGTTGGGCAGAAGAATGTACATATGTGAGACACAGATTCAAATTGTTCATAAAATTAATGATAGATTGAGAACTAGATGAGACCTCAAAGATCATCTAGATAGTGGTTCTCAAATTTTTTGGTCTCATTACCCTTTTGCTTTCTTAAAAATAATTGAGTATTCCCCAAAAGAGTTTTGCTTTATGTGGGTTACATCTATTCCTTATTTACTATATTAAAAATTGAGATGCCTTAGAGGATAGAAGGGAAGAAGCATTTATTAAGCACCTACTATGTCATGCACATTAGAAATATCTCATTTGATCCTCACAGCAAACTTTGGAGGTAATGACTATTTCCATTGTACAATTGAGGAAACTGAGGCAGGCCTTTTATGTTACTTACCCAGGATCACACAGCTAATAAATGTCTAAGGCTGGATTTGAACTTGTCTTCCTGACTTTAGAGCTCTTTTCATTGTATTATTTTGAATAGTTCTAACTTTATAGGCCTCCTGAAAGGGTCCCAGAAAATAATTGCCAAGACCCAGGTCAGACATTTACTAGTTCTGTGACCCAACACAATGGCAATTTCCTTGAACTTTAATTTCCTTATTCATAAAATTGAAATAATAACACTTGCACTACTTGTCCCAGACATCTGTTGTGACAGAAATATGCTAGTGAAATTTAAAGGAATATAGAAATATGATATGATTTTAATTAAACATGAAGCCTTGAAGAATAGATCAAAAGACTTCCATCATTCACAGGGTAGGAGAAGGAAATATCACCCTTTGACATGATAGAAATTCTGACATACATTCCTTTATTTGGTCTTGAGTCAAGCTTTCAGGGAAGAATTTTTTTCCATCTACACTACTTTTTTTTTTTTTTGCTATTTTATGAGGAGATAATTACATTACTCATAATCATTCACCTTCCTCCTCCATAATGCTTTGCAAATGGTTCCATATCCTAAGTTTGTGTTGTCTTTGGCTGCTATGTTCCTCCACTTAGAGTGGTTCTGGTTAGATTTTTTAGTTTCATTGTTTTGGCAATTGCATTATACATTAAATTTTAGAAGGAATGGTGATAATATATGCTCATGTCCATTCCTTTATCTATTTCTCATTTTTGGTGGCAATGGTCTATTTTAATAAGCTAGTTTAGAGCTCTTTTATTGTATTCCATATCTTTTACTCATCTTGATACTTCTAATTTTCTGTTAATCTTGATCTTTGCTCTAATAAGTTTGCAATTTAATAATGCATTAAATTTCCTATGAAACTTTAATGACATACTTTGTTGTGGTAAAATTGGTCTGGGTATTGAAATATCTGCCCACAATTACATATATTGGTCATTTGAAACAAAATCCCACTCTTACATACAGTCTACATACCTTACTTGTAAAATAAAACAGGTTATATAAGACATCAAAAGACAAAGACGTGAGAAGACAGAAAATAAATTGAGCTCTACCTTTCCAAAATATTAGAAGTTGGTTTTGTTTCTCTCTAAACAACTTCTACTGATAACTTGTGGCTAATTTTCTTATAGTATGAGGCACAGTATTTAATTTTTTTCTTATTTTCATATTATTATCCTCTCAATATCAAATGGAAATTAGTCACGTAAATGGACTCACAATTGAAAGAAATTCATATGGGCTGACAATGTAACTGTCTGAAACCATGATATATACTGAAGGAACAAGCTACAAAATATGGACCCTCAAAACGATTACTTTGATCGTGTTTGCATTTGCATGTCACCCCTGCTCTGGCATACTGAATATCATCATGAAAAAAGCTATCAGTTTTTTTGAGCTGACACAAGAAACTGCTTACCCTGAAGGAAATAAATGGTTATGGAAAAAAACAATCCTTTCTGCACTATATTTTGCAGCTGAAAAGTAATAACCACAGAGAAAATCAGTATCTTTCCAGATAAACACCTGCTTCTATTCTCACGGAATTAGTTATGAGCCTGAGATAAGGTCAATCATTTCAAATATTCAAGAGAGGACATTTTCCTTTATGGCAACAATGTTTTATCCTCAGGCTGTCTAGATTATGTCAAAACAACCAGTCAGTTCCAGGGTTGTTTTTTTTTCTCAATCCACAAAAATATGATTATTTGTCAGCATGCGGATAAAAATGACTGCTCAATTCATTTATTTATTTATTTTTACTTTTCAACTGGTTATTTGTTATAAAATCAGAGAGATACAGGCTGAACTCTCTAAGGAGTCAACCCACTAAGAGTTTCAATTCTATAGATTTTTAAGGCTCTTCCATTAAAAACTTGCTCCCTGTCCCTAGCCCTTAATTGTTAGTATTCTCTTCCTCTATAAGTCATCTTGTGGGGCAGCTAGCTGGTGCAGTGGGTAGAGCACCAGTGCAGGAGTCAGGAGGACCTGAGTTCAAATCCCATCGCAGACACTTGACGCTCACTAGCTGTGTGACCTTGAGCAAGTCACTTAACACCAATTGCCTCATCCTGGGTCATCTCCAGTTATCCTGATGAATATCTGGTCACTGGATTCAGATGACTCTGGAGAAGTGAGGCTGGTGAACTGCACAGCCCTCCCTCACTGAAAACAAACTCAAACGCAAGTCATTTCATCATTTCTCTGATGACATCGTCTTCTTGGGCAATGAAGAATGAATACACATACGTCTTCTTATACTGTACATATAGGTATCCATACTGTAATTTTCTGCCAGTAGAATGTAAACCCCTAAAGGCATGGATTCTCATTTGTTTGCATATTTGTCGTCATCACCTTACAACTAATAATATAATAAAATTCAGCTGGATTGAAATGAAGAATAATCTCTAACAAAATGAATCTCTCAAAAATAGTCTCTCACCAGTGAGATAACAGCGTCTACTTCTGCATATAAAGAAGGCCAAACATTACATATGACATTTCTGCTCTTTCTCAAAAATGTGAAATTGTGGATGTAAATTCTTAAATCACAACTGTTTTCTTAGAGTGATAAATAAAAGAGATCTTATATATGATATATATATATATATAATATTAAATATATTTTCAAAAAAAGGTAACCAGAATCTATTTTGAATACCTTTGTGTGGAGGTGAGTGGAACAGGGAAGGAGGAGGAACCTGAAATAGAGACAAACAATGAAAGTACAAGGAGTCTTTCCTGGTTGGCCCACCCCTGTGCTCCACATTTGACTTCCCGTTTTCCCAAGTCCTGTCTGTGCTCATTTGTGAAGCAAGAAATTGTCAAATCAACATTGGAAAGGAGTTTTTTCATTCTTACTTTCAAGTTTTGAAAGACATTTTTTACCTACTGGTTTCTGCCTATTTCTAGTACTTGAAATAAGTACATTGTAATATTTTCTGTGTCTCTTGGTATTAAAGAGTAGTCACACCAGCAAATATGTGTGCGTGTGTGTGTATATGTGTGTGTATACATATATATGTATATAAAGTATGCATTGTTAGTAACCATATACATAATATACACACATATGCTCTCTGTGAATACTGCCTCCATCAATTAGTCACCAGGTAAATGTGTGCATGTACTCTGTTAAGGACTGGGGACACAGGTACAGTGATCATAATCACAAAGAGTTTACATTTTAAAGATGGTGGAGAGAAGTCAGGAAGTTATCTGAGCTCTCTCCCACTTCCTTAGAAACACTGTCAAATCAAGCCTCTAAATGGATACTAGAGTAACAAAACCTACAAAAAGATGGAGTGAAACAGTTTTCCAGCTTAAGATAACTTAGAAGCACTTCAAGAAAAATCTATCTCATTTGGGTAAAGGGGGAATGCAGTCCAGCAAAAATGGTGCTTGGGCAAGCCAGTGGGAGGCTCTTAGCCACAGTACAGATCAGCAACCAATGCCCCCTGGTTATGACTCAGCAGAAGGGCAGTTGGACCTCCAGACTATGCAGAGAAGGCAATTGTGAGCCCAGGATCTCCAGCACAACAGGCGCAACTAAACTGGGAAAGTCACAAGCACCCGAGGCCTCAGCATGGAAAGCCAGTGACCAGTACCCTGGACCCTAGCACAAAAAATTTGGAATAGTGGTCACTTTGCCCCAGGAGCACAGCTCAACTTTATTTTTTTGTTTGTTTTTTTTTTTTGTATTTAAATTTATTTGTTTTCAACATTCATTTCCACAAAATTTGGGGTTCCAAATTTTCTCCCCATTTCTCCCCTCCCCCCACAACAAAACGCCAAGCATTCTAATTAACCCTATCACCAATCTGTCCTCCCTTCTAACATCCCTCCCTTCCCTTATCCCCATCTTCTCTTTTGTCCTGAAGGGCAAGATAAATTTCTATACCCATTACCTGTATTTCTTATTTCCTAGTATCAAGAACAATACTGAACAGTTGTTCCTAAAACTTTGAGTTTCAGCTTCTCTTCATCCCTCCCTCCCCACCCATTCCCTTTGAGAAGGCAAGCAATTCAATATAGGCCCTATCTGTGTAGTTTTGCAAATGACTTCCACAATAGTTGTGCTGTGTAAGACTAACTATATTTCCTTCCATCCTATCCTGCCCCCCATTTCTTCTATTCTCTCTTTTGATCCTATCCTTCCCCAAGATTGCTCCCTCCTCCCACTGCCTTCCCTTCCATTATTCCCCCCACACCCTGCTTATCCCCTTCTCCCCCACTATCCTATATTATAAGATAGGTTTTCATACCAAAATGAGTGTGCATTTTATTCCTTCCTTTAGTTAAATATGATGAGAGTAAGCTTCATGTTTTTTTCTCTCACCTCCCCCCTTTTTCTCTCCATTCTTTTACTTGCCTCTTTTATGAGAGATGACTTGCCCCATTTCATTTCTCCTTTTCTCCTCCCAATATATTTTTTTCTCATGGCTTAATTTCATTATTTTAAGATATGATCCCATCCTATTCAATTCACCCTGTCTTCTGTGTGTGTGTGTGTGTGTGTGTGTATGTGTGTGTTTGTAATCCCACCAACTACCCAGATACTGAAAAAAGTTTCAAGAGTTACAAATATTGTCTTTCCATGTAGGAATGTAAACAGTTCAACTTTTGTAAGTCCCTTATGACTTCTCTTTACTGTTTACCTTCAACACTTCTCTTCATTCCTGTGTTTGAAAGTCAAATTTTCTTTTCAGCTCTGGTCTTTTCAACTTTAGTAAGTCCCTTAGGACTTCTCTTTGCTGTTTACCTTTTCATGGTTCTCTTCATTCTTGTGTTTGGAAGTCAAATTTTCTTTTCAGCTCTGATCTTTTCATCAAGAATGCTTGAAAATCCTCTATTTCATTGAAAGATCATTTTTCCCCTGAAGTATTATATTCAGTTTTCCTGGGTAGGTGATTCTTGGTTTTAGTCCTAGTTCCTTTGACTTCTGGAATATCCTATTCCACGCCTTTTGATCCCTTAATGTAGAAGCTGCTAGATCTTGTATTAACCTGATTGTATTTCCACAATACTTGAATTGTTTCTTTCTAGCTGTTTGCAATATTTTCTCCTTGGCTAGGGAACTCTGGAATTTGCCCACAATGTTCCTAGGAGTGTTTCTTTTAGGATCACTTTCAGGAGGGGATCAGTGGATTCCTTGAATACTTATTTTGCCCCCTGGTTCTAGAATATCAGGGCAGCTTTCCTTGATAATTTCATGAAAGATGATGTCTAGGCTCTTTTTTTGATCGTAGATTTCAGGTAGTCCCATAATTTTTAAATTGTCTCTCCTGGATCTATTTTCCAGGTCAGTTGTTTTTCCCATGAGATATTTCACATTATCCTCCATTTTTCCATTCTTTTGGTTTTGTTTTGTGATTTCTTGGTTTCTCATAAAGTCATTAGCCTCCATCTGTTCCATCCTAATTTTGAAAGAACTATTTTCTTCAGTGAGCTTTTGAACCTCCTTTTCCATTTGGCTTATTCTGCTTTTTAAAGCATCCTTCTCCTCTTTGGCTTTTTGAACCACTTTTGCCAATAGAGTTAGCCTATTTTTAAAGCTGTTATTCTCTTCAGCATTTTTTGGGTCTCCTTTAGCAAAATGTTGACCTGTTTTTCATGCTTTTCTTGCATCTCTCTCATTTTTCTTCCCAATTTTTCTTCCACCTCTCTTACTTGATTTTCAAAATCCTTTTTGAGCTCTTCCATGGCCTGAGACCATTGAATATTTATTTTGGGTGTTTGAGGTATAGAAGCCTTGACTTTTATGTCTTTCCCTGATGGTAAGCATCGTTCTTCCCCATCTGAAAGGATCAGAGAAGATAACTGTTCACCAAGAAAGCAATCTTCTATAGTCTTATTTTTTTTCCCTTTTTTGGGCATTTTTCCCCACCAGTTACTTGACTTTTGTGTCCTTTGTCAAGAGTAGGGTATACTCTGGGAATCTGTGAGATCTCAGTTCCTCCGAGGTGGCACAATCAAACATGTACTGGTCTGGACGCAGAGAGGAATTTTTGTGTCCAGAATCTTAGCAGTTACCTCTCCACAGACACCTGGCTTCCAGTTCCCAAGTCAGCACTAGGGGCTGATTTTCAGATAAGCTGGATGGGCAGGGCTGCCATTCAGTGTGAGACAAAGACCAGCTCACCCAGGGCCTCCACACATGGTAGAGGCAAGAATCAGCTCTTCAATGCTCCCAGGGTTTTTAAGCTCCAAAAATGTATGCGGCTGCTGTGCCTGCAATGTAGCCTCTGTGGCAGCTGCCTGTTGCCAGAGTTATGGGAAGGTCTTCTCTCTTCCTGGCCAGCTGGAAAAACCCTGTCACTAACCTTTGGCACCTGTGGGTTGAGGGGTCTTTGAACCCGTTGATGCTGGGACTGGGGATTCTGTGACTGGAGATTCCACCTCCAAGGGCTGTTCTTGAGCAGCATGCTGCACAGCCATGGCTGGGCTGGGGTCCATGCTCTTCTCCACAGCTGGTGTAACCCACATTTCCCGTGGGCCTTTCAGGTCACCCTAGGCTGGAAATCTCCTCCACTCTGTTTTTCTCACTTCTGCTGCTCCAAACTTTGTTGAGAGTCCTTCTCTACAGCTATTTTATGGGTTGTGGGGGGAAACCCTGCGTATGTGTGTCTTTCTATTCCACCATCTTGGCTCCGTCCATCACAGAGCTCAACTTTAAAAGCAATGAAATACGCTAAAAAAATGAATAAGAAACAGAAAAGAGTCCTGACCAGAGAAACTACTATGGCAACAGGGATGATCAAAACACAAACTCAAAGTAGAGCAACATCAAAATGCCTACATTTGAAGTCTCAAAGAGGGATATCAAATGGTTTCAAGCCCCAAAAGTCTTGTAAATGCTCACAAACTCTTTGAAAAGCTCAAAAAGGATCTTAAAACTCAAGTAAGAGAAGAAAATCTGGGGAAAGAAATGAGAGTTGAGAAAAGAAATTATGGAAAAAAAAGAACCAACAGCAAGAGAAAAGGTAGGAAAAAATTTACTGAAGAAAACAACAGTTTAAAAAATAGAATTGAAAAAATGGAAAAAAATCTGCTGAAGAAAACAACTCCTTTAAAAGTAGAATTGGTCAAATGAAAAAGGTGGTACAGAAGCTAAATGGAGTGGGGACAGTAGGAAGGAGAGAAATACATAGTAATCATAATTGTAAAAGTGCTGGGAAAACTGGAAATTATTATGGCAGAAATTTCTATACCCAACTGAACATGTGTTATTCCCTCTTTCAGCCAAATCTGATGAGATTAATGTTCAAACAATGCTCACCTCCCTCCCTTCTTTCCCTTTACTGTAATAGGTACTTTGCCTCTTTATGTGATGCAATTTACATCATTCTGCTTCTCCCTTTTCTTTTCTTCCAGTACAATCCCATTTTTATCCCCTAATTTTGTTCATGTCATCACATCAATGTCAACTTATACCCATACCCTCTCTATACATATACTCCTTCTAACTGCCCTAATAGAGAAACAGATCCCAAAATGAAAACTTCAAGAAATATTGTAGCCAAATTCCAGCATTATCAGCTCAAGCATCCAGAAAGAAACAATTCAAATATCAAGGAGCCCCAGTCAGTATTACAGAGGAAATAGAATAGTCCACATTAAAGGGTATAGAAATTTATATTACCCTATAGGGAAGAAGGAGAGGAAAAGGGAAAGAAAAACAAAAGTCTGATTGAATGGAGGGCAGAAGTAGAAGGGGAAAGGGGAAAGAAAAAGGGAACTGATAAAATGGAAGTCAGATTGAGGGAGGTCAAAAGCAAAACTCTGGTGAGAAGGGATGAAGAGAAAGGAGAGAAAACCATAAATGGTGTGGGGAGAGTAGGAAGGAGGGAAATACATAGTTAGTAATCATAATTGTAAAAGTGCTGGAAAAATTGGAAATTAGTATGGCAGAAACTAGGCATAGACCAACATCTCACACTATATACCAAATTAAGATCTAAATGGGTACATGATTTAGACATAAGGGACAACTTAGGAGAGCAAGGAATAGCTTATTTGTCAGATCTATGGAGAAGGAAAGAATTTATGACTAGATGGGAGACAGAGAACATTATAAAATGCAAAATGGATAATTTTGATTACATTAAATTAAAAAGGTTTTGCACAAAGAAATTAAGTGTAACCAAGGTTAAAAGGAAAACAAAAAACTGGGAAACAATTTTTACAAATACTGTCTCTGATAATGACCTCATTTCTAAAATATGTAGAGAACTGAGTCAAATTTATAAGAAAGTAAGTCATTCCTCAATTGATGTGTTCAAAAGATATGAACAGGAAGCTTTCAGAGGAAGAAATTAAAGCTATCTCTAATCAGGTGAAAAAATGCTCTAAATCACTACTGATTAGAGAAATGTAAATTAAAGCAACTCCGAGGTATCACCTCATACCTATCAAATTGGCTAATGTAACAGAAAAATAAAAATGGTAAATGTTGGAGAAGATATGGGAAATTGGAACATTAATTTATTCTTGATGGAACTGTAAGCTAATCCAACCATTCTGAAAAGCAAGGGCTATAAAACTGTGCACACCCTTTGACTCAGCAATACCACTCCTAAGTCTATATCCCAAAGAGATCATAAAAATGGAGAAAGGACCCACATGTACCAAAAGGTTTATAGCAGTTCTTTCTGTGGTGGCAGAGAATTAGCAATTGAGGGGATACCCACAAACTGGGAATGAACAAGCTGTGGTATCTGAATGTAATGTAATACTATTGTACTATTTTGCTTTTGTGCATTTCTTATAGAAATGATGAGCAGGCAGATTTCAGAAAATCCTGGAAAGGCTTACATGAACTCTTACTAAGTAAAGTGAGCCAAATCAGGGGAACATTGTACACAGTAACAGCAACACTGCTCAATAACCAACTTTGATAGACTTAATTCTTCTCAGCAATACAGTGATCCAAGAGAATTCCAAAAGAATCATGATGGTAAATACTAACCACATTCAGAGAAAGTACTATTGAGTCTGCATGCAGATCTAAGTATACTATTTTCACTTTTATTTTTTTCTTATGTTTTTTCCCTTTTGTTCTGATTCCTTTCACGACATGACTAAAGTGGAAATATATTTAACATGATTAATATGTATAACCTGTATCAAATTGCTTGCTGTCTTGGGGAAGGAGGGAAAAAATGGTATTCAAAATTTTATAAAAATCAATGTTGAAAATTATCTTTACATAAAATGGGAAATAATAAAATTCTATTAGTTTTAAAAAGAGTTTATTTTTAAAGGGAGAAATAAGAACATTAAATAAGTACATAAATATAAGTATGTAAAGATAAATATAAAAGTAATACATATAAAGAGAATATAAATAATATGAAGATAAATGTAAAGGAGATTAAATACCAATAAATATAAAATATTTGAATGTAAGGTAATTTTCAAGGAAGGGCACTAGTAATTAGAGTAATTAGGTTTCATGCAAGAGAGGGTATCAGAGCTGCAACTTAAATGAAAGCAATTCTGTAAGACAAAAGGAATGAAATTCAGGTGTGAGGGATGGTCAGTGCAAAGGCAGAGGAGGGATACAAAGTGCCATGAGTGAGTAGAATAAAATTTGGTTCAATCACAGAGTGCAGGAGTGGGAGTAATATTCAGGGAGAAAAGCATAAGAGATGAGGAACAGTGTGTGGAACTTGAAACACTAAAAAGAAGAGTTTGTATATTATCCTAGAAGCAGTAGGAAGTCACAGACATGGGTTAGGCAGGAGAGTCACATAGTTAAATCTGTTCTTAAGAAAAAGTACTTTGTCAACAGTTTGAGGACAGATTGGCATGAGTAGAGGACTTAAGGTGGAGCTATCATGAATAAAAGCAAATAGCATGAATAAAAGCAAATAGCAAACCTCCACTCTTTAATCAGTGGTTGTATGAGTTTCTATGGCCAGAAAATTCATGGCCATGTGATCAAACCTCTGGTGATGAACTTATCCACACTTAATGCATGGATGCACGTCAATCATTGCATCCATATTCAAAACTCATTTAGCTTGGAGAACCAACCAAATCTTGTATTTTCTGACACAGCATTATAAAAAAAGTTACCCACACACAGCAAGGAGGTATGCAAAATATTTTAATTTAGATACTATACATATTCTATCAATTAACAAAAACATAACCTTGGAATTTTTATTAAAGAATGCTTTACAAGTAATAACATTTCAGATTCATTCAACTAAAAGATTCCTCATCTAGAAAAAGATTACATTCAATATTCAAGGTGTCTTCAGGCTCTAGGATTCTCTACATGATTCTATTAATGCTTTTAAAGACTTCTCCGTTTTACTAAGTCTCTCCCTGGACCCACAATTCAGCAACACAAAGGCTACAGAAGTTTAAATAATAAAGGCTGACATGTATAAAGTAAGGCAAGTACTTTATATAGACTGTCTTAAAGCATGCTCACAGTAATGCTCTGAGTTAGATGCCAGATAAGACTACATCTTGGAAAGGTTGAGAGACTGGCCCATGGTCACACAATTAGGAAATGTCAGAGACAATTCCAAGACAAGTCTTTCTTGATTGTCTTAAATGGGGGTGGGGGGTGGGGAATAAAATGAATTAATAGTTAGATGATAGATAGATACATACATATATACATACATACATGATAGATGGATGGATGGATGGATAAATAACGATCTGAAGAGTCTGCATTGGAAAGTACTGGGTCACCTTAAGATTTTGTCCCAAATCCAGCCAAACTGGATCTTTTCTCAGTTTTCTGTGATACAAGAACAAAGATCAATTTTTCAAGTTTGACTGAATTGATGAAGGAGCAAATCCACAGCTCCAACCAGAGAAAAACCAGCTCACCAACATGCATTAGGATATAATTGATGCACAACAGTATAATAGAAAGAACATTAGACTTGGAATCAGAAGACCAGTAATTAAATCCTGGACAAGTCAATTAACCTCTCTAAACTTCAATTTACTCTCTGTAAAATGGGAATAATACTAGCATTAGCTGCCCTGATAGTTATTGTAAATAAGATGTTTTGTGGGCCAGTTAATGATTTTAATTATTAGTATTTAATTACTTGAATGAATAAATAGGAAGTCATTTCTTAAGCGTCAATTATTGGCAAAGACTTGTGGGAAGATATTAATAGAAATTAAAGACAGTCCCTGCTATCATGGAGCTCACTGTCTGATGGAGGAAATTCATATAACAAGGATTCTGCTTTGAGTCAAATGAGAGTCCTATGGTTCATAGAGTATACTCTTACAGAGCAAATGGTAATGCATCTTCTTTAGTGAAATTTCTATGAATAAAATCATATCCATTTCAGTTATCAAACCACTTGATTATGGCAAAACTTTGGTGATGAGAATTTTCTGATTTAACAGTAGCTTTGATGGAATGAACAGAGTTGGCCTTGACATCAAGAAGACTTGGGTTCAAGTCCCACTTGTGTGTCACATATTGAATATAATCCTCCAGTGCCCCCTGGTAAGTCTAAAGTTTTAATTCGCAGAGTATAGGCTTGCATTAATAGAAGCTTTCTCATCTAGAGTTTCCTGTCCAAAGGAAGTCACAAATCCAATCCAAAACACATATGCACCGAAGTATACACATGCCCCTACATTATATACATTTGATTTTCTCATTTATTGTCACAATGATACAATGATGTAGGTGCAAGCTTTATCCCCATTTTACAGATGAGGAAGAATTCAGGAGAGAAGGAATCAATCCACTTTTCACCCCAGAAAAAAAAAAAACAGAGGTTGCTTTCAGTGAGATGATTTTTAAAAATCTACCTTCATTTAACAAAAAGTGGTTACCATGGCAGTATTGGCAATGACATTTAGCATGTAATCAGCAGAACCGAGAACACTAAATTGAGGCGTATATTTCAGGCAGAGTGTGATCTAGGCTTAAGACTCATAAATTAAATATTGACAAATTATAAAGGGTTTTTTTTTTAAATTTTGACTTATTAAAATAGGGTGATAAAAAACCACCAAACATGGATAAAAGTTTGCAAAGTGGAAAAAGATTCTGAATCATTCACTATTATGACTACATTTTATATAAGCATAATAGTAACTAACATTTAGATAAATAAAGTTTGCAAAGCACTTTCTATATATTACCTCATTTGATCCTCACAATAACCTTCTGAGGGACTATTATTATCTTCATTTTACAGATGAGGGAACTGAGGCTGAGAAAGGTTAATTGATTTGTCCATTATCACAGAGCTAGTAAATGTAAACTCATCTAACTGACTCTAGGCAGAGTAGCTCAGTAGATAGAGAGTTGACCTTGGAGTTAAGAAAACCTGGGTTCAAGATCTGCTCTGACACACAATAGCAAGTCATTTGACCTCCCAGTGCTCTGAGGTACTGTGTTACTAAGTACCCACACCATGACCACCAACCACAACCATACAAATACATCAAACATATGTATGGGGATCTGCTATACAGAAAAAGCATCAGTTGTTAAGATGGCATCACCCACCAAATACCATTACATAAGTATGTATATGTAACATATATTACAAAAAAAATTAAAATATTTGGCTCCCAGAAAATCATTATCACTAAAAGATATATTATTTATATGATTTCTGCAGTTTTTAAAGAATATAGTTGGAAGATCAGAGATAACATAACTTTTATAATCAAACAAGAAGTAGATTTACATATTTGACTAAATTTCAAAAATGCACAGGAATGAATGGGTTAAACACATTGAACTTTTTAGTTTTTTAATGTTCAAGGAAATAGAACTAAATCCTCAGGCTATTACAGTGAAAAATAATCTTTCAGTGAGAGACAAATGGGCAAGATAATCTAATAATGTAGTTCTTTTCCCCAATTTTAATATAACCAGCTCTATTTTGATAATAGCAGCAAGGGAATTATTTGCTACCCACCCACTACAAGCATTCATTGAGCTCATCAATAGGTATTCTCATTTGTAAAGAGTGGAGGAATGTGAGAGACTTCTATTTACGTATACAAAGCTTTTCTTTGCTTTTATTTTATGTAATATCTATCTCCAGAAAGCCTTTGTGAACAAAGTATTATTCTCTTATGACTACAACTTGGGAGTTTTAACAGCTTATCTGGATTGACTGTGGATATAATATAGAAGATAGCAAGCTTGCTGGTTTATCCACTTTGCAGAAAGAACAGTGATAGCAAATGTATCTTCCTCAACATGAAAAGGATGAGGACTTTTCTTTTCCTGGTCAACCATCTCTATATTTCTTATATTCTGAAAATTTTGTTCAGGGTATACTCTATCTGGCAAAAGGAACAGGAATCTACTGATTCACAAAATATTTTGCCCAGTTATCAATATTTTGCAAAGTCATCAATGAGATAAGTGACTTGCTCCAGGGTCACGCAGCAAAAATAGTGGTAGAACTATAGTTGGATGGTTAAATATTACCAAATGGGCAGAGCTGAGAGGAATGGATGATGTGTACAAATAGACTGAATTCAATTTCATTTACAGGAAAGTTTTCTATTGATTAGAACTCTCAAAAAGTAAAATAGGCTGTCTTGAGAGATAATAGATCTCCCATCCCCCACTGAAAGTCTTTAACCAGAGTTGGTAAGGCTTGTCCTAGAAGGGATTCCTATTTATTTACAGCTTGGATTAGATGGTATCTGAGGGCTCCTTCCTATTCTGCAATTCCTTCATTCTTTGAACTGACAGGCCATTTAGAAGATGTTGGTGATAAGGAATCTGCTGATGCAGATCCAGAGTCTTGAAATAGAAAATTGTATATTGAGAGAGCTAGATGCCATAGTGAGTAGAGCACAGGGGTTGAAATCAGAAAGACCTCAGGTCAAATCCTGCTGCATACACTTCATAGCTGTGTGTCCAAGTGTTTATTTGAGCCAGCTTGAACTGATGAGCTGACCTCAATTTTCAGTGTGAGCATCTGTGCCTCAGAAATCCAGAACCACTACAGATCTGGGCTTGATTTGTTGTTTTCTGTCTGGCTCAGAGTAATGGAGAAAATGTTGACAATTGCAAATGAAATTTAAAAGTGGATCTACTCCCCTTTTTGTGAGCTGCGTATTAAATATTTATCAGCATACCTCTGTGAGTGACCTTGCTTAAGTCATTGACTTACTGGTATGTCAGTTTCCTTCCTCATCTATAAAATGAGGATAATAATAGCATCCTCCACATATGGTTGTTGTAAGGGTCAGATGAGATAAAGTATTCTACAAACCTTAAAGTACTATATAGAAGTTAAAATTATTGTTTTTATTGTTACCGATACTATGCTTAGTATTAGTAGTATCATATCCAATCCCTCCTCATTTCCTTAGAATGAAAATCTTGTGAAAACGGGAACTTTTAGTTTTGTCTCTGACCCCAGCACCTTGCATCTTGCCCTCATATATGGAACATGCTCAGTTCATACTTAGTAGGTGCATAGTAGGTGCTTAATGAGTTCTAAGTAGTTCTGTTGGCTTAGCACCAGAAGAAGATTTGCAAGGGTGAGTTGCTCCATTCCACCCCATCATTACTCTCACCCATGTGTCCTAGGGTTACTGCCCCAATATACACTTTCATTCTACCTTTATTTCAGGGGTTCAGGGTATGCTCTATCAGGCAAGGGGAACAGGAATCTACTGATTCGCAAAATATTTTGTCCCACAATTTGTCCCACAATGTTAATTTTCCATTGTTTTGTGATGGTCATTCTCTCCATTTACATTACTGTTTATATTATTTTCCTGGGGGACAGATATGTCCCCCATTAACATTTCCACCCCAGGAGGAAAAATGTCATGATTATGGCTCTGCTCCTGCCTAAGCATAAGGAAAATAAAATAGGAAGATGGGACAGAGATTAAAAGCATAGGAATCTCTTCTGGGAAGGCATGCTGGATTTACAGTCAGAGGATTATACTTTCAAACTGGGAAAGGAAAAAAGTATTGGATGGATGAGTCTATTTTCTGATTTTCAAATAGCATTTCTGACATGATCCCAGATCTGGACAGCTTCCAATTGTTTTCTCAGTAGCTTATTTTTATTATTGCTTGGTGAGTAATGTTGGTCTGTGTGTTGTTCTGATTGATTGTCATTCTGGCACATCATCTGAAATCCTCTCCTGGAAGTGATGAATTGTCATAGTCTTCATCCTAAATGGAAGGTTGAAATGAATCGAAATAGTTCTCAAAGCAGGGAGAGCCCAAAAAAAAAGTTTGGGGTGGAAAAAAGATGCTAGTGGCATTCATAACTTCTCTTTTGGAAGTTGAATGAAATTCCATGATGGATAAGATGAGAATAACTTGTGTCAGGTGCTTTATCTTGCCTTCCTTTTATGTAAACAATGAGTCTTCTACCTCTCATAAATGGCTTGCGGTTCAATTTTTGAAGTGCCAGATAGTGTCAAAAACTGATTAGAATGCAGAGCATCTGTGAACTTTTTTAGTGCACTAGTCATTCTAAAACTGCATACAAACAGTTCCTTCTAAAATTAGTATTTACAAATAAGTTCTAGTCATTCAAGAACCAATAAATTTCCTCCACTTTTATAATAAAAACAGAAGCATGAATTTCAGCTAAAACACGAATCTGCAAACTATCATTTTTTTTAAAGATCTGGATTTTTTCTTCTCTATTCAGCAATGCTAAAATTTAATAAGGTTTTGACTAGAAGGAGACCTGCCTAGAATTTTTGTGTAAGCTGAATTGAGGAAAATGGTTAAATATGTCTTTTTCAGAATTTTTCAGGTGGGTAGCAAAAAAATATGCTACTGAGTATTTCAAAAATGAAATTGTAGTGAATCAGTCAGACAAAATAGACTATTTGAAAGAACAAAATATTTTTTCCTATCATCAGCTGTGAAGTGGTACAGCTATTCTGGAAAACAAATTGGAATTATGCAAATAAAGAGATGAAAATAGCCATTTCTTTTGACTCAAAGATTCTTCTTCTAGTCACATACTCCAAGCAGGTCATTGATAAAAAGAAGGGCTCCATATGTGCCAAAATATTTATACAAGTGGTGGGTTTTTTATGGATAAGAAATATCTATTAACAAATTAAATGACCATAGATAGAGAAGTCATGAAACAAATTGTACTACATGAGAGTGATGGGTTACTTCTATGCTATAAGAAATATTACAATGAATACGGAGAAGCATGAAAATATTTGCACGAACTGATACAGAGTGAAATGAGTAGAGCCAGGAAAGTAATATAAACAGTAATGTAAATGGACAGAATGACCATCACAAAACAATGGAAAATTAACACTGTGAAATTACAAAGAACAAGTTTAATCCATACAGAAGAAATCCGAGATCTTTCTCCCTGCTCCTTTGCAGGTTCATCATCATCATCATCATCATCACCATCACCACAGTCACCATCATCATCATAAATTCATGAATCATTCCCCACTTGATAGAATTACATAAATACATTAAAAAGGCAAAAGAATGGTTTTTGTTGTTCATGTGGTTGTTTTGGTCTGGACCTCTAATTTAATTGTAGGAAACTTTTGGTGAAGAAATTGCCTTTATTGATTCATATGAGCAAAAGTTTTAATCAATTTCCTGGGGCACTAAAAGATTAAGTGAATTTCCCAGGATTATATAATGAATGCATAAAAAAAATAATACTTCTTAAAATTTCCCTGATGCTAGGCAACTTGATTAATGACTATAGAAATTAAATAATTTTTCATTTTATATGTTTCAAAGCTACTCTCCTGTATAATAAAAGAGGAAGATCTTGAGAAGTTAGCAAAAATGAAATCACCACTAATGGTCCCCGCCACTTTAAAATCTGGAATTTAATTTTAAATATTCTATAATGCTTCATAAGATCCTTCTCTTAATTGGCATGGGCACATCCTCCACCAACACAACTGCCTTCAGAGACAATTTTAGGATTTGCTATTGCTCAAACAATCATCTCTTGATATCATCATCAGAAAAAATCAAAACAAAATAAAATTCTCCGGATAACACTAAACTAACTCTTGGATGACAGATACAAATTCCATCAGGATGTCTGAACCCAAAGCCTTTCAGCTTAATTGTCTTCCCAGTACCTTACTGTGGCCATATCTTTTCTCTACACACACACACACACACATGCACACGCACACACGCACGCACGCACGCACGCACATACACACCCTTTCAATGATTTCCTTTTGCATCCTGAATCAAATATAAAATTCGTGTTCTGATATTTTAGGTCTCCAACCCACCTGTTCAGCATTATATTCCTCCAATGCACTCTGCGTTCCAGCCAAAATCAGTAATTCTCTGCACCCTGTTCTCACCTTGCTCTCTCCCATTTCCAGTCTTCTGTTTGTGTAATTATCCCATGCCTACAATAGACTTACTTCCCATTGCAGTCTTTTGAAGTCCTTGCCAGGCCCAGTATGCATGCCAACTCCTTCATGTGAGCTTTGCTACACTCTACTCTGTCCTGGGTCCCAAGAAAAGCTGAGCTCAGTGACCTTAAATTCCCTATAGAATTTCAATGATGTCACTTTTTAGTCACACTTATTTGAATATATCTTTTTTTTCCCCATCATAAATTTGAACATCTTTTTGAGCAGGGTATTTACTCCAAGCTCAACAGAATATGTGTCAAATTAAATGGAAGTACCAGGTTCTTCAGGTCTGCAGACATAGGGAAAGGGGGGAAGAGGGAGAAATCTGGTTTCTTCAGTGCAGGAACTCCAACTCCACTTCTAGGAAACATTGGGAGCTCTGGGAAAGTGGAGAAGGAGGAGAGAGAATAAGGAAGAGAATTCCTCCCCAAATTTTGACCAGCAGTTACCATAGTCTCAGGACACTTAGAAAATATGATGTTTATCAACAAAATGAAAAAGCAGCTTCCACCAAAGAAAGGTTCTGCCCTGACTCTGTCTTACAATCCTACTCTGCTAATGGTGCCTGCCTCCATACCCATACTATTAGGCATCAGCATGGCTACAGAAAGCAAATGGAACAGCTAAGTGGTGCAGTGGATAGAGTATAGACCTGGACTCAGGAGGACCTCAGTTCAGATCTATCCTCTGACACTTGCCCTGCTACACTGGGTAAGTCATTTAAACCTGATGGCCTCCATTTCCTCATCTGTGAAAAGAGTTCAAGAAAGAAATGGCAAACCACTTCAATCTCTTTGCCAAGAAAGCCTCAAAAGGAGTCACAAAGAGTAAAAGATGACATCACACAAAAACAGCAAAGCAGATCAGCTAACTGATCCCCATGTAACCAAACTTCAGTCACTTAGAACATTACTGTGGTACCTGTGCTATCCACAAGATTAATGACTTCTGTTTCAGGCTTGGTAATTACAACCCCCTCAGGCATTCTAGTGCCTACAGGCTTCTCAGATCAGAATTTCCCCATCTCAGACCCCATGACTGTGTCAGCACCACCCCTGGCTCCTAAGGCTTACAAGGCAGTCCTCTAGATGATATAGATACAGATATGGATATAGGTCTTATTCTGCACTGAGTCCTTCACCTCTCTATGAAGAGGTGGATAGCAAGTTTCATTATTAGTCTTCTGGAATCGTGGTTGGTCAATATGCTGGTAAGTGTCCTTAATTCTTTCAAGTTGTTTGCCATTGCTATAATGTTGTCATTGTATACATTATTCCTCTAATTCTGCTCACTGTACTCTGCATCTGTTCGTATAGATCTTTCTCTGAAAAAATTCCCTACATCATTTCGTATAGCATAATATTCCATAACATTCATATGCCACAACTTGTCTAATCATTCCACAATTTATTGATAGCCTTTCAGATTCCTATTCTTTGGTATCCCAAAAAGAGCTTCTATAAATATTTTTGTATATTCTTAGAGCCTTTTTTTTCCTTAGGACTCATCTCTTCCTTAATCTACCCTCTCTCTGATTCCACCTTCTCTACCTTCCCTCCCATTTTTGAAGTAAGTAAAATGTATTTCTGAACCCAATCTGTATGTGTGTGTGTGTGTTCTTCCCTTCTTTGACCAGTGTAGAGGAGAGTAAGTTTAAGTGTCAGCTGCTCTGTTCCCCCTCCTTGTTTGTATGGATGTCTACTTGCTCACCCTGATTATGAGACAGAATTTGCCCTAACCTTACTTTTCCTTCTCTATATTCCTTGTTCTTCCCCTGTGTTTTATGTAAATCTAGATATGATCTTGTAAATACAATCGATTGGGTATAGTCTGACATGGAGGTTTGTCTATATCAAAAGCTCAGGTTAGTGTAGTGATGTCCCGCTGAAATGCCTTACATTCTTATGTCAGTTCTGCTCTACTTGACCTCTCTGGGCCCAAATTTGCTCATTTGTAAAATGAGAAAGTTAAAATAGAGTTTTAAGAGCTTTTCAGTTCTAACTTCAGAGCTTTAATATCTTCATACAGTTCAAGATGTTCTATCCCTACTTACCTCTGCTGATGTTATTCTTAATCTGCCATAGAGATGGCTTTGAACTTCGAAATCAGTGTACCAAAATCAGTGTAGGATGATTACAGTACTCATTATACCATACCTCCTGATTTGAGAGCATTGATATTTCTGGAGTCATGGCAGCTGGAAAGTTGCCAGGGAGATAGAGACATAAAACAAATTTGTGTACTCTATGGAAGACAGAGTGAGCAAAATTAAAATTATTCTAGTTAACAAGAGGGAGTTCCTACAGAAATAAAGAACTACTTTAAAGAGTCTTCCTTATATCAAAGGGGATCCCATGAAAATAGGAAAAGGATGTCAAACTTTCATAGGTATTGGGAAAACTAGGGACCAAGTTCCAGTCTAGCTGACTAGGGGACCCTGTATAATTCACCCACTACTTCAAGGATTCAGTTTGTTTTTCTGTAAAATAGGGGTTGAGGTGTAAGAAATAAAAGGTACTTTTAGCTCCCTAGAGGGCTAATGATATGAGTAAAGTATTTTCATTTCTCAGAATTGATGTATTTTAAGCATTTTCTGCCTCATCTTTTTATTAAATGAAGGTTATATCCAAGAAGGCAAATGCAGTTTTATTAGAAATGGTTCTTTTTGCCTTAACCAATGACTTTAAACTTTCCAACATTTTTTATATGGAAAACTTGGTTCATTCTCCTCAGCTAAGATACAGATCAGGACAGCTAAATGGCTCTGGAGGAGAAAGGGAGGCTGGTGACTTTGCACAGCCCTCCCTCATTCAAATAAAATTCAGTTGTATGTCATGTCCTCACCTCCCTGATATCATGATAATCGTTGAGAACAAAGGACAACAATCACACAGCCACAATACAGAAAACTGTTTTGAAATGGATTTTTAAAAATTAATCCCAATACTGGGGACATGGCTGGCATATTTACTTTTTAAGAACTAACCACAATAAACTGGCAAGATTTTCATTATAGAATCAGAATTGTGATATTCTTCTACCCCTTAGCAAAGGACTTCAAAAACAAAGAGTAATGTCAGGCATTTCATGGAAGAATGTTAAGCAATGTTCATGAACAAAAATGATAACAAAGTTATCTTATTTGTTAAAAAAACAAATCTAATTGTTAGCAAAGTTTGTGGTCCATTGGCACAGCCTTTCAGAACTCAAGTGAGGCACTAGATGAGGACTTCAGTGTAGAAATTAACCAATTTAAAATAAAACTACCAATTAAAATAGCAATAAGCATTTCAAAAGCAGTGATAGCCACTCATTTTACCTCTGATGATTAGGTAATATTTTAAAATCTCTATCTAATAAAACAAGTTTCCTATTGCTAACCTTCTAGGCCTACAGCACCTCAGAAAGACCATCTATTAAAATAATACAGGTAGAGGATGATGAATTGATGGAGGAATAAGCTGGAACAATTAATTCATGACTCTTTGAAAAATTGCAGGGTAACTATGTAATATACTTGGGCATCACTTTAAAAAAATTCCCATTTGCATCTCACAGATGAGGAGGTACTTCTCCTTTTTTTATGAAAATCCTTTTCCCCTTCAAACCTTAGTTCAAGATCCATGTTCTAAATCTACCCTTCCTGCTTCCCTAGCTTCCTTATTCCCTAGATAATGTCTTCCTCTCCACAAAATGACTATGTATATATTTTGCATATATTAGAACGTAGTTTGTGGTATACATTTTTGTATACATATATATGTATTGTGTCTCCCTCAATAGAATGTAATCACCTTGAGAGTAGAAGGTGTTTAATTAATTTATCTGTATCTCAGTTGCCTGGCTAAGTTGCAGGTACATGTCAGCACTCAATCAATATTTGCTGATGGATTGCTCAATTAATTGATCTCATGGAATGAAAGTAGTAAAGCATAATTTTATTTCTTCTCATGTTTTCCTTTGAAATATCATTGGATAAAAAGAACAACTCTCTGTCCAAGAATAACAAATGTCCTTTCAATGAGTTATCCCTCTCTTCATCCTGTCACTTCAGAGTGACTCTTGGAGATATACTGAATGATCTTCACTGCTGTATACTACCGTTTTCACATAGTCCATCCAGCATATTGATTTTTCTGATCTATCAGAAAAATAAGATGGAATTTTTCTAGGTCTAGGATGGGTCTAGGAAGGAATTTTTCACTAAAAAATCCTAGCATTTTTCATTTTGTTTTATGTCTGCATCTCCAAATTCTATAATTTGCATAACATATAAGTTAGCAGACATGGTGAATAAAATCTGCAAAAACTAGAGTCATGAAGACTTGGGTTAAAATCCTGCCCAAAATATTTATTAATTTATGACCATGGACAACTCTCAGGTGGAAGAAAAGAAACAGATATTTTTAAGCATTACAAGCACTGTGCTAAGCACTTGAAAAAATATTTCATTTCATCCTTACAGCAACCTTGAGAGGTAGATGTTATTACTATATTATTTTGCAGTTGAAGAAACTGAGGTAAATAGAATTTAACCCACTTGCCCACTGTGCTACCTAGCTGCCTCTACTAGGCTTAGATACCTTCAGTCTCAGCTGCCTTATCTATAAAATTAAAACAATAATAATACCTACCATAGAGGGTTGTTGCAAGGATCAAATGAGAATATATATATATATATATATATATATATATATATATATGTATGTATGTATGTATGTATGTATATAGAGAGAGAGAGGAGAGATAAATATATATATATATATACACACATATATATATAGTATTTTGCAAACTTTGAAATACTAAATGTTAGCTATTTTTACTACAACTACTATTGAATATCTCTGCTCAAATAGCCAGCTACCATTTTCAAAGCCACATATTCTAATTGAAATGCATCATTCTCTAAAACTAAGCTGCCCCTTCCAAAGAAGCAAAATATAACGAAAAGAGCACTAGAGTTGAAATCAAAAGAGCAAAGGCTGGATTCTGGTACTCACACATTATTTATGTGATCTTGGGAAATATTTTACTTGTTGGGGGAACCAATTTTGAATGACAGGGAGTAGAGTAGGTAAAATCTGAAGTCCCTTCCATTGTTCACATTCTATGATTTTTGGACTTTCATTTTTCCTATAATTTTCAACAGTCTCTTGAGTTATACGTGATAGACATCTTGCAGTCTTTTGGAGTCACATCTCTTCCTTCAGTCAACCAAATCCTATCAATTTATTCTCTGAAAATCAAATGAATTTTGGTCTTTTCCCATGCATCTAGATTACTCTATACTCCCAAATCTAACTTAATTCTCTTTCCTCTCTAATGACAATACTGTATATAAAATACTTTGCAAATCTTAAATTACTACATAAACTTCCACTATTAGAACTATTTTCATTTTGTTACTCTTCTCAAAAACATTCTATGGCAATCCCTAACACTAACTTTCTAGGTAGACTAAAGTTATTTTGTGTTAAATGAGAAAATTGGATGAAGCCAATTTCTAAGGCACTTCCAATATTCTGTAATTCTGGGGGGTTTTTTTGCCCAGTATTCAACATTAACTTTCCAGTCTAATAAGACATCTTATTGCCCCTCAAATCTGCCATGATCATTGATGCTTCTTTATCTTCTTTCATATTATCTCTGAACTGCTCCTCCTCCTTCCCTCAAGGGCTAGCTCAAAACTCATACTATTTATAAAGTTTTCATTGATAATTCCAACCATCACTAAATTTCTTCTTCTATGAATAAATGAATGTAGGTAGGAATGAATAGAAAACATTTATTAATTACTATATACCAGGCATGGTACTAAGCAAGTAAAGAAGGTTTCCTGCCTTTAAGATGATTTTATTATAATAGGAAAAGACAATACATATAAAGGAGCGTGGCCAGTGAGGAGAACACTATTATATATGACATTGTTTAGCATGTAAGTATATGTTGGTATTCTATTTCATATTGTTCATTTATTGTTTATATTTTTCTTCCCTTTCTAGATATATTGTGGGCCTCTTGAGGGCAGAGGGTACATTTTACATATGTTTCTATATTGTTTATCACAGTATATTCGTTTAATATTTTTGAATGATTAACTCATATAATATTATCTTTTACTTAATATGTAACTACTAAGTATAAAAATTATAATATTAAAAGACAAAAATTACAAATAAACATTCTGTGTAAAAGAAATGGGCTTAAGATGTTCTTGATTAAGTCCCTTAAAATAAATAAATATGTGCTTATGTCTGCATGTACAAACACACACACACACACACAATATGCTTCTTGGTCAGAGCAAATATATACCTATTTTGAGATTTTTGACTCATTTATAACATTGACTGGTGCAGATTGCAATCTATACAAATTTTTTGCCTTGGGCTATTCTTGTCAATTTCTTTCAATCTAACTTTCACAGACAAAAAAATATATATAAGATATTTCTCTGTGGTTCTTCTAGTACTTCATGGATATCAGCATAGCATTTGGTCTTTTCATTCTTTTTTACGTAACTGATCCACATCCTTTCCTTGATGATCTTTTAAGCCTCCTTTTTATGAACACATCATTAGTGATAATGTGTCATAAGTTATTTAGACCTATTATGTAATTATTCATTTTCCTTTGGGTTGCTCACAATTTTTATCTTCTGATGTTGGAATATTCCACACAAAACCATTGAGAAAATGTTTATTGTTAAGTACTTTGACAGAAGGGAGTATCTTGGTATATTGCACAATGTCTACATAGTGTTCCAAATACAATCCAACCTACCTTTGTTCTCTTATTCAATGTGCAGCTCATTGTTCCTCTGTTGTGTATATATACACAAACACAATGTTGTGTATGTGTATATATATATATATAACATATATATACACACAGACACACACATATACACACACACTATACTAATTAACTGACTTAATGGGCTTCCTTTCAGTCTACAAGCCTAGGTAGTTTCTATTGTTCATCCATTTTTTTCCATGTGAATTGTGAAACCAAGCTCTAGAATGAACGTGCTTCTTCTTGAGAAAGCACCAATACAATGTAATCCACAAACAGAAACATTTTGAGACAAAATTACAAGAGTCAGTTCTGATTTTCCAGATATCATATAAATAGCTACATCATGTTGAATATGTAGATATAACTGCTCTGCTGTTATTGGAACTGTCTTTGCCTTCATTAAGAAACTATGGCATACAAAGAAAAAGCAATATATAATTTCATTTGTGTTCTGCCCTGGTGAGATCACAATCAGGGCATTTTGTGGTTATGGGTGCCATATTTTAGGAGGCATAATGATAAATTGGATCCCATTTAGAGTGGGACATATGAAAGGGATATAGTAATGAGGACTTAAATATTATTTCACATAATATTAGGTGAAGAAAATGAGGATGCTTAGACTGGAGAAGGAAATGGTAAAAAATAAAAAAGAAGAAATAGTAACTGTCTTGAAATATTTAAAAGGTAATCTCATAGGAAAAAGATTAAATATATTCTACTTGGCCCCAGGTGATAAAGCAAGAAATAAGGGATAGGTGACACATACTCATATTTCAGCATAACATAAAGAAACATTTTGGGGAAAAAATAATAGCTGTCCAAATATTGGAAGGCTTCTCTTGAGATATAGCAAATTACCTGTCTTTGCCTCCAGGGTACCTTATTTAAATGTAGAAGTGATGATTTATCTAAGATGTAGTATAAGGTTTTCATGCATCTGGGAAAAAATGGACAAGATAATCTTTAAGGTGCCCTTTCAACTTTAAAGTTCTGTGATTTTTTTGAAATGATCAATTTTCAAACCCATTCAGCCCAAAAAGTATGACCCAAGTTTCATGGGTTTTCCTCCTATTTTTCTTAGACTTGCCAAAGAAGCCAGCACTGCAGCTCTGTCATTCAAAATGCCCTGACCATTGAATATTCTGTTCATTTCTTTTGGAAATGCTTCATCAGTTAAGTGCATCCATTCAATTTTATGTGCACTAGACCAGATGATTATTTTTTCTCATCTTTTCCAAATGACAAGAATAACAAGTCTGACTATACTTTGAAAATACACATTTGTGGAGTTATATGATTGTGCATGAATATGTCTTCTTTGTTTATCTCTGCCTAAGGAAATGAAAGAAAATCATACAGTGGTTATCCAGGACAGAAGGAAAATGCAGTAACAAGTCAATTATCTGATATATTCAGAAAATTAGGTGTTCCAGTAAGAGAGGTCGCTATATAAAGTTTAACATTTTAAGTACCCAAACATTTTAAACAGCTTATTGTTTTTTGATTAAATACTTCAAAGGTCTGTGATTTCTTCAAAATGGTTACTGTCCTCTAATACAGATGGCAAACTCTGTACTCAGATAAATGATCTCATAAATTGTTACAGAAGTCATTACACAGTAGCCAGACCTTTGGTAATAAGTTATACTAGCTAACTGTAACCATTCCAGCAGAACCGGTAGATAAGAACAATTTGTTGCAACAGCCAGGAAGGTGCTGGAAACAGGTGCTGTGGAGTGATTAGAGCTTGGTCAGCCATCAAAGCTGGCAAGGTCATTCACTGTGTCCCAAGCCACTGCCAGTGATCTTGATTTTTGTCCTACGACTGAAGTTCAAAGACTCAGAAAGAGTGAGTCTTTGAACTTCAGAAAGAGTGAGGCTAATGATGTCATACAACTCCGCCTCACTTAAATCCAATTCACATACATATCAAGACATCACCCATGGTATTGATCCTCTTTGAAAACAATAATAATAATTAACTGGACTATATTCATCTACATTAACTTGTTTTTTCAAGTCTCTCCTCACTCCACTCCATCTTCCACTCAGCTATCAAACTGATCTTCCCAAAGTGCAAGTCTGACCATGTCACTCCTCCCACTCCCCCCTACTCAATAAGCTCTAATAGTACTTCCAGGATCAAAAATAAAAATCCTGTCGGGCTTTTAAAGCTCTTTTAAAACTGGCTGCTTCCTACTCTTCCAATATTCTTAAAATTTATATTCATCCATGTATTCTACTATCTACCAACACTGGCATTCTTCCTGTTCTTAACACATGACACTTCATCTCCCAACACTCTGCCTTTTCACTGTCTTCTGTGTCTGGAACACTATTCATCCTACTCTGCCCCCTGGAGACCTTGATTTCTTCAAGACTCTGCTAAAATGCTACTTCTGTAAGTGAACTTTGTAGGCATTTCCCCTACCCCAAACCTGACTTGTGCCTTCTCTCTGAGATTACCTTCTATTTATACTGCATATAACTTGCATATGTATGGTCATTTATACGTTGTCAATGTAAGTACCTTGAGGGTAGGGACAGTGTTTTTACTCTTCTTTCTATCTCTTGTATCTTGGCATAGTGCCTGGCACACAGTCAGCATTTAATAAATGCTTGTTGATGATAACTAAAAAATAACCTGACCTCCAGTGCAATACATTGTACTTGATAGCTTTTTTAGTTGGTAAAGTCTCTCAGAACTTCCACTCTACAAGCATAGCTTTTGATTACCCAGGATCATCTCCATTCCATTTTTAGGCAATGGGAAAGGATTTTAGGGGAAATTTTGAAAAAGTTGTTCTAAAATGTATTAAGCACCTCCTTGACTTAGTAAATAGTGAAATAAGTATAAATAAACCTTTTGATAATCATTATGAGCAATCACTTGGTCTTCTTCAACAACGAAGTATAAACATAGCAACAATGAGCAATCACTATTTAACTGTGCCATTTACATACATATGTGTGTGTGTGTGTGTGTGTATGAATGAATGAATAGTAAGGGATATAAGTTTATATTGATACTGATTCCAGGAATATCCTATAAATTGATTTCTTGAAAATAAATATCTTGGGAGGATAGAAGTAGAAGGTACTTGGGAGGTTATCTTGTCTAATCCTTCATTTATAGATAGGGAAACTTGAGGTCCAAGATCACAAGTGAAAAAAGTGGCAAAGTCAGAATTTTAATTCAAGTCTCATGATTCCAAGTATAGCATTCCAACTCCAATTCCCTTTCTGCTACCCTATGCTGACTCCCTGATGTCACAGTTGTACATTTGGTCTTTTTTTATATGGCATGGTTTCAAGAACTGTCATCATTCCAGTTAGCTGCTATGTCTAGAATACTCTCAGTAGAATCTTGGGATCTAAAATTTGGATGGGATAGAAAAATACATCTTTATTTTGGTATACTTCATAATCCTATGTATTTTATTTTATGCATTTAAAAACATTCTAAAAAGAATTCCATGATATAAAAATGTTAAGAATTCTTGCCTTAAACAAATGTATCCTTTAACCTAGATAGTCTAGATATGCATTATAATTTTAATACAACATCAACATTGTTGGTTTCTTTTTGTCAATTATAACTTCCTTTTTAAAAAATAAACCGTGTCCTCTTTAATGTACCTATACAAAAGTAATTAAATCACAGCAACTTTGTTAACTGAAGTGAAGAAATTTCTCTGCATCTAATAACCGTTAATTTCCATCTGGTGGATTTCCTCCCATTTCAGCATATTGAAACCGATTTAAATCTTGGTTCTGTCATTCTACATGTTAGCGGTTCCTTGCAGGGGATTTTTTAAAAATTATCTACAGATTTGTTAAGTATCCCTTTTATATTTTAATTAAAGTTATTAATGAAAATTCTGAACAGGATAGTAACACAATCAGAGTTTTGTAACATGCCAATAAAGGCATCACTCCAGGTTAAAATTAATAAAACTTTGTTATGAGCATACAATCTTTGGACATGTGAATTTGCCTGAAGGAACTAAGTTCTTGCATTAAATTCTCTCCTACTTCACACTTTAATTATTTCTTAATGATATGTGTTGTGCCCTTTCTGCCATCTGAAGATTATTCCCCTTGGTGAAAAAATATGGAAACAAAAGAGGAAATGAGAAATTTGGTACAGCTCTCCTTTCTTTTTGTTGTCTTATAACATTATACCATCTTCCCTAAATGGTATTTTTTTTCTTTTTATTGTTTACCTTCTTGGCTGACAACATCTGTTTCTTTTCCTGTTAGCATTTCATGTGGAAAATATAACTAAAACAGTTTCAATACAATACCATAATAGCCTTTACATCTTTTCTACACCTCCTTATAAAATCTAAACTTAACACAGGTTTCTAACTGTGTAGCCACGTTGTTTGCTTTAGACATCTCTCATTATTTTTCAACCTTGGAGTTATTCACAATTACATTGTCAGAACTTCCACATCAATGATATAACAAGTTCTTGTCATATATTGTCAGAATTACATTTCTGAAAGCACTTCAATCCCTCTCAATCAATATTCCCTTTCACAGTCTCTGTATCATCCTGCTCATTTTTTTCCCTGAATTTTAAAAATCTGTTTTGCTAAAGGCTAGGAAGCAAGGTTAATGTGTTATAATTTTTCCATATTCTTTTTGCTTGCCAGTGTTATCTTACTAATTCCACCTATGAATCATGGGGTTATTTAGCCTAGGAAAGCTTATTATGAAGGAAATTTCATGATAAAAATTTACTTGTCTTAAATATAGTATATAGGTTTTTTCATTGTCATTAATATATTAAAGATTCAAATTATAATTTTCCTGTACTTTGAATTCTATAAAAAGTGAAACCTCAGGGGAACTTAAAGAAAAATTTGGTGCAGGATGTATGTAGAGCTGTCATTTTTTTTGTTGCTACAGAATTTTTAAGTTTGACAGATAGGCTTAAAGTACTATGTGTGTATGTATGTATGTATGCATGTGATATAGACATATGTATATTACTTTAAGCCTCACTGGAATAACTATGCATAATATGTATGCATATTATATATAATATATACACACAGAAATGCACATGTATATGTATTTGCCTATATGCATAGATTCACATATATATGTCTAAGATCAGATTTGAACTCAGGTCTTCCTGCAACTTAATAGCAAAAAAATGGTAGCAAACAAAGTAATATCCCAATTTAGATTTCCAGACAAATGCCACAGGGTTCTGAACTTGATTCCATTTTGATCAAAATTCCTATCATTGGCTTGGATGAATTGTGCATATTATGCTCATCAAGTATTCAGAAGACCTGAATGGTGACTGGAATTGACACATAAAAGAATATTGACAGGGTGGTAAAAATGAGTCAAGACTAAAAAAATGTAATATGATAGAAACAAATGATGTTTAAAAGTTAACTTCTTAAGTGGAAGATGGAGGAAGTATAACTGGAAAACAATTCATGAGGTAGAAGGTTGTTGAGGGCCTCCCCACTACTGGTCCTTCCAACTACTGCCTCTACTTACCCTGCCCAAGGGTCTTCGGACGTCTCCGGCTCCCCCCCGGGGTGCGAAGGGAGTCTTACCAGACAGGACACCGGAGTAGTGGATCAGAGCTTTATTGTATGACGATCAGCCAGGAAATCCCCCGAGCCCTTCCTGGGTGTGCCTTTTATCCCTAATGCCTAGCCCTCCCTTCCCGGGTAGGCTCCTTCCCAGTTCCTCCCCGAGGGTGGAGCCCCGCTCAGTATGAAGCCGCCCCAGTGCCAGCGTGGCAAAGCCACGTCAGCAGGTCCAGACTTCCTGGCGTCTCACACTCCTCTCAGGAGGCCTGGGTCCAGAGCGCCCCTTACAACTCCCCCTTTTTGTTTAAATTATACAGGGGGTGGAGGGTTTCGGCCTTAATGGCCTCTAAGGCTCTACGCACACCTCTTAAAAGGCATGAAAAAAGACAAGGCAAGCAAAAGCATAATAAAACTCCTCCGGCGAACAGCATACCTCCCATGGTTAGCCATTGAATAAGGTTTTGAAAGTGGAAATTTTCCCACCAATCCTTAGCAGTATTAAAATGTTTTTCCCACTCCTCATTAAATGTTATTGTAGCATTTTCCATGGCTGCTATTATTGCATCTAGGGCGCTCAATTCGGATGTGAAATTGGTGGCTAAGGTGGCGTTTGTTAAAACAGATTCCAGATACATATACATGGATACATTGTAGGGGATAGGTGTTACACAAACAGGATAGTACTTGTAGTGGCACCGTAATCTCATATATCTCATCATCAATGCCTGTTGGTGCGCTAAGACCTGTACAACCCCGGATATAGCTTGTAACTCTTGGAATATCACCCGATCAACATGTTCTTGGTGCCGCCACGCTATCCAGATTGAATCATGAACTTCTGGAGGGAGTGCGCAAGGAATGTCACCTCGCTTTGCAATCTTTGAATTTGCACTTCCTCCAGAATGCTCATGGCCAAGCTGACCACCGAGAGTATTTCCCCAATCCCCGGGGCTTCTCGCTTTGAACGTACGAATTTTGCTAGGAGTTCTTCTGCGGGTGAATTAGCAAAGGGGTCAGCTTTCACTGGGTGAATGGTATAAGGGGGAATCCTCAGGAGAAATACAATATACTGGGAATGTGAACCATTAAGTGTGTTAGTTATGATGGGGCACCCGCAACTCACATTATATCCGCCCTTGTGGCCATTTAACCGTGACACAGAAAGGTTCCCCGCCCCGCATAGCATAAACATAGCACCAGGTCCTGTTTGTACAGTTCCAGCCAGGTTAGAACAGATATACCAGTGGCCTGGCACCTCCGTGCACGGCTGTGCTTTGTCGAACACCGGTTTCCATGGGGCGTATACGTCAGGATGTTGCCAAAGATCTGCAATGGAGGAGTTGCCTTCAATAGCTACCCTGGTGGGGCTGAGTGCTAGGCCTACTTTCCACAGGTGTAGTTGTGGCATCCCAGGTTCTGGGATTGGTACTGGTGCCACCAAGGTAGGTACTATGCCGCCATCCCAAAAGTAAAGCCGAGTTCCGTTCCTTCGGGGTCCATACCTATGAATACCAGTAGAGCAGGGTTGCATAGGGCTGAAAACCCAAGGGGTAGGATTACAGGGTGGCAGCGGAGCAGGGTTGTTCTGCCAGGCGTAATTGGATGGTCTACCTGCATTGATAGGTTTGGGCGGTTTGGGCAGATGAATGATGGACCGAAATGTATAGTTCAGGTCCGTATGTGGGATGGCCAGCATGTGTACCCGCAGGGCCCCTCGATTTTTCGCAGGATGTGGGACTTGGTCTAGCGTTCTTTGTCCCAGGGGGAAGCACAGGTCACGTGTATTGTTGAGAGGGTTGTTGTGGGTGCCATTTACCCAAAAACACATGGGGGTGCTAGTTCCTATAGTGAGCCAGGAGAGAGTGTTAGTATAGCGGGTAGACACCATCGGCAAAGGCTCCTTTATGCCTTCAGTAATCACGGTGACGTTCCCTGTCACTGTCAGAGGGATAGGTTCATGTTGCCAGGTCACTAATTGGAACAAGGGTAGGTTAGGTGTGATAGCCCAATGCGAGGGTGTGGACCCTGGTTGCAATAGGGTCGCTTTAAAGCTGCCTGTTGTGCCTAAAGACAGTAGCTGGAAGCAGATCAGCATCCGGAGCCAGAACGTTGTCTCCATCGCCCGGGTTGTTCGATTCTTCTTCCGTCCTCGCTTCCCTCGTTTCCTTTTCCTGTTTTTCTGAATTGGCCGGGGGGACCTCTCGCGCGTCCCGGGACGGGATCCAGACCCCTCCAGGGTTGGTATCTGTGGAGACACAAAGATATCCTTTTCCCCTTATTAGTACCGTCCCCGGTCCTTTCCAATTGCCTTTCGCATCCTTCCACCAAATCACACTTCCTTTTTTACACAAGGTTGTTGTTGACCCTTGTGGATCTGTTTGTGGGATTGTAGGGGACGTCATTCGGGCGTTACCCAGATCAGGGTAACCGAAAAATCGCATGGCCGGTGTTAGGCCATCATCCCGAAATTGTAAGAAGTTCATGGTATACACCGCTTGCGCAACTTGCGCTTGTGTAAGCCGTCCCGGAACTCCCCCTTTTTGTTTTTTGATGGTGCTTTTAAGGGTCCTATTAGCACGCTCCACAAGGGCCTGGCCTGTTGGATTATATGGGATGCCGGTAATATGACGTATACCAAATTCCATGCAAAAAATGGCGAAGGCCCGTGAGATATAGGCAGGGCCATTATCAGTTTTAATAACGCGGGGGGCTCCAGCTATGGAAAAACATTGTAATAAATGTGAAATAACTGCAGTGACAGATTCTCTAGATTGCAGGGTAGCCATTACAAAGGAGGAACAGGTATCTATGCATACATGTATATAAGAGGTGTTATAATGCGTAACATCCATTTGCCAAAGAGCATTGGGTGAATCTCCTTTGGGGTTAGAAGCCTTCTCTGGCAATGGAGGGCGGAAAGGAATGCAGTTAGTACAGCGTTTCACGATCTGCCTAGCTTCCTCCCTAGGAAGGTGATAAAGTAACCGTAATGATCGTGCAGATAGGTGGAATTTAGAATGGGCCTCTTGAGGTAAAAGAAAAAGGAGAAAGGCACTCTCATTATTAAGGGCATTATCTGCAATGTGATTGCCCCAAAAGATAGGGCCTTCTGTGGATGTGTGAGAACGTACGTGGAGGACATAAAGAGGGTCAGTACGAAGTAACAAAAGCCTTTGAGCAGTTGTTAGCAAAGGAGCAATAGTAGAGCGATTTTCCATAATGTAAGAATTTTCTAACAATAAAAGAACATTAGCACAATACATACTATCTGTAATCAAATTAAAAGGCTCCTCTGAGAATAACTGAAGGGCGCCTATGACGGCTGCTAATTCATTTTTTTGTGCTGAGGAATAAGGTGTGGGAATTATCTTTAACAGGTGTCTCTGAGGAGCATAAATGGATGCCTTTCCGGTTTTTGTTGCATCAGTAAATACATTGGGTCCTGTTACGGGAGCTGAGGAAATAATGGAACCGGGCGTAGATAGGGGTAGGGTTTGCCATCCACGTAAAGGTGGCGGTAAGGAACTACTGGAGAAAACATGGGTCACATATAAAGATGCCCAATCAATAGAATTTTGGGCTAGAAGGTGTAAAGCTTGAGGAGTGACGGACAGATTGAGAATAGGTTGTGTCCCAAAGATCTGAACGCATCTCTCACTCGCCTTGAGTAGGAAGAGTGCAAGGGTGTCCCATTTATCAGGTAAAACTTTGGTAGCTTTTGGGCGATATAGCCATTCCAAAACACCATGTGTCTGATACAAAGCTGCAATACCTCGGTCCTCCTGTAGGACCACCAGCATGATAGGACTCTCGGGATTGAAACGAACTAATGATGAGGAGGCTTTCTTTTGTATATCCTGTATAACCTGAAGAGCTGTAGTCGTCCATTCTCGGGGAGAGGTAAGGTTAGAGTCGCCCCGCAATGTTTGATATAAGGGTTCAAGTTCCTTATCAGATATGGGAATTACAGAACGCAGCCATTGAATAGAGCCAATCAATTTCTGAAAATCATTAAGGGTTCTTATCCTTTTTACATCAATTTTAGGAACGGGGCGCATAATCTTGTTGCCCTCTATTCGGTGACCAAGGTAGGAATACGGAGGGGTAAGTTGGATCTTTTCAGGTGCAACGATCAGACCATGTGCTTTTAGTGTCGAAATGACATCTTGAAGCATTGTCTGAAGCTCACAACTTAAGGATGATGCTAGCAAAATATCATCCATGTAATGTATGAGGATCCCAGTAGGGTATTGATCCCTAAGTGGCTGAAGAATGGAAGCCACATAGAATTGACAAAGAGTGGGGCTATTAACCATTCCTTGAGGAAGGACCTTAAACTGATATCTTCTATATGGGGCTGCCAGATTAGTGGTGGGGACAGAAAAGGCAAACTTCTCTCGATCATCAGGGTGAACAGGTATGGAATAAAAACAATCTTTAATGTCTATGATAGCCATTTTCCAGTCCTTTGGAATTGCTGCGGGTGTTGGGAGGCCGGGTTGTAATGCACCAAAGGGCCAGAGGGCGGCATTTACAGCTCTCAAATCAATAAGCATACGCCATTTGCCACTTTTCTTTTTTATGACGAATACTGGGGAATTATACGGACTGAATGAAGGCTCAATTTGCTTCTGCTGTAGCAGGCTCTGCACTATTGACTGTAAGGCGGCGAGCTTCTCTTGGGAAAGGGGCCACTGCTCCACCCATATGGGATCGGTGCTCTTCCACCGTAAGCGGATGGGTCTCGCCAAAAGAGTGGCCCCAAGGAATTTAAAGGCTGCTCATGGTCAGTACATAAGTGTACGCCCATGGAGGTTAAAACATCTCTTCCCCATAAGTTAATTGGGAGGCCAGAGACTCGGAGAGGCCTGAAAAGTCCTTCCGAGTCCTGGTATTGCCATTTCAATAATCGTTCTGCTTTTTGGGCTAATTGGAATCCTCCCACCCCTGTCACTGTTTTTGATACCTTTTGGATCGGCCAATTAGGGTCCCAGTCATCTGAAGTGATCACTGAGACGTCAGCACCGGTGTCTAACATGCCCTTGATGGGTTTTCCATCCACCATCAGAGTAATTTCTGGTCTTCCAGAAGTGATTTGTTGGGACCAGTATACTAAATTTCGAGGCTTGGAGGTATTAAAATCTCCATCCAGCCAGGGCAAGCTTATGGCTTTAGCTAATTCAATTTGGGGTTCTATTATTACAGGCCAAGAGTGTGGATTGGTAAGCCATATATCCTTTTCATTGGGAGGGAGCACTTGACTATGCACAATAATAGTGGGAAAGTTCTCAGATCCCACTACAAGACGGGGGTAGTCACGGGTTGGTATAGAGACAGATACCGTTGACCAAGGGGGTATTTTTAACTGCTTTCCGTCTGCAGGGGTGGTTGCCATTACATATTCTGCCCATTGGGGTTTGGATCCATGACGGGGAAAGCTCTGTTGACGGGTCGCCGGCGTGGATTTGTTCGGGGGCCACCCTTGAAGGGAGGCCCCCTCACCCCGTTTCCCTGTTTCTGTGCTTTAGACCTACAGAATTTGGCAAAATGTCCTGGTCTCCCACATATGTAGCATCTACTGCCTTTGCAGAATGCCTTCACGTGCCCTGGTTTTCCGCAATTAAAACAATTCCCGTTTTCTCCCCCTTTTTCTTTCCCTACCATTGCCGCTAGGAGGTTCTGTTGTTTTTCCATACACTCAGCTATCATGGCCATGGGGTCTTTCTGTGGTATATCCATCAATTTTTCTACTATCTGTTGTACCGAAGGCGCGGGTGGCAGGGAAGAGAGGGCTGAGGTATACTCAGGTCTAAGGCCCTCTTTGATTAGCTGGACTATGAGAGGGGGCGAAGCACGTTCCTTCCCAAAGGTAGATTCCTGCACACGGCTTACAAAACCCAGAGGACTTTCATTTTTTCTTTGTTTTAAGGAAGATAAACTGGTACCAGCCATAGTGCCCAATTTTTGCAAAGCTTTAATATGGCACTCATTAACAGCGCGCCGAACGTTTTCATCATAATCTAGCTGTGTTAATAATTCAGTGTATGCTCCTCCGCCTGTTATCATATCTAGGGCATCTTTCTCATCTGCAATGTTATGTTCCTTGATATAGATCTTAGCTGTACGACAAACATGTGTCTGATATGCAAGATAGGTGGCGGGGTCAAAGACAGCCTGCATGACTTCAGCAAAATCAAAGGGGGTCCATGGGTACGTCATGGTAGAGGATTTAATAGCCGTCTCTACGTAAGCAGAGCCAGGACCGTATTTCGTCACAGCCTCTTTCAAATCCCGCATGAACTTAAAGGGGACAGGACGATGGTACCTCCTTTCATCCTCAGTTCCAGGATGTTCTACAAGGACGGGAAAGGCTGATGACCACTCATTCCAATCTATGTTCTCTCCCTCATGTACTGCTTGTTGTAAACTAGCTGTGAGGAGGCTTACTGACTTGGGTGAGCCCTTTGGGGTACTAGAATGGTAACTAAATCCCTTTGTCTCTCCTAAAGACAACTGCGCCATAAGGGCGGTGGCTCCTGCTGGGCCGTCTGACACTTCCCTTTTTTCACTTGCAGGAAAAGACAACTGCGCCACAGGGGCGGTGGCTCCTGCTGGGCCGTCTAGCACTTCCCCTTTTTCACTCGGAGGGGGTGGCCACTCCCAGTTCCCCATTTCTTTCCTTAGCTGCGGTTCTTTCGTTTCTAGTCTAAAAGGGGGTTCAGGAGCCTCCTTGTTTTGCTGCAATTCTTCCCATGGATATATGGGTCTTGTTGGGGCTGTGATTTGACTTTCTTTTTCCTCTTCCTCACTATCAGAGCCCATCAAGGACTCTCCTACTTGGGTGGCTTGGTCGCCCAAGAGGGCGGGCGGCTCGGGTTGTAGGGCCGCGCCGACTGCCGCATATATTACGAAATCTGAGGGGTTTAGGGCAGATGGATTATTTTGGTGGTAAGAGGCCATCTGCTGGCCTACCACCGCCCACCTTTGTGGATTTATCCCCGTGTGCTCTATCCACGGACTGATCGTCCAGATTTTATCCACCCATAAGCGGCAGTTTTTTAAGTGGATTTTAATACCTTGATCTTTACAGGTTTTATAAATCTTACAGGCGAGTACGCCTTTATCCTCCGGATCAATTTGGGCTTTAACTACCTTCTGTCCCATTGTCCCTAGAAATTTTCTAGGGCTGTCTGGTCTTCCCTTCCCGCCTGCGGGATTCGGGGTTAGGCAGTTCCTGGCAGCCCCACGGTGGGCGCCAGCTGTTGAGGGCCTCCCCACTACTGGTCCTTCCAACTACTGCCTCTACTTACCCTGCCCAAGGGTCTTCGGACGTCTCCGGCTCCCCCCCGGGGTGCGAAGGGAGTCTTACCAGACAGGACACCGGAGTAGTGGATCAGAGCTTTATTGTATGACGATCAGCCAGGAAATCCCCCGAGCCCTTCCTGGGTGTGCCTTTTATCCCTAATGCCTAGCCCTCCCTTCCCGGGTAGGCTCCTTCCCAGTTCCTCCCCGAGGGTGGAGCCCCGCTCAGTATGAAGCCGCCCCAGTGCCAGCGTGGCAAAGCCACGTCAGCAGGTCCAGACTTCCTGGCGTCTCACACTCCTCTCAGGAGGCCTGGGTCCAGAGCGCCCCTTACAGAAGGTGGCAATAGCTCAGAGGTTTTAGAAGAATACAAACTCATTATTAATTAAATGTATACTGTGGCAAACAAAAAAACCTAACATTATCCCTATTACATGAATAGAAGTAGAGCATCCAATACTTTGGAAGTTATAGTCTTAGTGTATTCTGCCCTGGTTAACCCCATCTAGACTACTTTAATTCTGGGCACTATATTTTAGAAATTACATTAACAAATGAAAATATATCTGGAAGAGGGCCATCAGGATATTTAGAGGGAGTCAAAATCATTTCACAAAAGAATAAACTAAAAGAATAGAAAACGTTAGCCTGGATATTGTTAAGGATTTGAAGATTAGTATGGGTATTTGTTACTATAAAAAAATATTACTCTACTGAGCTTTGATTTCTAGATGCCGGTAAGTCTCTTAACAAATGGAGTCAAAACTCTCTACTAGTTTTATGTACACTGTGTCTTGCCTGGAGGAGACCAAAACATTTGGTATTATTTTCATTGATTGGTTTTATTTGACATCTAGATTCAAGTGCAAAGTCATATTCCTTTAATTTTTCCTTTTTATATGGAATACTTTTACATTTATTGAGACTAAATGAAATATTGATGTCACTTAGGAAAGAATCTAAGAGATGAAGGTGCCATTTAATGTAGTTTCGAAAATGGCAAGTAGTGTGCTGTCATTCCTACACATATAATACATAATTTAGATTAATGAGATGTTTAAACATTATTAGAACATAAATAAGGTGTTTTATTATTGAAATTATTGTGACTTACTAAATTACAATAATTTTGATTAACTGAATGGAAATTATATTACTATAATTTTTACTATTCAAGGTCTATCTCAAGTTTAATCTGTCCATGAATATTCTCCTGATCATGCAATAATATTATAGTGTCTGTGTCCAGATATGCCTCTCATCGCACCAAAGCAAAGAGGCATTTCTGCACATTTATAAGTAAAACTGTAAGCCCTGTTCTCTTTTAGTCTTCCATCCCAAGTATTAGTGTTGAAACCTAGCTGTCAAATCACTTAAACTATAAATAATCCTTATTTATAAACCATATTTTGAGTTGGGATGTCACTTGAAAATTCCCATCTTGAAATCTCAGTAGAGATCTTGTTTTCCCATCTTAAGAAATAATAAAATACTAAGACTTCATCAACACAGCATAATAAAAGATTATTCAAGGGAATTTGCTCAATAAATACAACCAATTAAAATAACTTGATACAAAGAGTAGTGTCAAGGTCTAAACTGAGCATATTGGCTGTCTTTGTTCATCCGGTCTTTTTCACTCCACGTCATGGCTTCAAATTCAGAAATTTCCACTTGCTTATGGAGCTATAGCTGGAAAACAAGTTTTTCACTTCTTCAAAGATAATAGTAGTCACCTTCAAAACTGCCTATTTTCTATGTAACAATAAGGATTTATGGAATATTAATTTTAGATGTGTAAAAATAATAAGGTAAATTGGGAAGTATAGACATTATTTGTCAATAAAGGAAGCTGAGCTATAGAGGCATTGAGCAGCTGCTACAACAAATAGCCTTGAAAACTACATGAGGTTCTCCCTAACTGATGCTATCTAAGCAGGCGATAAAAGCAAGTGGAAGCAAAGATTCAAAGCTGCAGATTTTTAAGGTTAGCTCCTCCTATTGCTTTTGTGGAGGCATTTATCTTGGAAAGAAGAAAAGATAATGAGCCAGGGGAACTATTAATGGTAGTGTAGCATGACTTTAGGGGCCTGTTATTCCTGAATACTTCTGTTGTGTCCCTGCCATACAACTGCTGAACAAAGTTGTGTCCTAAGCTGTCAATTTTGCCTCATAGTGAATTTATGGTATCTTCAAAAACTATTAGACCTCAAAAACATCAGTTTAATTCTCCTCAGATGTTTTTTTTTTCTATAGGCTAATTTAAAGATACGTTAAAAGTTCTATATTCAAATTTTATGTAATTTTCTTAAGGTTAAAACCAATTACATTATTTTTGGAGGCAATTATGTAGCTATTCTGTGTAATAAGACATGAAAATTCAATAATTCACAAATGAATATTGCATGTGACCATTGCTCATATAAAAAGCCAATCTTTTAAATATGTAATTTCATAGGAGATGTCATAGTACAATCCACCAACAGGAGACTTTAAAAAGCTAAAGATAATTGCAAAGTACAAATCATTTATCATCTTATAAGGGTCTCCATATTGCAAATTTAGTTTTATTAAACTAAAGTTATTACTTTTTTCTAAAATGAAAGGCTTTTTAAATTTGACATTCTGATTACAGTTATTTTTGTACATTTATACAAATTTAATCATACATGAACGTATCTGAAGTTACATATTGCTTAGAGACAAGCATTTAGAAGAGTCATTTATATACTGCAGGCCAGCTGCCTTGCTGCCTGCACCAAGATCAGGCCCTACAAAACTTAACCCTTTCAACTCTAGAACTCAGACCCTGGAGCCTCAAGATCCTGACCAAAAATTGCCTCACGTGGCCCACTATCACCAGACAGACGCTCCAATCATGCTTCTCTTCACTTTCCTGCCATTTTTTTGCGAGTCAAACAGACACCTGGACCAGTACATGCCCTGAAAGACTCAACCCTTTCTGCTTCAGAACTCCTTCCCTAGAGCAAGTAGGTACCAATTGATGTAATACCGCCTTATGTCAAGCTGACTTCCAGTCATGATTCACTTTATTCCCCCATTGTCTTCAAGCATATTGTTTTGCTATTGCACAAGAACTCTGTGTGTATGTATGTACACACATGCACATACACACACACACACTCATGTACATACATTTTGCAATTCTAAACTTATAGTCAAATCAATACTTCCACTTTTACTGGAAAGGCTATTTTAATCTACTTTTTCTTCTGGAAGAGATTCCCCTATTCTCCCACCTACCCTCCTCATAACTTTTCAAACCAAAATATGTTGCAATAATCACCAGGGCATTATATATATATAACTTTGTCTATTAGAATGTGAACTCCTTCAGGACAGACTCTGTCTTTGTTTTTTATTTTGTATGCCCAGCTCTTAAAACAGATCTTGATACACAGCTGCCTTCAAGTATTTGAAAAACTATCCAGTGCAAAAGGGAGCAGACTTAGCCTTCTTAGCAACAAAGAGAAGAACAAGGAGTAGCGGGTGTGAATTTCAGAAACACAAACTTAAGCTTGATGGAAGAAAAAAATCTTCCTAGGAATTAAAGCTATCGCCAAGTGAAAGAGGCAGTCTGAGGAGATAGTAGAATTGTCCTCCATTGAGGTCTTCAAGCAGAAGCTTTACTCACTCCTTGGGAATATGGGAGAGAGATTTTCCTTTTGTGTAATGGGGTAACATTAGCTGGTCTTAGAGGTTCCTTCCAGCTCTGAAGTTCAATGATTCTTGAGCCACAACCTTTTTTGGCTGCCTGTTTCCAGAAATGACAAGGGTTTCAGAAAATGACTTAGCTATTCTCAGCAATACAATGATCCAAAAACTCTGAAGGACTTATGACAAAAATGTTATCCATCTCCAGAGAAAGAACTGATGGTATCTGAATACAGATTGAAGTATACATTTTTTGGTTTATTTTTCTTCAGTTTTTTCTGTTTTCTTTGACAATATGACTATTAGGGACATGTTTTGCATGACTACACATATATAGCCTACAATGAATTTCTTGCCATCTTAATGGAGAGTGGTAGAAGGGAGAGAATTTGGAACTCAAAATTTTAGAAATGAATGTTAAAAATTGTTTTTAAATGCAACTGGAGAAAAATGAAATACTAAATAAAAGCTAAAAAAGTAAACAAAGAATCAAATAAATTATATGAACTGATATAGAGCAAGGTAAGCAGAACTAGATTTATTTACATGACAACAACAGTGTTTTGAAAAAAAGCATATTGAATAACTCCAAAGTTCTGGATAATACTGTAATAAATTATGACTTAACAATACCACTTCAGAAAAATCTTGACTCTTGGTAGAGAGGTGGTAAACTAGAAGGGTGAAATGAGACATTTTCAGAAAAAAGGAATGGAGTGGTTAGTTTTCCTTGGTTGTCTTTACTTGTTGCAAGGGAGGATTTTGTTAGGGGCAAGTGTGGGGGTGAAATAGTGTCAAGTGATAATGACTTACTTTTTTTATATCAAAAGAAGATTAAAAACAATAGTTAAGAGCTCCAGAGAAAATGAATGGAGGAGTCCAAAGTTTTCAAAGTTGTCCTAGGTTCTTGAAAAAATTGTACAATCTAATTTTTAACCTTGCTCAGTTTACAAAACAGTGACATAAGCGTATGTCTCATGCATCCAAATTAGGGACAGTGTGATGTGCTGTTGAGAGGTCCACACTGATCTTGTAGCGAAGGGACCCAGGTTCAAGCTCTGCCCCCTACAAGTTGTATAACTTTGGGCAACAATGTAGGACACCATTCTTTCTTCCATTAACTTATTCATTCTTCATACGCTCAAGTCTATACAAGAATACTCTAGTGAGCATGTTGATCTCTCCTCTTTCCAAATTTCTATTAAATTTAGTGTACTAGGCAGAGCAAAGATGGCAGAGTAGAAAGATACACATATGGAGGCTTTCCCCACACAGCCCATAAAATACTAGTAGAGAGGGACTCTCAACAAATTTTGGAGTAGCAGAAGTGGAGAACAACAGAGTGGAGGAGATTTCCAGCCCAGGGTGACCTAAAAGGCCAATGGGAAACATGGGTTGCACAGGACCTGAAGCAGAGCCCAGCCCAGCTTTGGCCACGCAGTGCAACTCTGGGAGGAGGGTTTTTCCACGTCTGGGGTAGAATCTCCAGTTGCAGTAGCAGTGAATCCCCAGTCCCAACAGCAGTGGTCCACAGATCTCTCAACCCGCAGATGCCAAAGATCAGTGACAGGGTTTTCTCAGCTGGCCAGGAAGGGAGAAGGGCCTTCTCATAGCTCTGGCAGAAGGCAGTGGCCACAGAGGCCACATAGCAGCCCGTACAGCCACCCACATCCATTGTTGGAATATAAAAACCCCTAGGGGCACTGAGGAGCTGAATACTACCTCAGCCCTGGGTAGAGGTCCTGAGGGAGCTGGTCTTTTTCTTGCACTGAATGTAGGTCCCTTCCCCCACAGCTTAACTGAAAATCAGTTCCCAGTGCTGACTTGGCAGAACTGGAGACCAGGTGGCTGTGGAGAGGTAACTGCTAAGATTCTGGGCACAAAAATCCCTCTCTGCATCCAGACCAGTACACACTTTATTTTGCCACCTTGGAGGAACTGAGATCTTACAGATTCCCAAAGTATACCCTACTCTTGACAAAGGACCCAAAAGTCAAGCAAGTAGTTGAGAAAATGCCCAAAAAAGGAAAAAAAAAAGACTAGAGAAGGTTACTTTCTTGGTGAACAGATATCTTCTCCCATCCTTTTGGATGAGGAAGAACAATACTTACCATCAGGGAAAGACATAAAAGTCAAGGCCTCTGTATCCCAAACATCCAAAATAAATATTCAATGGTCTCAGGCCATGGAAGAGCTCAAAAAGGATTTTGGAAATCAAGTTAGAGAGGTGGAGGAAAAACTGGGAAGAGAAATGAGAGAGATGCAAGAAAAGCATGAAAAACAGGTCAACACCTTACTAAAAGAGACTCAAAAAAAGCTGAAGAAAATAACATCTTTAAAAATAAGCTAATTCAATTGGCAAAACAGGTTCAAAAAGCCAATGAGGAGAAGAATGCTTTAAAAAGCAGAATAAGCCAAATGGAAAAGGAGGTTCAAAAGCTCACCAAAGAAAATAGTTCTTTCAAAGTTAGAATGGAACAGATGCAGGCTAATGACTTTATGAGAAACCAAGAAATCATAAAACAAAACCAAAAGAATGAAAAAATGGAAGATAATGTGAAATATCTCATGGGAAAAACAAATGACCTGGAAAATAGATCCAGGAGAGACAATTTGAAAATTATGGGACTAACTGAAAGCCATGATCAAAAAAAGAGCCTAGACATCATCTTTCATGAAATTCTCAAGGAAAACTGCCCTGATATTCTAGAACCAGAGGGCAAAATAAGTATTGAAGGAATCCACCAATCACAGTCTGAAAGAGATCCTAAAAGAGAAACTCCTAGGAACACTGTGGCCAAATTGCAGAGTTCCCAGGTCAAGGAGAAAATACTGCAAGCATCTAGAAAGAAACAATTCAGGTATTGTGGAAATATAATCAAGATAACACAAGATCTACCAGCTTCTACATTAAGGGATCGAAGGGTGTGGAATATGATATTCTAGAAGTCAAAGGAACTAGGACTCAAACCAAGAATCACCTACCCAGAAAAATTGAGTATAATACTTCAGGGGGAAAAATGATCTTTCAATGAAATAGAGGACTTTCAAGCATTCTTGATGAAAAGACCAGAGCTGAAAAGAAAATTTGACTTTCAAACACAAGAATCAAGAGAAGCATGAAAAGGTAAACAGTAAAGAGAAATCATAAGGGACTTACTAAAGTTGAACTATTTACACTTCTACATGGAAAGACAATATTTGTAACTCTTGAAATTTTTTTAAGTACATGGGTAGTTGGTGAGATTACACACACACACACACACATACAGAGAGAGAGAGAACACAAGGTGAATTGAACAGAATGGGATCATATCTCAAAAAAATGAAATTAAGCAGTAAGAGAGAAATACATTGGGAGAAGAAGGGGAGAAATGGAATGGGGAAAATTATCTCTCATAAAAGAGGCAAGTAAAAGACTTTTCAGTGAAAGGAAAAAGAGGGGAGGTGAGAGAAAAAACATGAAGCTTACTCTCATCACATTCGACTAAAGGAAGGAATAAAATGTACACTCATTTTGGTATGAAAACCTATCTTACAATATAGGAGAGTGAGGGAGAAGGGGATAAGCAGGATGCGGGAGATGATGGAAGGGAGGACAATGGGAGAAGGGACCAATTAGAAGTCAATACTCTTGGGGAGAGACAGGGTCAAAAGAGAGAGGAGAAGAAATGGGGGACAGGATAGGATGGAGGGAAATATAGTTAGTCTTACACAACATGACTATTATGGAAGTCATTTGCAAAACTACACAGATATGGCCTATATTGAATTGCTTGCCTTCTCAAAGGGAATGGGGTGGGGAAGGAGAGAGAAAGAGAAGTTGAAACTCAAAGTTTTAGGAACAACTGTTGAGTATTGTTCTTGCAACTAGGAAATAAGAAATACAGGTAATGGGGTATAGAAAGTTATCTTACCCTACAGGGCAAAAAAGAAGATGGGGATAAGGGAAGGTAGAGATGGGGGAATGGAGGGCAGATTGGTGATAGGGGTAATTAGAATGCTTGGCATTTTGGGGTGGTGGAGGGGAGAAATGGGGTGAAAATTTGGAACCCAAAATTTCATGGAAATGAATGTTGAAAACTTAAATAAACAAATTTTAAAAAAAACAAAAAATAATTAATTAATAATAGATTTAGTGTACTGCATGGTTATACAGGGTATCCCAAAAGGCACAGTGCAGTTCTGAGCTTGTAAAGCCTACATAGCATCTACTGAATACACTGGCTCATATGTTGTTGTTTTGGTTTTTTTTTAATGTGTAAAAAACAAAAGTATAAGGTCATAAAACTCTTTTAGTAAGTGCTTCAAGACATATATCCAATCAAATGCTGTCTTCACAGTAGTTCCCTTGAGAACTTTTTAACATTTGTGTAGCCTTTCCTTCAAACATTAAATCTGAGCCTTAATTTATTTGTCTGTAAAATTCATTTATACTACCTTTCTTGTGGCATATGTCACAAACTTTAAAGCATGGTCGAATTGGGAGCTATTTTAACCATAACAAATTGAGCTCTACAAAGTTCTGTGATTTATTCTGTGAGTATTCAACATAAAGACTCAGCAATCTATTATCTTTACAATCTTCAAGTCAGTTATGTTTACCCCTTAGCTTCACAATCTGTCTTTAAATCTATTTTTTAAAGTTTATTGAAACCAACACTAATGGACTAGGCTTATTTGTTTTCATCCTTCACTCTAACATTGGTTATATTGCTTATGGAAACATTGATGTTTTTATCAAATCTACCAGCATTGTATTATCAACAGATTACAAGTCAGGAAGTTCAAAGCCTCTCCTCAGGACACAAATGAAAAGGTTTTAATATAAAATGAAAAAAGTATGATGTCACATTACATTTAGGGCCACAAGCATATAGGAAGGATTTTCCAGAAACATTAGAAAACATTTTCTTAACCAAAAGCTATTACCCAGTTAGTGTGCATTTTAGTAATTACTTTTCCTCCATAAATCCAGGAAAAGGTAAAAGAAAAAAAAGATATTAAAATGTAATGACACTTCTTTTAAATACCAATCTAATCTAGCTGTTACTGAAAATACTGAAACAAGTGAAAGACTAGGCAGTAACACCACACATTTTAAAGGACTTTCTCAGAAAAGAATAAATTACCAACTGAAAAGTTAAAAATTATATCTGGCTAGATTCCCAGCCTGTTTTGAGAGTATTTTGGAAATGTAATAATATATTGATTTCTGATTTAATTTGTTGACTTTCATGGTCTGTTAGCTGCAATGCTTCTCAAGGTAATGTTAACAACATGGTGGAACAAAAGTCACCTTGACCTCAACAGAGGTAATAGTCATTTAGAGTGAGCCAATCTTTTACTACATGTCACTTATATTAATTGTATACTGCCATTTTGGGATTAGAAATATGATTATATTTCATATAGCACCTTCTATTTGGGTGATTAGTACTGATAGATATCTACTGAATAGATTGCTGGCAAATATTTCTTATATCATATTAAAGATAAGGAGTTTTAAAAATTATACAAATAACTATGACCCATAGAAAAAAATTTGCATGAGGCAGTTAGTAAATTATGGTAATATTTTTTACTATGTATGTATCTATATTTACTACTAAGTATACAGTAATAGATGAAAACAGATCTAGTGGAGTGTAATAAACATTGCATTTGGGGTCAAGACCTGGGTTCCAACTCTGATTACTTAGAAAGTTCTTCATCAACAAAATGAACTAGTCTGGACTCTCTAAATGCCACTTTATCTCTAAATCCCCAAATCCTTTCACTATAGGTATGAGGTTCAAAATACACGAGGCAATTTCATAGATGTTGTCTTCTTTTCTTAGAAAATGACTTACAAATTAAAAATAAGTGCATCAAAAAAACTGACTTTTGAACAACATAAAAACAATCCACTTCAAAGGGCTTGAATTTTACAGTATTTGATAATAAAATACCATGCACCATAAAAGTATTCATTTTTCATCTTTAGCACACAATTCATGAAACTTTAGTCATTCAACATTCAATGGAATACCCACTGAGTACAGAAAAATATGCTTAAAATCTTGGGGCTATAAAATAAGTGAAATTCATTCACCTGCAGAAGTGTGTATAATATATAACAACAAAAATGAGAGGATGAACCATATAGAAATATGTAAGCACCCAAGCAGCCGCATGTTTAAATGTATTTGTGATCTTATCAATTTAGAAGCTACCTTCAGTGAAGCAAATCACAACCCCTCCATGCCTGCCCATCGTGTCTAACTCCTGTCCCTTCGAAAATAAGAATGATATATATATATATATAAGTGTGTGTGTGTGTTGTGTGTGTGTGTGTGTAGGGACCAGATCTCTGATTTTATTGGTAGAAGGTATGCTTTTGTATGGAAACTCCCTCTACCAATACAGATTGGCAACTTGTTTGCAATTTACATTCTGACAGACAAACTAGGCAGTAGTGTCAATCTCAAATAGAAAGCCATCTCTTTGGACAGCATATTGACTTAGAAAGCCATAAATTTGCATTATGATTCTTTTAATGCATTTTTACTTATTTTGTTAAACATTTCCCAACTACATTTTAATGTGGTTCAGAGAGCAGGAGTTTAGCACTTCTTGTAGGTTAAGTGACAAATCCATGGTCACACACCCAATATGTGTGTCACAAGCGGGAATTAAAACACAAATGTTTGAGGAGTGGAATCAAGATGGTGGAGTAGAAGGATGGACCTGAAGAAGCTCTCCCCACACAGTCCATAAAATACCTGTAAAAAATGACTCTAAACAAATTCTAGAGCAGCATAAGTCACAAAATGACGGTGTAAGAAATTTGCAGCCCAAGCCAACCTGAAAAGGTCCACAGGAAAGATCTATCACACCAGGCTCTGGGCAGAGTGCAACCTAGGGAGCACCGCCAAGCCTTGGCCTCACTGCTTGGTTCAGGCAGGACTGGAGCAGGCTTCAGGGTGTGGAATCCTGGGCAGCACCTGTGGTTCCCAGATTACTGAACCCACAAATGCCAAAGACAGCTTCAAAGGTCAGTGAGAAAACTCTTTCACCTGGGTGAGAAGGGAGCAGGGTCCTGCCCTAGCCCAGCCCCAGGAAACCCCAGGCTGTGGCAGTGTCCATTTTTGGAGCCATCAATCTAAAGACCCTGGGAGAATTGAGCCACTGATCTGAATCTCAGCCCTGAGTAGCAGTCCTGGGGTGAGGAGGAACAATGGCTGGTAGAGCTGGTGGAGGCTCTGGAGAGGGAATTCTACTCACAGATCCTGGGCAGCAAAGCTTGTGGCTACTCCCAGAACAGAGCACAGGCCAGGAGAGGAGCAAACTTCTCTCCCTTGATTGTGTCACCTTGGAAGAACTGAGAAATTACAGTTCCCTAGATTATACCCTCTTCTTTACAAAGGACTTAAAAGTCAAGTAACTGGTCAGGAAAATGGCAGAAATAAAAGGGGCGGGGGGAATAAGACTATAGAAAGTTACTTTCTTGGTGAACAGGTATTTTCTTCCATCCTTTCAGATGAGGAATAACAATGCAAACCATCAGAGGAAGACATCAAAGTCAAAGCTTCTGCATCCAAAACCTCCAAAATAAATATGCAAAGGTTTCAAACCATGGAAGAGCTCAAAAAGAATTTTGAAAATCAAGTGAGAGAGGTGGAGGAAAAATTGGGAAGAGAAATAAGAGCAATGCAAGAAAATCCTGAAAAACAAGTCAACTGAATCACAGAAACTTGCTGGTCAGACAACAGGAAAGTCAATGTGATATAGTGGAAAGAATATTGTTCTGGAACCAGAAGAAATGATTCAAATCCTAGTTGTTACTGCTTACTAAAATCACTTTGCTTTTCTGTACTTAACTTTCCTCATTCATAAAATGAGGGAACTGGACTAAATCTCTAAAGTTCCTTTCAACCCAACATTATGTTATTACAATAAAACAGATGAGACATAGTCTTTTCATTTTTTTCTTGTTCACTATGCTTTTCCCTTCCTTCTTTAGCTTTAGTTTTTCAGCAATGTAATATTTACTGTCACTTCATAGATTTGAGTTTACAAGGCTGCTGAGACATCACTTTCTCCTAGGCATTAAGTTGAAATTGAAATAGTTCACAGTAGGCAAATGATTGTGCCTGGGAATTGTTTGCATGAGAGTACTAATTAGAATTTCCTCATCCATAGATAATTGATAGAACAATAATATAGTGCATAACCCAGCAATTATTTTTCAATTAGAAATGAGAGTAGTAAAATGACAAAATAAAAAATCATAATTTTCTAAATATAAACAAAATAAAAGATAGTGTGGGATAATTGATAGAGAGCTGGTCTTGAAGCCAAAAAGACAAGTTAAAGTCCTATGTCTGATGTATCCTAACTGAGTGACCCTAGGCAGATCTTCCATTGAACTGTTCTGTTTTCTGAGCCTATAAATTGCAGAGAAGGTGTCAACTTGCACTGAGAAAAGGAGAGAGACAGAAACAAGAAAGACATATAATATGAAGCTCAATTTGGAGTATTTTATCCAAAGTGCTAGTCTACAAAAAAAAGATTTCAACCCATAAAACATTGACAAGCAAAAGGTTTTTACTTTTTTTAAAAAATCTACATATTTCACAAAGATATCTTCTTTTATCATGTTCTTCCCATCTCCAAGTCATTCCTTTTTCTCTAGCTCCTGTTCTCTATCCCTTCATTCATTGAGAGCCACCATATTAACATTTCAAATACTACCACAGTATGATATTGGGGATTTGGATATGTTCTTAGTTTATAATATAAGGTTCAAATGATAGAAACTTAGGTAAAACACAGGCTTATCAAATAATAGATTTTGATATATAGGAGACTTTAACATTCAAAAAGTCCAGCCTTCTATTTTATAGATAAAGACATTAAGGCCCACAGAAGCCAAATGAAAGATTACTTAATTACTTAAATTTAATTTACTTAATTAATTACTTAATTTAATGAAAATTCAAACTCTTATAACCATTTTCCTTATTCTGCTTTAAGGAAACCAATAACTTCTTTCTCATTTATGATGTTTCATACACTAAGAAAACCTAGGCCTTGAGAAATATTCAACTTCTAGGATGGGACCATAAGAAGATGGTGCTTAAGAACTAGAAAGTGGGTCAGTTACAGAGAAGAAAATAGAAAATGATTAGGTTGGGAAAACACTTTCTCAAGAACCTGTTGGCCCAGACAAATATCTATTTAGGGCAAAATGAGAGAGATAATCTTACTAATAAGGGCTAATGATCCAGGAAAGATATAGGAAGCAGAATTGGATTCAAGAAAAAATTTAGAAGGTACAAAAGTAGGGGAAAGAATAGTTTATAGGGAACCTGAGAATGACAATTTTTAAATGAAAGAATGAAAGAGATCTTAAGACTTGTCACCTAGAGGGAGATAACCAGAGTCCCAATAGGGAAAGTTCTTTCTCTCTGTAAGAAGAGAGAAGAGTAGAAGGGGAAGTGAGAAGAGTAAAAAGCCACACCTTTGCCATTAAATCTGCATGGTGCATTCTAAAAATGGGGGGGAGAAGGGGGATTTTGAAAGTGGTAGGTAACTGCATAGAACCTAGAATACACCCATATAATTAAGAACTAGGAAAGCAAACTCTAGTGGTCTAATATGTCCAACCTAGATAACCAAATCCATAGTAAAAGAATTAGATAGACATAGGGATTAGATCTGTAAATTTCTTGATTATAGGGAACTTTCAGATGAGACAACTAATATAAATACAGATTGGAACCTTCTCTGCAATTTATATTCTTAGAGAGTTGTTCACATAGCCACTGTGTTCAAAAATCAGAATTTGAAGCCCTAACTTCCTAACTCCAAGGTTGGCTATGTCATCCTATTTCCCAAAAGAGATACAAATGCTTTTTTGTCAAGGGTAAAGCAGAATATTTTAGGAGTGGTCTAAGGAAATAATTAATATAATGCTTTATAATTAATTATATAATCATTAATTAATGCTTACAATTAATGCTTTAGGACAATGATTATAATTATATAATTATTTATATATTTGTAATTAATGTTTATAATTTATAATAATAATTAGTGCTTAGTATAATGATTATCATTACAATTTGTGACACTATTATTCCTATTCACTTACTTGAATCCAATCCTGCTTCCTACACCTTTCCTGGATCATTCACCCTTAATAGTTATCTCTCTCATCTATGCCCTATATAAATATTTATCTGGGTCAACAGGTTCTTGAGAAAGTGTTTTCCCAACTTAATCACCAGCTCCTTTAATATCTTTTAAATCCCCTAAGAGTATGGTGTGCCATTATCGTAGATCAAAGGATGGAAGAATCTCTGGAAACTTTTCTTTAGAAAGATAAGATCCTGTAGATAGAAGAAGCCAGGAAAACAGGGAGATCTACAAGTCAGTGATGGTACCAGTTAGTCCTATCTATAACAAAATATAACTTCAACAGACAAAGGTATACAATGGGAAATTAAGTGTCTCCCCTACTTTACAGACCCAAAACCATGGCACCAGGAGGCCATAAATGTCAAGAATGTACTTCAATTTCTTTAGCTATTTAACTACTCACTCTCTATTTTTTAAAGTGAGAAACTTGACTTTCTACTTTTTGTGGCTTTATTTTATATGTCAAAGGAGCTATGATTTTATTGATGTGGAAATTCTTGGTGTTTGAATGCGCTCTACCAAAATCAGACTACAATCTATCCTTAGCTTACAGCCTAATAGTATTTCTTTCTATTAATCTCACGAAAAATTTTAAATCACCTTCCTGAGTAGCATCTTTTCTTTCCTCATCTGGGAAAACAGAAGATAATGGAGAGGTCAAGCTAAATAAATTCCTCTAGACCCATATGAAATGTCATGATGGTCTCTTTCCAATAAGAGAAGTTATAGAGATATGGCTTAATGTTTATCAGCCTCCCCTTTCTTTTCACTAACTAAACAGAAAAGAGAGATCCAATTTAGAAAGGCTTTGAGGGACAGTAGAGTGAGAAGAAAGGAATTCTATAAAAGAAAGGAACTGCTGAATGAGAACTTAATATATTTCAAAGTTAGAAATCCTACCTCCTGTTTCAAACGTTCCTTTTTCTGCCTGATTAATTCCTCTCCAGGTCTATTAGTGGTCAGAAAGAAAGTCTCCAGGGTATGAAAAAATAAGACCCAACTACATAGCAGTGAGTCAAAAAACAAAATATAACAGAATAAATGATCCAGATTGAAGCATTATAAATTAATTCCTTGAATAGCATTGTGAGTTTCTAATATTTCTCATTACTAGGATTAAGGAGAGACTTGTAGCAGAAAGACCAACCAGCAGGTATTGCAATAGCACAAATTTCACCAAGGTCTTGGCAGTGTCAGGAGAGAAAGTTTTGATGTTATGAAGAGATAAGATATTTCAATAAGAAAGGTGTTATGAAGGTAAAATCAACAGGATTTAGCAATAGATTTGACTATGGGGAGTGAAAAAAATGAGGAGTCAGGATGACACTTGGATAGCAAACCTAGATGACTGAGAGTATGGCGTATATAACCTCCATAGAAATAGGGAAGTTTAGAAGGGGGAGGGTTGGGGAGAAAAGATAATGAGTTCATTTTTAGATGTATTAAGTTTAAGAGGTCTATAAGACATCCAGTTTAAAATATTAAAGAGGTAGCTAGATACACAAGATTGGAGGTCAGCAGAGAAGATAGTTTTGGATAAGCAGATTTAAAAATCATCAGCATAGAGATGATCACTGAAGCCATAGCAGTGAATAAGATCATCAAGTGAAGGAGAAGAGCTCTTAAAACCTATGATTACACACACTCCCAACAAAAAAATTATCTATTCACAAATAATTTCCATTCTGAGTTTAATGCAATTGACACAGGGTCTACAATTCTTCAGCAAACTATATCTGGTAGACAGATTCCCTCTTTTAATTTGATAATTGAATTCTCTGCTAGACATCCTCCATGGTCATGGCAATACCTTTGGCACCATAGTTTACCCTGATTTAGTCCTTAATATCATCAGTCTTCAAAGTTATCTTTCTTATTTCATCTTTCAAAGAGTCTTCTGTGATTTTATATATGTATTATTGATATCATATTGGAGGATATTCTTTACAGCAACAATTTCCTCTATGAATTAAATATCTTTTTTTGTCATCAGTATAGAATAAGCACTGGAGATTCTGAATTCTTGAAAGCTTTCAGGCAACAATGTCTAAAGATATGCTCTGCTATGGAATATTATTTCATTTGTTGAAGTCTTTTCATAATTTCTCCAAAACTACTAGGTATCAAACCATTGTCCTATATGTCTCCTCTATTTCTCAACTAAATTTCTAAAAAAAATTATTTACACTCATTACCTCTGCTTCTCCCATTCATTTTTCAACACTTTGCAATCCAGCTTCTGAGTTTACCACTTTATTGAAGCTTCTGTCTCTGAAGTTACTAATGATTTCCTAATAACCAAACCTGATGGCCTTTGCTCAGTCCTAATTCTTCTTGACTTCTCAGCAGTCTTTAACACTGCTGATCACCTTCCTCATGTATATGCTTTACTTCTGGGTTTTCCTAGCACTGTCCTCATTTTTCTTTATTTTTCTTATACCTGCTTTACCATTCCTTTGGTAAGTTAGCCTTTGCTGACTCTTCATCTATATAGTGCCCTCTACCTTGGGTATACCCTGGACCATTGTCTCTCTTTATGCTCTCTCATTTGGAGATCACATTAGTTGCCATAAGTTTAATTATCATTACTATGAAGATCATTCCCCAAACTATATCTCTAGCCCTGGTCTCTCTTCTGAGTGCTAATCCCACATCAATAAGCATCTATTGGACATTTTAAAAATTAGGTGTCCCATAGATGTCACAAATTCAACATATTCAAAACCAAAATAATTATCTTTTTCCACAAACCTATCCCTCTTCCAAAGTAATCTATTTCTGTTAAATGTATTTCTCAGTCACTCATATTTGTAATCTCTGTATCATCCATGACTCTTTACTGTTATTCACCCTATACATCTAATCAGTTGCCAGAACTTATGTTTTTTATCTCCATAGCATCTTTTTCATTCAGGCCCTTCTATTTAACTGCATGCCTCAACCCCAGTTCAAGCACTTCACATCTCGTACTTGGACCATTGAAATGGTTTCCTAATTGGCCTTACGAATTCATCTCTCCCAATGTCAATCCATTCTCCATGCAGCACCAAAGTGATTTTCCCAAAAGGAAAGCCTAACTATTTTATCTCCTTATTCAGTTAACTTCACTGGTTTCCTATTATCTATAGGATTAAATATAAATTCATCTGCATGGCATTTAAAGACCTTAACAACTCATTCCCATTCTATCTTTTCAACAATGAAATTTAAACAATGCTTTCTTTCTTGCACTCCAGCCAAAGTAGCCTTCTTACAATCCCAAATAAATGACACTTTACCTCCCACTTTAATGTTTTTGTAAAGGCTTCTGGCATTCCTAGAATGCACTTCCTCCTAACCCTTAGAAACTCTAATGTTCTTCAAGACTTAGCTCAAGTACCACCTTTTACATGAAGCCTATTCTGACTCCCTCAGCTTTGCATATATTCTATATATGCCTACATGTATCTCTTTGGATGGGGTGTAAGTCCCTAAAAGGGAGAGAGTATCTCTTTAAGTATTGACTGATTTGATCTCCTTCCTGTTCAAGTGTAATGATAACTTAAATATGAAGATCTTTCCCATCCATTAATAGACCCATGTGACCTTCATGGGTCATATGGAAGTTTGAGTCACATGGAGTGGGAGGAATTTGCTGAACAGATGGAGCAGGAACAGGTAGAGCAGGAAGTCATTCAGAATAGTCAGAGCTGGAAAAGAGAGAGCAGGCAGTAACTAGTGTGAGTGGGAGAGGTTGTTGTGATTTTGTTTAAGAGAGCTGGTTTGTAGGAACCTGAACAGAGGGAAGGCTTGGGATGGTAGTGCTCCCTTCATTGCTATTGTGTATAGATTTCTTTGTTGCTATGACTGATTTGGTTTTCTGGTGTTGGGATTTAGCTTTCTAGTGTTTGAATAGATGTTTTTCTTCTGCCTTCTATATGGAGAGTCTGTTATACTTTGCAATTGAGAACTATACCAGCATATTCATAGTTGCCATTAGTGCTGAGAATACTGCCTTGGTGATATATTTGGCATCATGAGCAGGATCACTGGGTATAAAATCTCTATTTGGATTCAGAAAGACTTTAGAGAGAGAAATGGATCTCCCATGATGAGAGGATTTACTTTATTCCTCCCTAGCAAGAGAATGGTCTAAAGGCACAGGGCTCTATGAAAACTGGGAACTGAGGCTACAGAAGGGAGAACCTAGAGATTTGGAAAGACATTTTCAAAGAATACCAATAGAAGTGGGGAAAGAAGTGGCAGTGGTGTGTAGGACAGGAAGGGCCTTATTGACAAGGAATCACTTATGTATAGAAGCAGAGACAGGCTGCTAGAGAGAAAATTCAGATGGAAAAATGAATTAGCTGGGTTGTATGAGAAGTTTTCTAAACTACAGTATTAGAAATTTCCTTTGGAGGAGTAAACCAGAGGGTTTCAGGTGGTAGAAGAAAAAGGTGTTCATTTATCTCAGAAAAATAAAGCAAAAAGGGAATAGCCTTTGTACAGGCTGGGCTTGACTGGGGCCCAAACACCTGCCAGAAGGATGAGTGGGAAGAGAATGGAACAAAGTTAGATGAGGAGGCTGAAGTTCATACAATACTAAGAAGGAAGAAGGAGAATCAGGGGGGCCAGGTAGTATTTGGGGAGGTAATTGAGAATTTAACTCAGCAGGAGGTGACAGATATTTTGGGTCAGTTCACCCAAAGGATGGGAGAATCTTTGGTATCTTGGATGATGAAAAAGATAAAGTTCCTCAAGACAGAAGAGTAAATAGCCAGCAGATTCAAAGTCAGAAAAAATTGACAAGAAAAGAATTATTTACTGCTATATTGAGAGAAGGGGAAGATTTTGGAAGAATAGATAGCATTCCAACTAATGAACTATACAAAATGTACTGAGAAAGGGGACTTATATTAGACTGAATATGGAAATAAAAACTGCCCTTACAGATCCTCCTGAAATCCAAATTTGTCACACCTGCAGAGAGAATAGGAAATTGGCCAAGCCCCAGCTCAGATTAAAGAAAGTATACCTCTAGCCTGAATGATGACTCTAAAACTGCAAATTAGAAAACAGTAAACAATAGTGAATGAGGCTATGATAGTGGGTTCATGGACTCCAGAAGCAAGAGGACTCCTTGAATGGGACCTCTTGGGGCAGGGACAACCCCACATCCAATTTTAGCAGGAAGTAGTTATAGAAGAAAAGACCTTCACCCCTTACCCCAGGGGATTTTGGGCCCCATTTGTTCAGGGTGGGATGATGAGGCGCTTGTGCTCAAGTCGTAACCTGAAATATTACTTTATAAGTTTATTTTCTGTTATCCCTGTTAAAGTTCTATTGATAACAGTTACTCCACCAACCCATGTAATGAATAAAAAAAAGACCTTAGGGCCAAATTTAATGGTAATTTAAAAGGAAAGATATTTCACCCACTAATACGCCCATGTGATCTCCCTGGATCACATGGAAGTCTGAGTCACATAGAGTCTGTGATGGGAGGAGTTTGCTGAACAGGTAGAGGAGGAAGAGGTGGAGAAAGAAGCGATTCAGAGCAGTCAGAGCTGAAAAAGAGAGAGCAGGCAGCAACTAGCATGAGTGGGAGAGCTTGTTGGTGATTTTGTTTGAGAGCCTGTTTATGACTTTTTTAAGGGAGCTGGTTTGTGGGGAACCTAGCAAAGAGAAGCCTTGGGGATGTTAATGCCCCCTGCATTGTTGTTGTGTATAGATTTCTTTACTGCTGTGATAGATTTGGTTTTCTGGTGTTGGAATTTAACTTTCTAATTTATTAGAATAAATGTTTTTCTTCTCCCTTCTATATGGAGAGTCCGTTATACTTTGCGGTTGAGAACTATTCATAGTCGCCACTGGTGCTGTGAATACTGCCTTGGCAATACACCAAGGGACTCTCAAATGTTTTCTCCAGCACCACAACTCAAAAGTATTGATTTTGTTGCTTTCAGCTTTTTTATAGTCCAACTCTCACAGATGCACATTGTTACTGGAAAAACATAACTTTGACTATATGGGTATTTGCTGGCCAGGTGATAGTTCTGCTTTTTATTGGGCTGTTCAGATTTTCTAGAACTTTTCTTCCAAGGAACAAAAATTTCATGTTTGCATGTGCTGGTTACAGTGATCTTTGAGTCCAAGAATATAAAATATGACACTGCTTCATCTCTTCTCTCTCTACTTGCCAGGAATTGATGGGACTACTCAGAAAAATCTTCTTTCTTTTTGTTTTTTATGTTAAGCTTCAAGACAGCTTTGACATTCTCCTCTTTCACATTAAGATGCTTACTTTTTGCCATCAGACTGGTATTATCTGTATACCTGAGATTGTTGGTATTTCTCCCAGTAACCTTAATTCTGGCTTTTGATTTATCTAGACTGGCATTTCATAAGATGTACTGTGCATAAAGGTTAAATAAATAAGGTGTCAATGTACAGCCTTGTCAGATGCCTTTTCCAATACTAAACAAATCAGTTGTTCCATTTTGAATTCTAAGTATTGCTTCTTGGAGTACGTACAGGTTCCTTAGGAAACAAATAAGATGATCTGAAACTGTCATCTCTTTCAAGACTTGCCACATTTTGTTGCATTCCACGCAGTCAAAGGCAGTAGGGTAGTCAGTGTAGAAGTATTTTGTTTTTCTGAAACTCCTTTGCTTTCTCTATAAACAGGCAAAGGTTGGCAATATGGTCTCTAGTTCCTCTGCCTCTGAACAACTTGCTCTTCTAGTAATTTTTGCTTCACTTATTGCTGAAGTCTAGTCTACAGAATCCTATGCATAACCTTTCTGGCATGTGAAATGAGCACATTCCTTCAGTAATTTGAACATTTCTCGCCATTATACTTCTTTAGGATTGGGACACAAACTAATCCTTTCCAATTTAGTCGCCACTGTTAAGTTTTCTGAATTTGCTGGCATATTGAGTGCAGGACTTTAACATTATCTTTTATGATTTTAAATAACTCAGTTAGAATTCCATCACCGCCACTAACCTTATTGTTAGCAGTACTTCCTAAGACCCACTTGACTTCATTCTCCAGGATATGTGGCTCTAGATCAGTAACTACACCATCATGATTATCACTGATATTAAAATCTTTCTTAAATACTTCTTTTTGTATTCTTATACCTCTTTTTTAATCTTTTCTGCTTCTTTCAAGTTCCTCTCATTTTTGTCTTTTATTTATTTATATATCAATGTTTCCTTGATATCTCTAATCTTCTTGAAGAAATCTCTTGTCTTTCCCATGCCATTGTTTCTTCTATTTCATTGCATTGCTCATTTAAGAAAATTTTCTTATCTCTCCTTGCTATTCTCTGAAATTCTGAATTCAATTGGGTGTATATTTCCCTTTCTCCTTTACCTTTCACTTTTCTTCTTTTCTCAACTGTTTGTAAAGCCTCATCAGAAAGTAATTTTGCTTTCTTGCTCCTCTTTTTCAAAGGCACATACCACAGTGGGAAAAAATTGTGAAAACAAAAAGCATAATAAGAAGAGGCAACTTTCCTAGAAACAGCCTTTAAAGAGATCTGGTCAGTCAGACTGAAGGGAAATTTTCTGTCCAAAAATTAATTTAGTGTCATAAACATAGCCAAAATGGACCTTCCCTGGAAATTTGCAGATTTCCTGACATCTTCTGTTTTCATTACATATATATATTATATATATATATATATATATATATATATATATATATATATATATATATATATATATATATATAGGTTTAACTACAGTGACAAATCCCCTCAAACTCTAAGACCCTGGGAACCTGGAAGGAAATTTAAACAAGCTTACATTAGAAAACAAGCTTCAATTTTAGCAATACAGATCCCATTCTGAGTGAGATTTGAAGAAAATACTTAATTTTCTTAGGCAGCTAAACTATTTATTTAAAAAATAACTTCATACCTTTTATACCCAGTTATTAATAGATATGAAAGGCAAAAATAAAATTTTAGAGACAATTTGTCAAAAAAATAAAATGACTGATATTCGAAACAGGAACAATTCATTTTCAAGCAACCTTCTTCCCCTGGTTCCTTCCTTCTGATGGATTTAAACAACCCCTTCAGCCAAAAACATCTCTGGGGATAGATGGTTCAGCCTCTTCAGAATTTAGAGCCCACACTTTTTGGTCCAGTTTTGTTTGAGCAGCAAGTCTCTAATTAGATGTTTACCCTAACACCTTAGTTAATACCCTTATCTGAAACTGCCTTCTGCTATTTCCCACAAAACCCAGGGAGAAGCCTTGCAGTGTTTCCCTGCCAACCTCTATGTCTGATTCTTTCCTTCTAGTAGCAATACAAAAAGTCAGAGGAAGTAAAAACGAGGAAGTCAGGGAAGGAGAGAAGGGAAGAAATTTGGAAATGAGGTAAGGTTTCCTCTTAGTCTGAGTTTTGATCTAACGCTGAACATTTCCCCTCATCTAGTATCAATGCTTAGTGCCACCAGCATGGCAAACAGTATCTGCATGTATCTTCAAATCCCTCCTCTATTTCAACAGGTAGTGTTCATTCTCTAACTTCATACCACCCCCACACCCACCCATGCCTTGAAGGTTTAAAATAATCTGCCTAGGTTGTCTTAGCTCTGAACCTGCATTTTAAAAAATAATTAAATGAACAAAACACTTTTTTTAACCTTTTAAAGTTCTAACCTTTACATGAAGTAGTACTATATTAAAGTCTGACTTTGGTCTCTAAAGATTAAAAAGAACAGTCCCTTTGTAACGTGTTTAAAAACAAACTCAGTAATTCTCTAAGTAAATAAACAAAGACTTTCAGAGGATACATGGCTTGTCTTAAGTCATGCAAGATTCAAGGTGTATTGCTCATGATTTCTAGAATTCAAAGAATTCAACATATGTGTGTATACATATATACATTAACAAATGCTTGTATGTGCAAATATATGTGTGTAGATAGATAAATGATAGATAGGTATAATGGAATCTTAAGGGCCTGCTTCAATTTATCCTTCACAAAATATTATGGCTAGAACTGAATGCATTATTTGTGACATGAACTAACTAGAGAAGAGTAAAAGAAGTCAGCTCTCTAGTCACAGTTACTAGGTCTTCTATTAATGATGTCAAAATCTTAATGTTTTTGCCACCATATTATACCAACTCATATTGAGGTTGCAGTCACCAAAACTACATCCTTTTTATATATAGAATTGTCTAACCATCTTTCCCTTTCCTATAGCTGTCCAGTTAAGTTTTTGAGCTCAAGTGTAGGAATTTACATTCAGCCCTATTAAAATTTGATCTGCATTGACTCAACATTCTGGTTTGTTGGTAATGCAAGATCATAACTTGGTCATCCAACTGTAACTAGCCTTCTGACGTTTTTGAAAACTAAAAATTTGATAAAGATATATATTTTTTTTCTCCATATCAATGACAGATAATTAAAACAGTAAAGGGCAAGGGAGAATAACTTCGGAGTACTCCACTGGAGATCTTTGTGCTACAATCAAGACATCATATGATTTTAGATCTTTCTCACCTCTACCACCACCCTATCACTCCATCAAAATGAACTTGTTTTTTGTGTTCTAGTAATTTTGATAATTTTAAAAACTATTCCAACCCTTGTCATGGTACAGCCTGGTAAATACCCCTATGGTCAAAGCTACTGAAAACCCAGAAAAGAAGACTTGTCACTAAATTCCTTAGTGCTGTCCAGTGGTTCAACATCTGAGTCTAATAAAATTTTATCAGTGAAAATTCCATTAATGAAAAGGCATTACCATCTGCTTTGCTTCTATACCCTAAGGCATATGAGATCTTTCCACTTCACTTGGTGTCTTTTCCGTTAGAATATGAGTTTGTTGACAGAATGATGGATTTTCTTACTTTTCTATTTGTATCCCTAGCACTTAGCCCAATACCTGGCACAGAGCAAGCAATTAATAAATGTTTATTGATTCATTATTTGATTGAAATTTCAATTAATGAAAAGATTTCCATGTGTTAACTATCCCTACCTAACTCATGTATATCAAAGAACTTTAACAAGTTCTGTTCCCTCCTATTCTTGTATTACAAAGTTTTCAGGAAAAAATTGTGAATGTGGGAGAATTCCTAGTACTCCTGCTATATACCTTCTCTTTAGAAAGAAGGAAAATGTGGAATAAAGACATTTGAAGGATATTAATTATAAATATAACAATATAAGCATGAAACATTGATGAAAATTATTGTGTACTCTCTCATTGAACAATGAAATCTTCTAAGCTACATTAACTATAACTTTATATTTCTTCTTATGTAGCTACATTTTAAAATGACCAAGAATAGCCAAATCCAAATACTTTTCTGAATCCTCATACATCACAAAATTTCAGCAGCCATATAGTGTTAACCACTCCTTGCCTGAGAATACACTATTCTCCTTTGGCCTCAAACAAACTACATTCTTCTGATTCTCCTACTACCTCAGTAGCCCTTCCTTTTCTGGATCTATTTTCTTTCCTCCCCCCATTTAATGCCAATGTTTTCTAAAGTTCTGTCTTCCAAACTGTTATCTATCTCTTGGCATTTCATTTCATTTTGCTACTTCAACTGTTATCTCAACAGAGATAACTACGTATCCTATATCCTATCTCCAACCATGACCTTTTCCCCAAGCTTTTAAACTCATATTTCCAACTGTTTACAGAACACTCCCAATCTGGATGTCACACACCTTGAACTCAACATATCCAAAATTGAAATTTTGATCCTTTTCCAAAACTGTTCCTTTCCTTTGGATCACTTTTTTCCTGTCAATGACCTGTATCACTGTCCAAATCCTACTAGGAATTTTAGAGTGACAGACATCTTCTGGAAATTTACAGAATATAGATGTTTTCTTTTTTTTCTTCATAACATTTATTATATGATATTATTTTTTATTCTTCACTCTCATCTCCTAAATCTGATCTGTTGCCAATCCTATCAATTTTACTTTCATAACATCTTTCCATGAGTTCCTTTCTCTTCTCTAACATAGTCACCAGCCTGGTGCAGGCCCTCATCACCTTATCCATAGCCTATTTGCAGTAGCTTGACAATTAATCTTCCTGTCACAAATCTCTCCCCACTCAGTCCATCCTTAACTCGGCTGCTAAAATGGTCTTCCTAAAATTCAAGGCTACCATGTCAACCACTCCAAAACAACCCTCCAGTTCCTCCATATGACCTCCCAGATCAGATATAAAATACTCTATTTTGTTCATGACCTGTCTCTTGCCCTATACAGTCTTTCTTCACCTTACTCTCCCCTCCTTATCTCCCTACCTCTTCTGAGATTCAATGATCCTGACTTCCTTGCCATTCCCAAAACAAGACTTCAACTCTCCACTTCAAGCCTTTCAAGCTGGTTAACTGACTGTTCTACATACCTGGAGTATTCACCCTCCTCATCTCTGCCTCCTGGCTTCCATAGCTTTCTTTAAGCTTCACCTACTATACCAAAAGAAATAAGGGGAAAGACGCTTTCAAAAAGGCATAGAAAGATTTGTCCAAAATGATGCAAAGTGAATTGAGCAGAATTTAAAAAGCAATTTGTACTACAACATGATTATTATAAAAACAATTTTGAAGACATATAGACTGATCAAAAATGTAGTAAAACCAGGAAAATTATTTATACAATAACAAATAACATCAAAATACATAAAGGCTTTTTATCAAACCAGTGGTTTAATGATGAAGCATCCTTTCTAATTCCTAACAGAGAGCTGGTGGTCTCAGAGCACAAAATGAAGTTCAACACAGCCAATGAGGGTATTTGTTTTGCTACACAATGCATATTTGTTACAAGGATTTTGATGGTCTCTTCCCCCTTTTTTATCCCAATGAGATGGAGAATAGAGGAAGAGAAAATAGATTTCTATAAATATTTTTAAAATTACAAAAAGGAACTTCCCTTTGAGAAAATTCCTCTCCCTAATGTAGATCCACATTCATATTGCAACTTACAATCTTAAAGAATTTCCTGTGAACTGAGAAGTTTACTTTGGCCAAGGTCACACAGTCAATGTGTATCAGAGATGGTACTTAACCTTAGGTCTTCCTGGCCCATGTCTTTAAAAGTTAAATATCACTGTAACCTCATTACATATCTTTGTCAAGGCAAAGTAAACTTTTGTTAACTGTTCAGTGTCTAACAATTGTCTCTTTTCATCTCCAAATCAAACCTGAAGTAAGAGAGTACTGGTGCGAGGCTCAACCCTTAAAACAGGGGTAGAGGAGACACCCACAGGAAGATAAGGATATATTAAGTATTGTAAGGACTTACTTATTAAATCTTGAGATTAATATGTCATCCAATAACTTTTTACATTTCTTTATCCAGGAACTATGGTCAGACTTGACATTAAACTATTAAAGAACTATTTAGATCTGGTTTGATATACTTCCAAATCTACCTAACTATATCTCGACTGCTCTAAGAGGACTGCATGAGAGACTTTGTCAAATACTTTGTTGAAATCCACAGGTACTATAGCTATAATAATTCTTTGATCTAAGTCTACCAACCCCATTGTAAAGGAAAATGAGATTAGCTGGTGTAACCTGTTTTTGATGATGTCATGCTGTTTTTTAAAAAGTTTTTTAAAAGTAATCATTACTTCCTTTTCTAAATGTTCATAAAAATCATCCCTTTTATGGTACATTCAAGATTTATATCAGAGGTAGAAGTCAAGCACATTTACCTGAACTGGTAAGACTTTAGCCACTTTTGGAAATCAGGACAACATATATTCTCTAAAAATGTAAGTTCCTAGAATAGAAGAGACCACATATGAAGTCCAGTTCTATTTCAAAATTCTCCTACATATAAATTATGGTGACTAGGTATATAATCAAAAGAAAATTAGTAAATAGAATGATTTTTAATATGCAAAATTATTCATTCAAAATAATGTGAGAAGTTGTCACAGCTTCAAAATACATTAAAAAGAATTTCAAATTAATCAAGACATCTTATAATTTGTTAATAATTTTCTTCAAATAGGACACCTTTTGTATTTCCTAACACAATTTTTAAAATGCTGAAAAACTGTCAAGAAAAACTTCTAAATTGTTATGTAAGTATCTATAGCCAAAAGTAGATTTGCTTGTGTGAGCTGCTTTAGAATGTTCACAGGTAACATATTACATAATGAAAAGAGGGAAGCACAATAAAAAATAGCTTAGAATTGAGAATAAAAAGAAATCTTAAAGATCACCTAATCTAACCATGTCAGATTGCTATACAAAAGAAAAAATGAAGATCCAAAAAGTTGAACTGACTTATCCAAGGGTGCAAAGGTAGGGAAGAATATTTTCAGGCATATGCTCTTGCCAATTCAGCTAAACAAATATTTATTAAGCACCTATTATGTACATAACACTGTGCTTATAAGGTAGATGGAAATGATGATGATGATGATGATGATGATGATGATGATGATGGTAACTCACATTGATGTATCATTTTCAGATTTACAAAGTACTCTTCACATGAGACTCTAAGAGGTAGCTGTTAAAACTTCTATACTGGTAGTCAGGAAGATCAGAATTCAAATTCCATCTCTGCCACTTACTAGGTGGGTAACCACAAAACAGGTGTTTATTCTTTCTGAACCCCCATTTCTAAATTGGCAAAAACAAAAGAAATAATATCTGCATTATCTACCTAAAATGGTCATTATGAGGTTCAAATGAGATTCATAATGTATGTAAAGTACTTTGAAAACTTAAAACTTTTTTACCTGTCTGTTGTCATGACCATTATTTAATAAGTTGACCATGAGTTACATGATATGAATAACATCTTTTATCCCTGTCACATAAGCTAGGCTAGTTTCTTTTTTTTTATTTCTACCTTCTCCCCTCCCCCACAAAAAAAGATCATGAAACTATGTTGGAGACTTACATGATACAGGAGACTAAAATTTTTCCCCTTTATATAGCTTTGGGTCACCTAAATACAAAAGCCAAACCCATAAGGAGTCAGGAACTCCTCAAGCTTCTAACTGGCAAGTCCAATGGTAAATTCAAAAGGAGGGAAGGTGCAGCTATTTTAATCATTTTGACATTTTTGCTGCATCTCCTTGAACTATTATTGTTATATGAACTTCATTTCCTTAAATAAACCTCATTTTGTTAGATGTTAAATCATCTGACCTCACATTGTTCCATTCCCAAACCTGAACCACTAGATAGGCCCAAGTCAGACTTGGCCCAGGACAGCAAGTAACTAGCAACTGTTAGGGCCAGACTTGAGTCTAGGTCTTCTGATACCAAGTCTATCATTCTTTCCACTACACCATGCTGCAAAGACAGCACTATATAAATGTGAGAAAAGTGAACTGTTATTATTTGTAGCTTTATTGCTTTTCTTACTCCTAGAACGAAGAGGGAAATATTCCCAGCTGTATTTCTGCTACTGAAGCAGCCTTAGAGGGTCCTTGGGGAAGTTGTTTGTGAGGGACAGAAACAAATAATGCTTCAGGAAATGTACATGTGTGTATTCACTCCCTCTGGCAACACCACTTGGGATATATATAAATACAAGTATATTTCAGAAGGACTTCTTATGAACACTAAACTAGAGTGGTATTCTTCTAGAGCTTGTTAAATCACTCCAGGGAAGAAAATCCTATGTAAAAAAGGTATGTTTTGCTGGGCACTTAGAACAAAATCTTGGTTTTAAGGTAATTTTGTCCCTAATTATATTTCAGTTATAATTCTAGTCAACATCAATTGTTTGGTTATTTCTCTAGCTTTTCTATGCTATTACCATTTTGAATAGGTTTCTCTTTTATCTGTGAGGAGAAAAATCAGGTGTTCCCCTTCATTATAATTTCAGTCAAATACACAGGGGTTTAAATTAAGGAAAAGACTTAGGCAAAATGTAGACATTTTCTTAGTGCTCTAAAAACTCTGAAGGTTAAACCCAAATGGCTTCAATGAGTGATTCTTTTGTTTTTCTTTTCCAAAGTTAAACAGAAAACAATTGAATTTTCAGACATCTGGATAAGCCATATTTGGTAGGTTGTTGAGTTGTATCTGACTCCTTGTGACCCCCTTTGTGATTTTCTTGGCAAAGATAATGGAGTAGTTTGCCCTTTTGCTCTCCAACTCATTTTACAGTTGAGGAAATTGAGACAAATGAAGTGACTTTCCCAGAGTCATATGGCTAGTAAGTGTCTGAGGCCAGATTTGAACTCAGGAGGATGAGTCTTTCTGATGTCAGTCTCTTACACTGTGACACCTACATACTCTGTAACATAATTTTAAATGCTGGTGCAAATTCCAGGTTTCAAACCAATCTCTTCCTTCCATTTTTCTAGACCCAGACACCCAAGCACAATGCTCAGGAGCTAAAGGATAAGTGGAGGTGACATACTTCTCTCTGAATGAGGCTCAGAAGCTTGCAGCACCCTTAAATATGGGCTACTAAAGTAAAAGTAATCAAAGCCAGAATATATTTGGGGGAGATAAGGTTAAGTAGTATGTATGTATGACCATAACCTCAGCGCCTTCTTAGTTCAGGTGTGAGGTTGCGACAAAAGTCACTGTTCAAGTCACTGAACATTTAACAAAGGAAGAAGTTTCCTCTGCCATAACAAAGCATGGATAGATCACTCATGTTTATCTGGAAACTTATCTGATCATCACAGTAGGGCAACTATCTGTCATCATGTTAGGACAACTAGTGTGGTTTCAGGCATCCCCAAGTCTGAGAAGCCCTGACTACATTTATCACCTGGAAACTGAGGCCAGTCAGGGTTTCTTGGAGGAAGCTGAGTCAGGGAATACCAGAAAGCTGCATAAGGAAAGTGCTGATATCATCCCAAAGAGGTCAAAAAATAAGTTTAAATCATTCTCACTATGTATATTCAATCAAGTGCCAAATATTATAAATTCTACCTAAACCACATTTGTTCTTAAAAGTGTTTTTGACAGCACTAAGAGTTCCTATTAAAAACATTTTTAAACAATATTGAAAGTACAGGTGAAACAGGTCAATCATTGCTAGATGTGCCCAGTCAATCTGTGTTTTGATTCCTTAAAAGTTTTATTAAATACTTTTCTTCTCACATCCAATTACTTTCCCAATACCTACCACCCTGATAATGACTCCACCTTATGATTTTTTAAAATAGTGAAAAAATATTTTAAAATATTAAAAAATAACCCCACCTTATAAAATTTTTTTAAAAAATAGCAAAATCAGCTGAATAACCATGTCTGCCAGCTCATACCACATTCTGTGTCTAAATATAACATTGCAGTACTTTTCTACCTAGTCTGAGTCAAGATGGAAAAACTCCTCATCTTAGAATGAAGTAGGTACATTGATTATCATTGCACATTCCTAATGGTATATGAACAGGGACCACCAAACCTCCATAATCATGAATCAGGGTCCTGGGGTAAGAAATACCTGTTGGAGTTACCACTCTAAGGTCCACTCATCAAAACATCTCCAACCATGCCTTCTCAAGGCAAACTTTTGCTAGTGCTTTCACATCTGAGATTACCTTCCATTTACTCTGTATGTAACTACCTAGTTATTTACATGTTTTCTGCCCCACAGTCTATTAAAATGCAAACTCTTTGAAGGCAGGAACTGGTTTGCAACATTTTTTTGAATTCCCAACTCATAGCAGTGTTTGGCATGTCACAAAGGCTTAATAAATGCTTGCTGGCTACTTAATTTTTCATTTGAACCTAAGCACTGCACAGTTAATACATCTAGCTAGCATAGTCTCTGTAGAAAACACAAATTATTTGGATTTTTTTCCAATAATTTCACTCTGCCAATATAGAAAAAGCAATATCCCTTAGGTAATCAGGAAACACAGTGAATAAAACACTGGACCAGGAGTCAGGAAAACCTGATTTCAAATATGAACTCAGACCCAGGGGAACCTAAGCAAGTCACTTCACTATTGTCTGCCCAAGTTTGCTCAACTATAAAGTGGAAATAATAATAGTACCTACCTCTTAGGTTTTTAGAAGAGGATCACATGGAATTAATATATGTACAGCATCTGACACATAATAGGCACTAGAGAAACATACATCTCAGAGTCAAATATAAGCTTGACTTTACAAGAGAAGATTCAGTCTAAGTAGCTTGAAAAATTGTTCAAGGCAATATCTGATTGGAAAAAAAGGAAATTTTCTACATTTCCAGAATAACCAATAATGATATTGATTCTTTGCATCTCTAGGTTGGAAGGAATCTCAGGCATTATCTAATCCAATCTTCACTTGGACAGAAATGCCTAGTTCAACACCCTCAGAAAATGATCATCCAGTCACTGCTTGAAGACCTCCAGTAATGGAGAATTCCCTCCCCCTTAAGATGGTCTTTTGGAAAGTTCTAAATTTTAGGAAGGTCTTTCTTTTTTCAAGTCACTGGTACCAAGCAATAACAGTAATTATGTGTAGCAAGTACTACACTCATAGAAAAAGTGGAGTTATAGCTTTAACTTGAGTTCCTGCAATTCATGTCATGAGAGAAACTTCAAAGGACTTTTCCCTTAAAATTCTGAACAAAGTTAGATATGGTGGCATACATCTAAATTCCTTCTATCAGAGAGGCTGAACCTGGTAAGTCTCTTGTGCTAGGGAGTTTTAAGCTGCAGTAGGTTAAACTGATTGACTATCTGCTTGTAAAAGTAAGGACCCTAATATACACAGGAGGGCCTACTGTCACACGTTCTTAGATCTGCAGTTCTAAAAGGAAAGCAACTTTTTAGGGGTCAACAATCACTTTACTCAAGCACATGTATCATTCACTTAATTCACAGGAAAAAGATAGCACCCCAAACTTCAGACAAAATACAAAGAAATAATCAACAGACAAGGCTTCCAACTGTCTGATGCAAGCAATACATAAATCATAGATCAACAGATAGATCCAGCTGTCTGACCATTATATACATACATAGTTAACAGAGAGAGAAGCACCAGCATCTCGGTTTTCAAAGCCAGGAGGCTCCTTAGCAATTGCCCAGAGTCTCCTCTGGCCAAACAAACACTTCCAATCAGTAAGCCCTAAAATAAAACCTTACCTCAGAGTATTTATATATTTTTCAGAGCCAGGGGACATCACAATCCTTGAGAATCAGTGCCTTATTAACAAAAAGTGTGGATCTTCCTGCAAACCTTTCCAGGCCCATTAATGGGTAGAAAAGTTATTCTTTAATCACATTTTTCAATCAGAGATACTTGCTTATGCTAGCCAAAAAATGCATTATCAATACACTGCTCTAAATCTAGTAGCAATATAGTGACCCTCTGAGAAAAGGATGTCACCAGGCTACCAAAGATAGGGGAATCAGGCTAGACTGGAAACAGAGTAGGCCAAAACTCCTGTACTGGTCAGTAGTGGAACCAGGCCAATGAGTAGGTGTTCCACTTTCAAAACTGGATGAGATAGGGAAAACTTGTCTCAAAAATAACCACACCCTTAGATAGACCTAGTCTGTTCCCTTCCTTGTCTTTCTTTTCAATACTTAATTTATTTATTTTCAGTTTTCAACATTCATTGCCATAAGTTTTAAATTTTCTCCCTCTTCCACCTCCCTCCTCAAGATAGCATGCAAACCAACGTGGACTCTACACATACACTCCTAGTAAACACATTTTCCCAGTAGTCATGTTGCATAGAAGAATTATAACGAATAGGAGGAACCACAAGAAACAAAACAAAACAAAAGAGAAAAGAGTCTGCTTCCCTCTGCCATCCAGCTCCATAGTTCTTTCTCTAGTTGTGGATGGAATTTTCCATCATGAGTCCTTTGGATAAGTTTTAGGTCCTTACATTGTTGAGAAGGGCTAAGTCTATCAAAATTAGTCCTCACATACTGTGGCTGTTACTGTGTCCAACCTTCTTCCGGTTCTGCTCGCTTCACTAAGCATCAGTTCACAAAAGTTTTTCCAGGTTTTCCCAAAGTCAGCCTGCTCCTCATTTCTTATAGTACAATAGTATTCCATTACCTCTCCCCTCTCTTTCTATGAGTATGAAGGGCACTCTTATATGTCAAGGGGGGAGGAAATATGGAGAAAGGAGGCAGAAGGAAAGCTTATAATAAGAGCATAAGATCAAAGAATTAAACCTGGCTGGGAAATTAGCCCATTTTCCTCACTATATAGATATTGGGTTAATATATATTTAAAAATAATAACACATAGGTGAGACAATTTGTTCTTCCTTCCCATTAGTTCTACATTTCAGAAGGTCATCAGTGGTTTCTTACCTGCCCCTACCAAAGAATTTCCCAGTGACTCAATTATTTAAGTCACCCCCATTTACTCAGGACATTGAAAACTATAACCCTATCTCAGTCCAAATGTCTTGTAGTCATTATGAGCATTCCTTTTTGTGACAATATAAGAATTTTTGAAAGATAGGAAACATTCAACTCCCAATTACTTGCTTACCATTTTTGTCTAAATAAATGGCTGTCAATAGGATTTTCTTTCCTAGTGACAAGTTAAAGTTTCCTGAGATGGATTGCCTCATTAGACTGAGGTACTCAAAGACATTTATCTTTTCTTAATAACTAATTGGCAGCTCAGCATTTTGAAACGATATTATTATAGATATTGCGAAGAGAAGTTGGCAATGGAAACTTTCTGTTTAGCTTACAATAATCAGTTTTCCTTCTTGAATAAGCATGAATCTGATTCTCTTGGGTTATAATACATCTTAGCATTGGACTGGACAATGGGCCAAAATGAATGGGCCAAAATTGAATGGGCCAAAAAGGCCCATTTGAACATTTTGACTTCTTGAGATTAATCTTTTATTTACCTGGGAATTATTTCAAATAAGTCTTACTTGAGGAAGCATCATCACCTGTTCTAATGGAGGTTATTAAGACAATATCTCCTAATGAGTAGAAAAATCTTTGTCATATTTTCTGAGCTTGGAAGAACATCATGATTCCTTGTTTCAAGAAAACACCATAACACTGCTTAGCTGGCCATACTCCATCCATGCAAAAAACAAAGTGAATGGCCTCTGAAGCATTTCAATTATGAGCGGAGTTCCCATCAATTAGCAGGCATTTGTTTTTATTTTTTTAATTAATAAGCATTAATTTTCTTTCCCTCCTACCTCCTTATCCATTTAAAAGAAAGAAAAAACTTTTGCTACAAAAAATGTAATGTAAAATTCTTCATCATCAGTACTCTCGAATTATGGTTAGTCATTACTTAGCAGCATTTATTAAAACTATCACTTACAAGGTGCTGTGATGGGTCTTGGGAATACAAAGACAAATGTGAAACAGTCTCCACCCTCAGAGAGCTTACATTCTAGAATTATAAAGAAAATTATTATAAATAAATACAACATAATTAGGGGGAGATTGGGAGTTTGTCATTGGGGAGTAGGAAGGATCCATGTAAAAGATGCTTGAACTGAGAAAGATTTTATGAGATTGGGTTGAGTAGGAATACATTCCAGGCATAGGGGATGGCTGGTGAGGTTTTAAATTCAAAGATAGGACAGAGAATGCCATAACAGAAAAAGCCAGGATTTGGGCTGGATTGCAGAGTATAGGAATGGTGTAATCTTCAATGAAGTTGGAAAGACAGTTTGAGAACAAATTATGAAAAAGATTAATGCCCAACAAAGGAGTTAACATTTGATCTTAGAGTCAATGAGCAGTCATTGATTGGAATAAAATGAATAATATGGTCCAATCTCTAGATAAAGAACATCATTGTCAGTGGTGTGACAGATAGATTGGAGTAGGTGAATTATGAAACAGGAGCAGACATATCTAGTTATTTGGGTACTTACTAGAAAAGACCACAAGGGCAGTGGGAAATGGAGCCAAAATCACATTTTAATAATCAGAGAGAGTGTGAGGAACACCCACATAGAAAGTACAAAGAATATCAGTGAAAGGGGCATAGAGGCAAATAGCATTGGAAGAGGGGATATGATGGTGAAGGAAGGGAGGGAGTGTGAAGAAAAGGATACGAAAGGGAAAGTCAGAGATTATCTCTCATGTAAATGAATTAAAATTGAAAGCACTAGGCAGCATGGACCCAATGGAGATAGAAGAGTGACGGGGTTGTGAGCGGGAGTTTGAGGTCTCATTTTATAGGCTTTTGTGAGGGAGGGAAAGAGACTCACCCTTATCTGCACCACCTTGGGGTTGGTTCATTAACATATCAAAATTATCTTGAGGTTGCCAGTAGTACTTTAATGTTAACTTGTCCGCATCATTTCAAAATAATCATCACCATTTGCTGATCTGTTGGTCTTACTGCTGATGTTCAGAATTTGTCTAAGATTCACAAATCACCAGACCAAGAGGCCCTGACAACAGAGTCTAAATGATTTCCCTTTATTCAGTATCTTTTACCAGGATGGGATTTGTGGTAAATATGTATGGCATTTTATATATTAGGCCCCTTTGGGACAGTTTATGCATGACTTCCAGGTTCCCCTTTGCAATCTTATTTCATGATATTCCCACTTTATAATGGCCTCTTACAAACTTACTAACAAGAAGTGGGGACAGGGGGCATTAAAGAAGACCAGAACAAAATAAATTAAACACAAGAGGGGAAGTCAGGGAGACCACTGAGGAATTGATTATAATAATATGGGTGAGATGAAGGGTATGGAGGAAAATGGCAGCTGTGTGATCAGGGAGAAGGGCTAAATGTGAGAGATGTGAAAGTAGAAATGCTGTGATTGGCCAATTAATTGGATAGGTGGGATTTTGAAGAATGAGGAGTTAAGGATAACACTAAAGTTACAAAATTACAAAAAAAGTCACAAAGTTATAAAATACTGGAAAGATGATAGTACCTTTGACAGAAATAGAACAGTTTGGAAGAGGAGTGGTCTTTGGGGGATATATAATGAATTCAGTTTTGGACATGCTGAGTTTGAGATGTCTTCAGGATATTCAGATATGAAATGCAATTAGTAAGGAGTGATGAGGGACTGCAGATCAGAAGAAAAGTTAGTGTGCATCATGAGTATACAGGTAGCAATTCTCCCACTTAGTTAAGAAAGTTCTGTCATTCTGAAGTTACCTAGGGTTCCCTCTTCCATGGTGATAGAGAATCTGTTTCTTCCTAACTGAAAGGATTTCCCTATGAGACAGACATAGCCTAGAAAATCATTTAAAAAGTGGGGGATTATATAGTTTACTCTGATAGACAATATCAACAGGAAAAATATGATAAAGGATATGATAAGCTTTGGGAAATATTAATTAAAATCATTTTAAATGATTGAATCTCTTACTATCAGATCTTTGCCATACTGATATTATAGTCAGTACAAGTTGTCACTATGCAAACCAAATGAGCATTTCACTTGGTTCAATTAAATCTGTTGTTTTCATGGAATTTCCCAGTATATAATTAGGCCTACATATGGTTATGTTCATTTAAAAATCACTTGTATAATAAAAGAATTAACACAAACATTCAGTCAAAAGATATCATTCTTACATCTGATACTTATTTTGAAGATATATATGACAGTCCTCTCAGACTGAAAAATTATCATATTGCACATTGCAGAATGAATTAAATATAGGACAGATTTTAATTACAAAATAAAGAACATAGAAAGGACTTAAGCTAGAGTCTCTTTACCGTAACCAAAACTACCTTTGAAAAGCAATGATCAGGGGGAGGAGCCAAGATGGTGGAGTAGAAAGATTCACATATGCTAGCTCTGAACCCATAGCCCATAAATTACCTGTAAAGAGGAACTCCCAACAAATTCTGGAGCAGTGGAAGCCACACAACAACGGAGTGGAGGAGATTTCTGTTTCAGAGAGCTCTGAAAAATCAACACCAAAGGTCGATCACGCACCAGACCCAGAGCAGAGCCCAGCCCTGCCCTGGCCACACAGCACCGAGAGGAGCAGATCCCAGCAGGCTTCAGGGACAGAATCTCATGGGAAAAACAACTGACCTGGAAAATAGATCCAGGAGAGACAATTTGAAAATTATGGGACTACCTGAAAGCCATGATCAAAAAAAGAGCCTAGACATCACCTTCCATGAAATTATCAAGGAAAAATGTCCTGATATTCTAGAACCAGAAGGCAAAATAAGTATTCAAGGAATCCACCAATCACTGCCTGAAAGAGATCCAAAAAGAGAAACTCCTAGGAACATTGTGGCCAAATTCCAGAATTCCCAGGTCAAAGAGAAAATATTGCAAGCAGCTAGAAAGAAACAATTCAAGTATTGTGGATATACAATCAGGATAACACAAGATCTAGCAGCTTCTACATTAAGGGATCAAAGGGCATGGAGTAGGATATTCCAGAAGTCAAAGGAACTAGGACTCAAACCAAGAATCACCTACCCAGCAAAACTGAGTATAATACTTCAGGGGGAAAAAAATGGTCTTTCAATGAAATAGAGGACTTTCAAGCATCTTTGATGAAAAGACCAGAGCTGAAAAGAAAACTTAACTTTCAAATACAAGAATGAGAAGAAGCATGAAAAAAGTAAACAGCAAAGAGAAGTCACAAGGGACTTACTACAGTTGAGCTGTTTACATTCCTACATGGAAAAGTAATGATTAGTTGATCAGTTCATTGTTTTCTCCAAAGTATCTGATTTGTTTTGCAGTAAACTGTATGTTTTGGAATTATGTAGACATAATCTTAATCATACCTTTGGGCAGCCCTATATAGGCATACAATATAGGGATGAAATCATAAGAATAGACTGTGCATGCTTCAATCATATCCTAGGTGAAAAGGAAATAGACAGATTTTTGTAAATGACTTTCACAAACAAACATTGTAATGGTTGCATCTGACCAGAAGTTGTTGAGAATATAAGGTCCTGTGCCAATGAGTCTTCTTCGAAAGTTATTTGATTTATAAGACTATAGAATCAGTGCCAGAGTCCCTAGAAGTCAACTAGATCAGTCCTTTATTTTATAAATGAGAAAACTGAATCCCAGAGAGACTGACTTAATAAAGCTCACATAGATACAGTTTCTGAAACATAGTAAGTAGGTGCATAATAAATGTTTATTAAGATTAAGTGACATATCTCTTCTGACTCTAAATTTCCACCCTTTCCACTGTATTATCTTGCCTCCCCATTTGAAGGACTATTATGTGGAAGAAGGATCAGACTTGCTTTGCTCAGAGCACAGAAAGAATACTCATAGATATAACCTGCAGAGAAATAGACTTAATATAATATAAAGAATAATTTCCTAACTTTACACGAGGGAGAACTCTGATGAAATTAAGGGTCAGTCTTATTCCATTCAATTCAGCAAATATATAATGCACCTACATATAAAGTGTTTTTCCAGGAGTCAAAAATATTAACATAATAGCCCCTGTTCTCAAGGAACTTTAATGAGACACAATCTTCCCTGGTACTACAAAATTTATTCTATTACCTTTACACAGATGAGCTCTGTTGCGTTTCTCCCCTAACCCTAACCTTTCAATTGACTGTGGTCACCATTCCAACCTTCATCTGTAAGTTCAGAGGAAAGGTTCAACTTTGCTTTGCTCATGGATATTTAGTTGATATGTTGGTGTGGATCTCATATTTCTAATACTTTAGGTATGTTGTAGTTAGAGTATTTTTATGTAAATGCATATATAATCTTTGGAACACTCTCCACCTCATCATATAATACCTTAGACATATATCTAAGTTGATAGGCATTTAAGTTACAGGCACAGGGGAGATATGTGGGACCCAGAAAGTGAAAGGTAGATAATAGAATGGGAAAGTAATGGATTCTCTCTTAGGAAGTATTCAAAAGCAATGAAGTGCTGTGAGAAAAAAAAGCAGGTAGATCAAATTGACTGTGTTAAGAAGAGCTAATCAACTGATTTGCTTCAACAGCATGGTATTGACCACAAGGTGAAACTCCAGAGGAAGTTTAACTAAATACACTGATGCCTTTTCTCAATTGGTTTATTATTTCATTTCCTGTAGGCATGTGTGATGTGAACCTTTGCAACACTGTCTATGTAAATAAGAATTATATTTTCTTGAAAATTATTAAAGGATATATCCACAAAATCAATACAGTTGTACTGAGCCACTGATACCTAAAAAAAAATTTTCTAAAAAGTTAAAATATATCCAAGATGGTATGATGGATAGAGAACTGAACTTGGAGCCAGGAAAACCTGTATTCAGATCCTGCCTCAGACACTTATTAGTTATGTGATCCTAGACTAGTAACCTAATTTCTCTGGACCTCATGTCCAGAGATTGGACTTAATGACATTTGTGATTCTTTACATCTCTAAATTTATCATACTATGCTTTCTTTGAGGTTGTAGAATGCAAAATAGGGAAGGGTCTCTAGGAGGAAAATGGCAAATCTATTTTCTTTTACATTTTATGATTACTACTTTATTTTTTTTGTTTAATATTTTATTTTTCCCAATTACATGTAAAAATAATTTTAACATTCTTTTTTTTAAATGTTTGGTTCCAAATTCTCTCCCTTCTTTTCCTCTCCCCTCTCCCCCATTGAGAAGGCAAGCAATTTGACATAGGTTATATGTGTATAGAATGCAAAACTCATTTCCATGTAATTCATTCTATGAAAAAACTAAAAAATGAAAAAGAAAAATATCTAATGTGCATTCAGGTTCTACGAGTTCTTTCCCTGGAGATAGACAGTATCTTTCATCATAAGTACTACAGAATTGTCATGGATCATTATATTGCTGAGAATAACTAAGTTATTCATAGTAGATTATCATGCAATTTTGTTGCTACTGTGTATAATGTTATATTCATTTCATTTCGCATCAATTTTTGTAATTCTTTTCATATTTTTCTGAGAGCATCCTGTCCATCATTTCTTAAAGCACAATAGTATTCAATCACAATCATATACAACAACTTGTTCAGCAACTCACCAATTGATGGGCATCCCCTCAATTTCCAAACATTAGCCACCATTAAAAAAGCTTACTATGATTTTTGTGCAAATAGGTTCTTTTCTCTTTTAAAAAAAAAATCTCTTTGGGATATAGAACTAGCATAGTTCCAAATTGCTCTCCAGAATGGTTGAATCAGCACATAACTTCACCAATAGTATATTAGTGCTTTAATTTTCCCACATCTTCTCTAACATTTGTCATTTTTCTTTTCTGTCAAATTAGCTAATCTGTCAGGAGTGAGGCAATAGTAGCTCAGAATTGTCTTAATTTGCATTTCTCTCTTCACTAGTGGTTTGGAGAATGTTTTCATATGACTATAGATAGCTTTGATTACTTCGAAAACTGCCTGTTCATATCTTTTCATCATTTATCAATTGAGGAATGGCTCTTATGTCTACAAATTTGACTCAGTTTTCTGTATGTTTGAGGAATGAAATCTTTATCAGAGAAACTCACTATAAAAATAGTTTTACAGCAATGAATGCCAACTATGTATGTCTCTTCATTATGTTTCCCCCATATTTAACCTACTCTCTTCATTCTCCTAGCCTATTCAATCTCAAAAGTGTTTTGCTCCTAACTTTTACCTCCCCCAAACTGCCTTCTTTTCTATTAACTCCCCCTTCTCCTATGAATTTCCCTTCCTACTTTCTTTCTTGGTATGGTAGATTCCTACACCTAACTGAGCGTGTATGTTATTCCCTCTATGAGCAAATTCTGATGAGAGTAAGGTTCATGTACTCCCCTACATGGCTCCCTCATTTTTTTCTCCACCGTAAAATTTCTTTTATTTCAGATAATTTATTCCATCCTTTTCTCCTTCTCCCAGTGCATTATTCTTTTGCACCCCTTAATTTGGTTTTGTTAGATAATTAGACCATAACATTCAACTTACATCTCTGCTTTCTGTCTACGTATGCATCCTTCTAACTGCCCTAATAATGAGAAAGTTTTTAGAAGTTGTAAATACCATTTTCTTGTGTAGGAATAAAACAGTTTAATCTTATTGAATCCTTTGTGATTTCTCTTTCCTGTTTACCTTTTTATGTTTCTTTTGCATCTTGTATTTGAAAGTCAAATTTTCTACAACTCTGGTCTTTTCATCAGGAATGCTAGAAAGTCCTCTATTTCATTGACTATATATTTTTACCCCTGCAGTAGACTTTTGTACCTCCTTTTCCATTTGACCAATTCTCCTTTTCAAGCATTTCTTCTCCTCAGTGAATTTTTGCACATATTTTTTTCCATTTGACTGATTCTGCTTCTCAAGGCATACTTCTCTTCATTGTATTTCTGAGCCTCTTTACCATTTGATCTAGTCTGTTCTTCCAGGTGTTATATTCTTTAAATTTTTGTGCTTCCTTTACCAAACTGTTGACTCTTTTTTTAATGATTTTCTTGCATCACTCTCAATTTTCTTCCCAATTTTTCCTCTACTTCTGTTACATGACTTTTAAAATCTTTTCTAAGCTCTTCCATGGTCTGAGATCAATTTATGTTTTTCTTTGAGACTTTGGATGCAGGAATTTTGATCTTGTTGTCTCCTTCCAAGTGTGTTTTGATCTTCCTTGTTCACCATAGTAACTTTCTACAGTCAGAATTTTTTCTGCTTTTTTTTTTTTTGCTCATTTCCAAGCCTATTTCTTGACTTTGAACTCTCTGCTAAAGTGGAGCTTTGCTTCCCAAGTGGAGGAAGCACTCTCCCAAGCTTCTGAAAGTTTTTTGTGCAGCTGTTTTCAGAGGCAATTCTGAGGATCTGTAATTTTTTGACTCTTCCAAGGTAGTATGATCTAGGGAGAGGTGTGTTTCCTACTCTCTTGTATTGTGTACTGGATTGTGAACAACTGCAAACACTTTTTTAAACCTGGAACTGTGACCAGAGTCCCTGTTCCTCTGTAAACCACAAGATTTGCTGTGCTAGTACTCCTCCTCACACTGGGGCTAAGACCCAGCAATATTACCCTGGTCCAAGTAGAGGCCAAAGAGATTCCTGTAAATCTCCTTCTGACATATTGTCTCTTCTCCTTACTGTCTATGAGTTGAGAGGTCCGAAAACTTCCACTGCTGCCAGTCATTCAGTCACCATGGGCCTGATTCTGTTTTGCTGGGATCTGGTCTGGGCTGTCATGGCCTGTCCTATATTGTCCTCCTCTCTTTCTCCCTGGTTCAACAGACAATTGCTGCTGACAATTAAAGTTGCCTTGCTTTAGAAAATTGTTGCATTCCTTCTTTTCGTGTATTCTCCTGCTCTAGAATTTGTTTAGAGTCATAGTTTAAAGATATTTGGATGGCTTGGGGATGAGCTTAGGCAAGTCCCTGCCTTTACTCCACCATCTTCTCTCCTCTTCAAGCAAATATAAAAATTTGAATAAGAAACATAGCCTTCATATTTTCTGACACATCAGAAAAAACTTCAAAAGCTTCCATTGGGGTAGAGGATAGAGGAGAATAAGTCTAACACCAGTGCATTTATTTGCTTTCACCTGGTATTTCCCACTGACTAGTCTTTCATTTTGTGGCAATTTATAAGTCTTCATTTCTACATTTCTTTTACCTCCAAAGGTCAGCACACTTAGTCTTCTTGAGTGTATTTTGCTCCAATTGCATACCTCTCTACAGTTTCACTATGTTTCAAAGGTAAAATCCATATAGAAACCTGTCGTTTCCTTCCATTTTTCACCATAATAACTCAGCAATGTCTGAAGTTATATGACTCTGACCATTTGAAAAATGAAAAGCTTTTTAGATGTATTACTCAGTATTTTGCACATAGAAAATACAAGGTGTTCTCTCTGAATTCAAGCTAATATTTTCTTCCTTTGACTTGTATTGAAACAGGAAATAGTCTGTTTCTATTATAAGCAAAATTATCTTTTTGGTGGGTAGAGGGGAGAATAAATTGTTAGTGTACTTATTTAAATGCTATGTTTTATTACATATAGGTTATAGCACGATGTTTAAATGGAAGAGATAATCCCTTACTTTAATAATATTCCTTTTGCCAAAAAAACAATGTACACAATGACTACAACAATGTAAATGGAAAAGATGAAAACAAAACAAAAAAATATACACAGAAAAAATAGAAGTTGAACAGTATTTAATTATAATGACAAAATTTAGACTTGAAGAACTTATGGAAAGGAATCTCCCTTTATTCTTTTCAAAAGTCGGGGACAGTGGGTATATGACACTGAATATACTATTGTACTTTTTGATATGTTGATTAACTTTACTTCAATATCTGAAGTAAAGAACTCTAAGGGCTTCATGTTACCTGCTTCAATTATCTTCATGCCTGTTAGAACAAATTGTTCTCATCAGTTCCTTCTACCATAGGAAATTTTCCCAAGCTTGGGGTAAATACCTCCTACCTCTCTAATGGGTCTGAGGCCTGTGGTGAGATGAATGAAAAGTCTGAGAGACATAGTTTCTGGGTTAATAATAATCAATTTGTAAATTATGGATAGCAAATAATCAATAAATTTATGTCAGTGGTTTCTCTTTTAACCAGAGGCCCCTCTTGGAGGCCTGTCTGTCTGTGTTTGTCCTTCATTTTTGAAGACCATGACATCAGAGAAATGATGACATTACTTGCACTTGACTTTGTTTTGAGTGATGGAGAACTCTGCAAGGTCACTAACCTTACTCTCTCCTCCTGAGCCACCTGGGTCCAGTGACCAGATATTCATCAGGATGACTGGAGATGGCCCAGGGAGATGCAATGGGAGACTTTCACCTTTTTAGGCTGGCCTTCTCAGGTACTCACTTAGAGGGAGTGAATAGGCCTCCTTAAGAAGTAGTCAGGGAATGGACCTTTATATGAACAAAAGAAAAATAAATAAATCAACAGAAACTGTTACTAGTGATAATCACTCTAAGCCAGCCATTAAGTGGACCTTGGGCAGAGACCTATTATTGTCCACCCCATAGGCTTCAGAGTCCATTGGGTTTTAAGGTTTTGGGAAATAGAAGCAAGGATGGAAGGAAGGAAGGAAGGAAGGAAGGAAGGAATGACATCTAGCCAGTAAACTCCAAAATCCCAAAAGAAAGGGAGAGGGAAACACAAGGAAAAGGATGAGCTGGATCTCCACTCAGGCAGCTCTGTCTACAAACAGTCTGTGTTTATCCTTTGTTTTTGGAGAAGACAATGACATCAGAGAAATGATGATATAACTTGCACTTGACTTCATTTTGAGTGAGAGGGGCCCATGCAAGGTCACCAGCCTCACTTTCTCCTCCTGAGTCATCTTGTTCTACAGACCAGTTATTCATCAGGATGACTTGAGATGGTCCTGGATTCAATGGGAGACCTTGGTCATTTTATGCTGGCCTTCTCAGGTACTCACTTAGAGGGTGCTAACACCCATTGAGTGAATATCATGGAGGCCACTTGAATATCTAAATACCTATGGAAAGGGAGTTGTCCCTGATGGGTGAAATCACCTCTGATTGGTTAACAATGAATGAGAGAATGAATGTTATAATGAAGGACTGGGCAGTATGACTCTGATGATATTACTCTTGGACAAAGAGATTTCTGAAGCCAGACCACTCCTGCCTAGGGTAACTTATACAAAGGATCTATTCCCTACCCCAGTCCTACATGAGTAGAACATATGGGGTAGAATTCACAGGTGGTCTGGATGGGGTAAAGCCTTTGGGCAAAGTTAGAAATATCCTTGAATGACTGGGCTTTCAATGAGGGGAAGTGGGTTCCATACATAAAACTAGTTATTAATATAATAAGAAAACATTTTTTTTTCCAGTGGGTTACTCTAAAGCTAGTTTAGCCAGTCAGCTGAGATAGTTTTAACTTGGGTGTGGCCACTGTTCATTCCCAGTTGTCTGAACTATTGTTTTGTCTTTTGTCTTTAACAGTTCTGGAGGAAAAAGTGAGTCTAACAACTTTATACAATAGTGCCTCACTTAGATCCAATTCATGGCAAGTCAAAACATCACCTCTAAGGTCACTGATCCTCTTCTACAAGGAAGGACAAACAACGATAATTTTACTGATTTTTTTTTTCTTTTTTATCCTTTGCTATCTGAATAGGGAATGGAGAAGGAGATAGTTGGAAATGTGAGGGAGGGAAATAAAAACAAGATATAAATAACAGGAAAAAGAAAATTAATGAAATCTCCCTTCAATATTAAATCAAGGGAGGTATCCAAGCTCCATCTTTTCTAAATGTTAAAATGGACACCAGTTAAATTGCTATGATGGATACATAGCTCCATAGAGAACATTAATCCTATGATTTACCCCTGACTGTGGAATGAATTTCCATGAACAATAGCAGAGGGATCCATTATGCACTGCTACTACAGAAAAGGAATGGCTGACATGTTGGGGATTTGTTTTGCTTTTCCATGTTGAGAAGTAATTTTTTTCAGATGACAACTATAGGACATTGAACTAAAAGTAGTAACTGGGATTTATTCTTTAGAACCCCTGAGAATTTAATGATTTGTCCTAAAAGTGTCATGAAAATATTAATAATTCTTGGGGATAGGGGAACAAGAGAGCTGGTTGTGTTATCATTAATGTAGATTAGCTGTTTTGATATCTATTAGTTTCTCTCCTGTATAGTTTTCATATTAGGTAGTCAGACTGATGTTTATATTGTGGGTTTGTTTTTCTTTGAATTTTAAAATATGCTAGACTTTGAAAGTCATTTAGATTTCTCGAACATTGAAATATTGAGGTAAATCTTATCAAAATCTCTGCAAATGGAATACATTCATTTAGTTCTTTCATGTTAAAAATCAGGGATTTGCAGCCATTAGGCACAAATGAACCATAAATTAATACACAGTAAAATCTAGATATATGCTGATTTTCAGACAATTTCTAAGAAGCAAAACAGAAATTCCATATGGGAAAGGAAACTCTTACACTTTTTTGGGCACAGACAGGTCTGTCATTCTTTAATGCCAGATGTCACATTAATTATTCCTTTATTTAAAAGAGCTAAAATAGGATTCAAGACTTTTTCATGACATGTATTGAAGTCATGATTTATTGACAATATTTATCCAGGCTTTCTGAGCTTTTGATAGTTTCTCATAAGGCACTTTGATAATTATTAGCTGAAACTATTTATAAATAAAGATATATGATTTTGCTTATTTTTGTATACAGATTACCAAATCTTGCCTTCATGATGGATGCAAGTTAGGCACTTTGTAGCAATGTAAAACATTAAAGCTTCTGGCTCATTACTTTAAAGAGTTAATTATGTAATTAATTATAAATGATATTTATGTGTCCTAAAATAATTTGCATCCTTCAAATGAACAAACAATTCAAACAAAAAAAATGAATTTACTATGTTTGAGAGGAAGGAGAGAGTATGAATGTGAAAAGAGCATTATCATTGAATTCAGGACATTATAATCAAGAAAGGAGAATAAGTCAAAAATAACTATGATGAAATAATAACATTATCATTGGTGGGACAGAGCCAAGATGGAAGAGAGAAGACAGAAAATTGCCTGAACTCTCCCAATTTTCCCTCAGAAGTAATGTTATATCAAACCTCTCAACAGATTCTAGAGCAACAAAACTCACAAAAAGATGGAATGAAACAATTTTCCAGCTTAAGATAAAAGTCTTTAAAAAGACTTCAGGAATGGATTGTTTCACCTGGCTAAAAGGGGAACCCAGCCCAGATGGTGTCCAGACAAGTCAACAGGAAGCTCTTAACCACAGCACAGATCAAAAACCAAGGTTTGGCTCAGCATGCTAGCATCAGCACAGAAGGCAAACTCCAAGCCTAGGAACTACAACACAACAGGCACAACTATGCCAGGTCACCCCCAGCACAATGGGCAAGTAACAAGCACCTGAGGACCTGGCAAGGAAAACCAGTGACCAGGACCCTGGCCCTTAGAATAAGAAGTTTGGGAATTTGTTTCCTATGCCTCAGGGAAAGAGTTCAACTTTAAAAGCCATGAAATTGACTGGAAATGAGTGAGAAAAAAAAGAGAACTCTGAAAGTGGAAAGCTACTATGGCAACTGGGAAGATCAAAACACAAACTCAAAGAAGACAACAATGTCAAAATACCTATATGGGAAACCTCAAAGGGAAATATGAATTAGTCGTAAGTCCAAAAAGTTCTCTTATAAAAGTTCAGAAGGGATCTTAACAATAAACTAAGAGAGATAGAAGAAAAAATGGAAAGAGAAATGAGAGTTATGAAGAAGAATTATGAAAAAAGAGTCAACACCTTGGAAAAGGAAGCACAAAAACAAACTAAAGAAAAGAAGTCTTTTAAAAGTACAATTGGCAAAATGGGGGAAAAATCACCAAAAAAACCTAGCTCCTTTAAAAGCAGAATTGGTCAAATGGAAAAGGAGGTACAAAAGAAAACTGAAGAAAATTGGAATTAAATTAAAATTAAATTTTAATTAAATTAAAAATTGGAATTGGAGTAGTAGAAGGAGGGAGGGAGATATAGTTAGTCTTTGACAACCTGACTGTTATGGAAGTGTTTTGCATGACTACACATGTATAATCTATATTGAATTTCTTGCCCTCTCAGTGAGGGTGAGTGGGGAGGGAGGAAAGGAGAGAATCTGAAATTCAAAGTTTAAAAAAAAGTTAAAACTTGTTTTTACATGCAGCTGGGAAATAAGATACACAGGCATTGGGGTATAGAAATCTATATTATCCTATAGGAAAATAGAAGGGAAAGGGGATAAGAATGTGAGGTTGATAGAAGGGAGGGCAGATTGTGGGAAGGGGTAATCAGAATGCATGCCATCATGGGTTGGGGGGAGAGAAAGGATGGGGAGTAAATTTGAAACTCAAAATCTTGTGGCAGTGAATGTTGAAAACTAAAATAAATAAATAGGGGGAGATATGTGGTAGGAAAAAAAAAGGAAAGAACTAGGGGACTTTCAAACTTTTTGATGAAAAGACCGAGCTGATCAGATATTTTAATCTTCAAATAGAAGACTAAAGACAAACATAAAAAGATAAAAATTGCAAGGGTGGAGTTGAGAGCATGTTATCCAATAAGATCTAATCTATTTTCCCTACATGGGAAGATGATATTTGTAACTCTTAAGAACTGTATCTCTATTTGGGTAACTAGAAGAACAATACAGAGAAAGTAGTATGCATATAAGTTGATTTTAATGTGATGTTATAAAACAATTAAGGAGTATAAAATTATTGTACTGGGAGAAGAGGAAAGGGAGAGGTAGAATACAGTGAATTACATCACATGAAGAAGCACAAAAGACCTATTACAGTAGATGAAAAGAAGGGAAAGGGTGAATATTATCTGAACCTTATTCTCATCAGATTTCACTCAAAGAGGAAATTGCACACACACTCAGTTGGGTATAGAAATTTAACTTGCCCTATACAGAATTAGGAGGGAAAGAGGGAAAGAGAAGTGGGAGTAGGAGGCTGATAGAAGAGATGGGGTGATCAGAAGCAAAACTATGGTGAGGAAAAACAGGGTGAAAGGAGAGAGAAAAAGTATAAACAGATAAAAAATAGGATGGAGGGAAGTACACAGTTAGCAATCATAACTGTGAATGTGAATAGAATGAACTCTGCCATAAAATGGAAGTGGATAGCTGAGTGGATTAAAAATCAGAGTCTTCCAATATTGTGTTTACAAGAAACATACTGGAAGCAGAGAGACGCACATAGAATAGAGTTAAAGGGTGGAGTAGAATATGTCAACTGAAGTAAAAAAAAAATCAGGGGAAGCAATCCTTATCTCAGACAAATCAAAAGCAAAAATGGATATAATTGAAAAAGATAAGGAAGGAATTTACATCTTGCTAAAAGGTACCATAGAGAATGAAGTAATATCAATGTTAAATATACATGCATCAAGTGGTACAACATCTAAATTCTTAAAAGAGAAGTTGAGGGAGTTACAGGAAGAAATAGAGAGTAAAACTATCATAGTGGAGGACCTCAACCTCCGCTTTTCAGAACTAGATAAAAATAAGTACAAAATAAACAAGAAAAAAGTTAAGGAGTTGAATAACGTTTTAGAAAAGAGAGATATGGTTAAAAAGTTTTTGCACAAACAAAACCAATATAACCAAGATTAGAAGGAAAGCAGGACACAGGAAAACAAGTTTTACAGCCAGTATTTCTTTAAAGCCTCATTTCTAAAATATATAGAGAACTGAGTAAAATTTATAAGAATATAAACCATTCCCCAAATGGTGAATGGTCAAAGGGCATGAACAGGCAATTTTCAGAGGAATAAATTAAAGCTATCTATAATCAGATGAAAAAATGCTCTAAATCACTACTGATTAGAGAAATCCAAATTAAAGCAACTCTGAGGTAACACGTTACACCTATCAAATTGACTAATATGACAGAAAAGGAAAACAATAAATGTTGGAGAAGATGTGACAAAATTGGAACACTAGTGCATTGTTGGAGTTGTGAATTATCCAACCACTCTAGAGAGCAACTTGGAACTATGTTCAAAGAACTATAAAACTGTGCCTACCATTTGATCCAGCAATACCAATAGGTCTGTATCCCAAAGAGATAATAAGAAAGGGGAAAGGACTCGTATGTACAAAAATATTTATAGCAGCTCTTTTTGGTGGTGGTAAAGAATTGGCAACTAGGGGAATGTTCCTCAGTTGAGGAATGGCTGAACAAATTATAGTGAATGAATGTAATGGAATACTATTATACTAAAAAGAAATGATGAGCAGGTGGGTTTCAGAAAAACCTGGAAAGACTTACATGAAATGATCTTGAGCAAAGTGAGCAGAACCAGGAGAACATTGTACACAGCAACATTATACAATGATTAACTATGAGAGACTTAGCTCTTCTCAGTCATATGATCTAAGACAATTCTGAAAGAACTATGGAGTCTGAATACAGGTCAAAGAATACTGCTTTCATTTTTTTTTGTTTTTTCTTTCTCATATTTTTTCATTTTTGTTCTGATTCTTCTTTCACTACATGACTAACATGGAAATATGTTTAACGTGATTGTACATGTATAACTTATATCAGATTGCTCTCACTCTTGGGTATGGGTAGGGGTTGAGAGGGAAGGAGAAAAATTTGAAAACTCAAACTTTGCAAAAATGAATGTTGAAAACTGTCTTTACATGGAACTGGAAAAAAATGTTTAAGGGAAAAAAGAAAAAATAAACATCATTATATAGAAATATAACAAATGGTCAAAACAATTCAAAATGGAAGACATAACTTCTGAGGGGGTTGGTAAAGGAGAGGTGGTAGTCAAGGAAGGGCTTCTAGTACTCAATTAGAGATTACAGGAAGGGTAAGATTTCAGCAGGTGGAGTTGGGGGTGGAGTTAGAACTGTAGGAGAGAAATCTTTCCTGGTATAATAAGATACTGTTTAAGAATGTAAGGAGAGGAGAAAGGATCGGGTAAGATTGAGGAACAATAAATAGTCCTATTTGACTCAAAAAAAGAACAGATAAGGCAAAATAATACGAGTGTGCCCCTTTTAGACTTCAGTAAATTTACAGGTCTTTAGAGGCAAGTAAAGAGACAATAGAAAGTGTGGACTGACCTTATCAGATCTGGTTAGCACATTCCAAACCAGTAAAAGATCTAAGACTATGAGTAGCTAATTTGCATATGAAAAGGTCAGCAGGGAAATTGAGCTGGCTCACAGGGCATACACTGCTGGAGTACTTTTCCCCAGCAGTTGTTTACATAGATCTAAGGGAAAGGAAAAGAAGGGGATGAGCCTTTATAAAGCTTCTAATGAGGGGAATCCTGTCTTTGGTATTTGGGCCCCAAAAAGGAAAAGCCTCTGGACTTTCCCAAGTAGCCCAAGTCCCCAGTATTTGCCCGGGGCATTTCACCCTTTCCAGTTAACCCTTTCATTGTGGCCATTGTGAGAAATATGTTCATTCTAAACAAAGAACATTAATCCTTGTGAAGCCAGGAAAAGTTATTTTATTTTAGTCAATTTTTCTACATCGCTACATCCCTCGGGAATGGGTCCCTCTCAAATGGAGAGTACATTTGCTCAAAGAAATACAACACTTTTTATTCTGTTTCCAATTCGCATTTCCCCCCTTGGCTAGATGCGACTTCCTGAACTTCCCACTTCATGTTCTCCCCCCTGACAGGTTTCTCCTCAAACAGCTCAATCAAGCATGGGTACAAGCTTCTGACCTTTTACCTGATCAGAAGCCTGGTTCTGCTCTCTGATTAGGACCAGTCACCTATGATTTGCATTCTGCTGTCACTCAAAGCTAGGAGGAGCTTTAATCTGGTGGAAACAGAATTCCTACCTTTGTTTCCCATAGCCCTCATTGTCTGCCCCTGACCTCACTCCTAATTTCATCTAGACCCCCTTCTCTGTTCCCATGGTCTTCTGCATAAAAGATCCTTCTTGCCTCCATTAAAGTGCGCAGAATTCTTAGTCTGGCAACGCTCAGATTCAGTCTGGCCTACTTGTTAATACAAAGGTCACAAACATTACTGAGTCTTAAAATCTTGCCCACCACAATCAATGTTCTAACAAACCTTGTCTTTGGCTGAAAGAAAGTTTGGGTCAAATTCATTCAAGGCAGGTCTTAAATCTCTTGCCCTTGAATTTTGAGGCGCCAGTATCCCCAGACCTCAACACTACTATGTGCCAAGCTTTATGCCAAAGACTCCTTACAAGTACCTCATTTAAGAATAAAGAACATTGCAATTTTAAAAAACTGGGGAGCCCTGAAGCCCAGAACTATTTGACTATTTCTGGACAAATTATCATTGCCTAGCATGGAATTACAATTTTCATATTAATCAATATGACATATGTAATGAATATACTAATAGATTAGACTTTTCCAAATTGCCTTTTCTATCTTGTGAGTCAGAAATTTACAATGCAGCTTGAAATGATCAATCAAATTTTGACAAGGCTCATAATCACTGCCTGTGTACCTGAAGGGAAGCAAATCAAAGACTGTAAAACCTGTTCCTGTCACAGAACTCTGATCCTTCAACCCGCCAAGAAACAACCCCCAAAGAGTTGAACAATATTGTTCCTACAGAACTTCAGGATACCTGTACCTTAGTATTGTGGGATTTGTGGACTGGTCATAGGAAACCACTCTGGCCCTGGGAACAATTGTTTGTAATCTACTTTCCCATTGTGATTTATCCATGTAGCCTCTGCCTTCACTTCAGCAAGGTAAAATTCTGATCAGGAGAATTCTCAGTTTGCAAATCTGTCACTCATAATGAAACTAATCAATTAGACATCTACCTGATTACTGGCACTTTGTCTCTGGCCTGGTGTTTCCTTATTCACAGGTTAGAGAGAGGCTCATAAAATTAACAATAGTTATGGTCCAGCTTGCAGAGATGAAGATATTGGAAATATATTTGATAGTCTCCTTAGATTAGCATGAAGTTTCTCACTGAGGGATTCTAATACTGAGCAAGAAAGGTTTTTCAAAAGGAAGGAGAGGTTATACCTCTCTTCTCCTATGTGCTTCCTGAGATGTGACAAAAAGACAGAGGTGAGGTCCTGAGGGAGTAGAGCTATAGAAGCTTCTACCAATTCTTGGACTTCTACTCTTTCTGAAAGAGTACAACAGTCAAGGGTTGCAGCTAAACCAGAAGATGGAGGTGGTGTAATCTGTAGTTTTCCTCCTAGGAACAAATCCCTGGCAAACTGTGCCCTATGAGGAAAAAAATCCAGCCTGGCAACAGACCAATCTATCCAGTAGAATGCCTAGCAGTAAATTTCATGAGAACTCTACCAAGAGAGACAAAGGAGGTCAAGGCATTACACTTCAAAAGTTTTAATTTACCTTGGCCATATGTGTTCCTTACACATGTGCTTCACTGCCAATTATGTATTGTTTGTGCCTACTCTCCCCCTCATAAAGCCGGTGTGTGTTTGTGGGAGACTGCACTTCAGGTTTTGAGGGAGTATGTTTTGCCCCTTCTATGGCATTTGAATAAGCATCTTTGATAAAAGTTGACTGAGACTACTGATTTATTCTCAGTTTGAAGCACATTGGAGGGGATCTCAGGTTCTATGCCCCAAGGATTAACCTTGCATGGAGTCATCCCTGGTATTCAATCTGGGAATTCAGATACAAGTTTGATTGCATAGTCTCAGAGGAAGTATTCTACTAGGAAACACTCTAGAGACAGTGGGTAAGTTAAAGAGTTTATGCTTTATCCTGGAGCCACTTTAAAATTCTTGCATAGAGAAGTGATATGGTTAGAACTATATATTAGGAAGATTTCTCTGGCACTTATGAAAAAAAAAAAGGATTACAGAAGGGAAAAACTCAAAGAAAGGGGAACCAACCAGAAATCTCTCAAAATAGAAAAGTGAAAGATAAAGATGATATTTTCAAATTTGATATAAATTGACCTGAAATTCATACTTGGGGAAAGTAAATGTTAGAAAACATGATGTGATAGAACCCCATATTTCTATTATAGATTAAAAGCTTCTCAGAGTAGGTTGGTGGCACAGTAGAGTGCTAGCACTGGGGTGAGGAGAACCTGAGTTTAAACAAGGCTTTAGACATTTGATATGTACTGGCCATGTGACTCTGGGCAAGTCACTTAACCCTAATTGCCTTGCCAAAAAGGAAATAGAAAGATCTCATCACCAAGTTCTCAGAAATATGATGAATTTTTCAGGCATAGCACCTCTAAAACTCAGGTATTTAAAAAAGGTATAGTGTGAATCAAAGGAAATAATCCACAGAAATGGAATTGTATTGAAGTTGTTGAAAGAATGTTAGTCTAAATCATCACAGATATTTAGGAAAGATGTTTAGGTAGAATCATGTAATTATTAGACAAATAAAAAAATGTTCTATCAAGTGATGAGAACATCTACACAGTGAGAGGTATTTAAATATGGTACCCTAATTGTTAAACTGAAAAGCTGCAAGAGTACAGGCTTCTCAGCAGACAAAGCAAATACAGAATTGTTGGATGTAGTAGATGCTAAGAATTTCTAATGAGAATGAAAATTTCTAGTGGAGGACAAACCAGTTTTTAATGAGTATGAGGTGATTATTTTTATTGTAGAAAAATCATGTAGCATATTCCTCAATGAATGGACATGATTTGGTTTCTTTAAAGCTTGCTACAAATTATCATCCTTATTTTCTCTGTAGCAAGAGAAACTCCTACTGCCCAGCTACCTAATTGTGCAGTAGAAAGATCTGTAATTTCTGTTGATGCGTGTGAGAGGTAACTATGAAAACCCTCTAGAAATGACATTCTGGAGAAAGAAATGGCAAAGCTCTCCAGTCTCTTTGATAAGAAAACTGTAAATGGAACACAAATATTCAGAAATGACTGAACAGCAACAACAAAAAAATAATATTTACATATTTAACTTTAGGTGCAACTATATTATCTCATGTTAAATACTTGAGAGGAAAAGAGGCAAAAGAAGAAATTCCATTTCCCTTACTTGTCAAAATATTTATGGCAAAATGACCTCGGATGAGGAGAGGATTCTGGGAGCGTGGCATAGTAGGTCAGAAAACTCCAAGCTCTCCAGATTTTCCTCACAAACAAGAGAAAATAGTATCTTGGGGCAAATATAGAGGAGTTAAAAATTAAAGTAAAATAAATATAAAACAAGAGTTAGAACAGAATAGTGGTCCTTCTGGGACAACTGGAGACAATCAGAAGAAAAATTCCAGGATCATTATTTGGTCTGTGAAGTGTAAACACCTCCTTGCTAGTTCCCCTGAAGCAAATATTAAGCCCTACTTTGGAAGGTAGCCTTAGCCCCAGTGACAGGAATTTTCATCTCCTGAACAGTGTGGGAAGTTGGGCATCTGAGTCAGGGAAGACTGAGGGAACATTTACTTATAAGGGATGGCAAGCCCAGCTGTGCTACTGAGAAGCAAACCTGGGCTAGAAGTCACCAGCACACACACAGTGAGTGCTGAAGCAGTGGGGCGGGGCACTACTGGCTGTGGATACTTACAGGAGCCCGCACTCTTGATTTTGGTTTGGCAGAGGGGAGAACTGAAGGAGGATGTGAGGCCAGAGTCCCCATCCCCAATACTCCAGAACTAAAGGTGATTACAATAATAAACTGCTACAAAATGAAAAAAAAAATGAGCAGGCAAAGGAGAAAGAACTCAACTATAGAAAGTTACTGTTGGAATAGAGAAGACAGAGAAGGATACTGAAGCAAAGAAAACCTCTTCTACCTCCAAAGATCAATATCAAATGGTCACCTGCACAAAAATAATTCATTGAAAAATTTTAAAAATGAGGTGAGAGTTATTGAGGAAATTTTTTTTTAAAAAAATAAGAACAATCCAAGAAAAACAAGATTATGAAAAGAAAACCAACCAATAAGAAAAAGAGATCCAGAATTTTCAGGAAGAAAATGTCTCCTTGAAAATCAGAATAGGGCAAGGGGAAATCTGTGAAGTTGTAAGAAACTAAGAAATAATTCTTAAAAATTTAAAGAATGACAAAATAGAACAGAATGCAAAACATTTAAAGAAAACAACTGATTTAGAGAACAGACCAAGAAGGGAAAATACAAGAATAATCAGACTACCTGAAAGCTATAATCAAAAAAAGAATCTTGATACAATAATACCAGAATATTTTTTTTAAGATGTCCTAAAGTGTTAGAACAAAAAATAGAAAAAATTCACTGATTGCTACCTGAAGGCAGTCAGTCCTATGGGGAAAACCTACAGGAGTATAATAGTCAAATTCTGAAATCCCCAACTCAAGGATAAAATATTATGAGCAACAAGACAAAAAAAACCAATTCAACTATAGTGGGGACATAATTAGAATCACACAACATCTAGTAGTGATGGCACTAAAAGACCACAAGTCTTGCAGCACTATATCACCAAAGAGTAAAAGAACTGAATTTGCAGTTAAAAATATCATACCTAGCAAAATTAAGCATGATCCTGAGCATTTGATGAATTGCCAGACTTTCAGGATTTTGTTGGGGAAAAGAAATCTGAACTTAACATAAAATGTGACATATAAGATCCAAAAGAAATGTAAGGTACATATCACAGACTAATTACAAAGAACTCAATAAGTACAGACTGTGAACTTTTTCTATTTTACATTTTATAAAATGTATGTCTAAGATTGTTATCAGTAAGTAGTAGTTTGAAAGAAAGACTGGGGTAGACTTGAGCATGATGTGATTCTAAAAAGTAAAATCATTTAGGAAAAGCTTTTTGTTTTTTTTTTCCTAAAAATATAATTACTTTCCACAAGTGAGATGTAAGGAAGAGCTGACACAGAGGAATTAGATGGAGGAGGAGGGCTGGTAGTTTTGGAACCTACTCTCATCAGGAATGAATTAAAGAGGGAACAATACATATCTGTGTGTACACATATACACACACATATGTGTATATATATATACATATATATGTATGTATGTATGTATGTATGTATAAAAGTCTTCTAAATTCAGAAAGAAATAAAACCTTAGGGTTAAGAAAGGGTGAGAGGATAAGGGAGGGAAGGATTTTTGGTGGGAACCCTACTCACATCACATCTGGGTTAAAGAGAGAATATATACATTTAGAAGGCAATAAAAGTCTCCAAAATTTATAAAGAAATAAGAACATGAGGGAATAGGATGGGGGGGGCACAGAAGAATATCTAGATTAATGGGAATGAGATAAAGAGGGAATATTTGGAATATATTTGAAAGGCTATAAAAGTCTTCTAAATTCAGATAGAAATAAGAGGGCAAGAGGAAAGGGTGGGGTTGAGATGCCAAAGAAGAGGAATCTTTGGGGAGAGGGCAGGTTAAGTAATAGGAGGGCAAGACAGTGGGCAGAAGTAAAGTAAAGGAGTCAGGATGGATAGGAAATAAGAGATACAAAAAAACATAAAATAAATATCAGGAGTAGAATTTATTAGGGGAAAAAATAGGGGTAGTAGTCATTCTGTTAGACAAAGTTAAAGCTAAAAAACATTTAATCAAAAGAGAAAAATAGGAAAACTATATTATATGTCAGTCATATTAACTAATAATATTTTAGATTATTTAAAATAACTAGACAGTATAAGGTAGGAATATTGCTGTGCTGTAGAAAATGAATTGGTGGACTTAGAAAAAATATAGAAAGACAGACATATGAAGGAAAATGTTATTCATCCTCAGAAAAACAGAGGACAGACAAGTACAATACGGTCTTACATGGATGCAAATGAATGTATGTCTATATATGAGTATGATAACAGTTAAGTATATGTATGTGCATGGAAGTATATGTATATAAATACATATATGTATGTATTTGTATATGCATGTGTATATGTGCAATATATATATATATATATATGTATAGGTGATTATCTAAAATGCGCTCTCCCTCTCTCTTTGTACCTATGCGTATATATATATGTGTGTGCATGTGTGCCTGTGTGCACGTGCATACACACATATATGCATGTATATATGTACGTGTCCATACTTAATTTTAGCCTTCTTGGGGGAGAGGGTAAAGGAAGTAGGAAAAAAGAAAGAAGTTAAAAAGAAAAGCTTAGAAGTTAAAAAGTGAACAGTAGAGAAAAAAGAAAAAGAAAAAGGAAGAAAAGATGAACAGCTCTAAACATGATTTGTAGTATTTATTATAGACTTTCTTGAAATAGAAAATTATTGTTGTATATTTTGAATACTCATATTCTGCTGTACACATGGCAATGCTTTTTTTCTTATCTTATTTTGTATTTAAGTTTATAATGTTTCTTTTTCTTACTGTGCATTTAAGTTTAAAATGAATTAATAAAACATGACATTGGATGATAGACTTCACTGACTTTTAAAACAGTGAAAATGATTTGCCTATTTTTTGTCTATCCAATAGGATCATAAGAAAGAGTAGTATTATTTTTTTTTTATTAAAGTCCAAGATATCAGAAAGATAAAAGATTCCCATGGTCACAAAGGTGCATAGTCACTGTTACCTGTGTTGTATAAGCATTACTTGTTCAGCTCTCAAATTAAGGGATGTGTGTGAGTACAAGGTCATAGGTACAATGGTTGATTGGCCCATTGGCTCTGCTCTGGTTCATGGCTATACCGCTAATCCTCTCAAAGATATACCCCAGGACAGGATGAAAAATGATAATACACAGTTGCTGAATGAGGGGAAAGCCACAAACTTTATGCATGAGATAGTGAATTGAGACAGAAAGCCAAAAATGCATTATTCAAGCCAAAATTTATTTGGGGCTTAAAATATATGTTGTCTGTATCTATGTTGATTATGAATGTTATAATATTAACCAAGGAAACATTTTCTTGCCATATATTAAGAATTCTCTAAGTGAAAATTAAAGATTTTTGGATATTTCTTTAATTCTTTCATGCAATTGAGGAAAAGTCCAGTGAGTTTGGAGACATATATAACTTCCCATCAAGATTGTTTCTTCATTCAATGATCTAATGAGAAACCAAATAACCAAACAATATTTTTGGATAAATAATGTTTGTTAATCAACCAAATTATCTATATACTGATCCATTTATTATTGGGAAAGCCATAGAATTATTGTATTTAAAACTGAGAGGAAATTTAGAGATTACCTCATCCACTCCCCCCATTTTACATTTTAGAAAACAAGTAGTGACTTCATATCCAGTGTCTTTTCCACTATACGACAACATATTACCTCTTTAGTTATTCCTGTAGCATACAATTTGAAGGTTGGAAGAAGGGACCTCTTTGGTCATCAAATTCAACTCACACCTGAAAAAGAATTTACTCTACAACAATATGCTTGAAAAGTGAACAACCAACTTTGACTTAAAGATCACCAAAAAAGGGAAAACCCAATTTCTCTTAAGATTCTAATTTCCTTTAATAGCTCGAATTGTGTGGATATTTTTCCTTGTATCTATCCTAAACTTGCCTCTTTTCATCCTTCATCACTTCCTCCTGGTTCTGCCCCCTGGTACCAGATAGAACAACTCTAATCTTTCTTCCTAGAGACAATGTTCCAACAGTTTGAATACTGCTATTTGTCCCCACCTCTGAGTCATCTATCCTCTAAGGCACTCCCAGTTCCTTAATCTCTGGCAAAACCTAAGCCTTTCCCCATCCTAGCTGCCTTTCTCTGGATATTCTTTAGCTTTTCAATGTCTATCTTCACATGTGCCACCTAAAACTGAACACAACGGTCCAGATGTGATCTAACCAGAGCAACGTAGGACTATAATCTCATTCCCAGTAGTTGTCCTTCTCTTAATACACCCCCTTATTTTTTTTCAAAATTTAGATTTCATTGCACTAAAATTATATAGTTTTTCAGAATGCCATGCCTTTCCCAGCTTGATAACCCAAGAACAAGACTTTATTTATCCTTGTTAAATTGAATCTATGTTTTCATATGTGTAAATCTGTCTACTCACAGGCAGATATATCATCTTGGCATTTTGTAAGCAAAGTATCTGATTGATTAACTTTTTTCTACTTCTTAATGTACTATTTGACATGATAAGCATACAATAGCCAGCCCATATTGAACAACTAGCTTTATTGATTTGGCTGGGAGAGAGACAGAGACAGAAATATTAATCATTCAATCAAGTTATATATATAAAACAAGTCTGAGGTACATATAAATAAAAAAAAATTCAATTTTCTACTGTCTTATCATTTATGATGAACCTAATATCTTCAAATCAATCAATAAAGCATTTGTGAAGTCCATGCTTATGTGCCAGGCACAGTGCTAGGCATTAGAGATACAAAGAAAAAATGGAAAGAATCTTACCCCTCAAATTCATTTTCTATCACAGTAAAGATCAATCCTATCTTCTAAGGGTCTGAACTAGTATAAAGAAGTAGAATTTCAAACAGAGACTAGACTTGGAAATTAGACATTCACAACTCTTGTGATGCATAGAGAGAGGATAAGTGATAATTTTATGTATCTCCTGATCAACTTAAGTCTATGAGTCAGGCTTAAATTCTCAAACTTTCACTATACAGGAAAGAGAATTTTAATGAGAGCTCACAAGGCCAAACTCATTTTTTGGTTAATTTTCTTTCATATTAGTTAGGGAATATTGTTGGAATTCTCATCAAAGTTTTGTGTTGTGCTGTTTTGTTTTGTTTTGTTTTGTCAGAGCATCATTTTGGCTCTCATTAAAACTTCTGGAAAAAAAATAATTCCAGGGGACAGTAGGAACAATTAAACAAGATAATGAAAATAAAACAAGGATTTAATACCCTGGAATGATATCTTATTTTCAAATTTTCAATTGAAGGCATTGTTTCTACTTGTTAGGGCCAGGATTGTCGTTTCATTTTCACTGGCCTTTAGGGAATTCCAGGTAGACAAATGAATTCATCTGAACCATAGATTTTAGATCTGAAATTCAAATGTCATTTCCATTTTCCAGCAGATAGAATAGAAGTGTTGGCCTGAGAATAGATGAGATGTGATGACTTAAAGGTCTTGTATTTCTTTCTTGAAAAAAGGCTGTATAATGCATTCAGAAGTTAAATATAAGCATTACTTATACAGCTCATTGGTTCGGGAGTGGTGTGAATTAGGACAAGGCCATAGGTTCAGTTAATGACTGGCCCATTAACTCTGCTCTGGTTCATGACTACACCTCTAATACACTCAAAGGCATGCTCCAGGGCAGGATGGAAAGTGACAAGACAGTGTGTCTGAATCAGCATAAAACCAATCCTACACTTCTGGATAGAAACTTCTATCCAAAGGATAGTGAGTTGTTAGTACCATCATATACACATAAGAGGAAGAGAGCAAATTTAAGAGCTATGAATTGTCCAATGTTACACATATGCATAAACAAGTTATATACAGAATAAAAAGAAAACAATTAACAGGTGGAAGACTCTGGTATTGAGAGGTTGGAAAAGACTTATAGAAAGTGGAAGAGGTTAAGTGACTTGGCCAGAATGATACAGCAAGGAAGTGTTTGAGGCAGGTTTGGAATTGAAGTTTTCCTGACTCCAAGGCTCTATTTGCCATGCCACCTCATCTACCTTAAGGGAATCCTGATATCACTGAGTGGGCACCTTCTCTGAAAAAAAAATATTCACTTGTCTTATAACAGAGGAAAAACTGGAAACATCTAATAATTAGAGTTGACTAAAAAATATAATAAAGAGAGAAACTAGACTTGGAATTTCATTACTGCAGAAAAATCCTGGATGAAGAAATTCGCTCTTATCAATGCAGTCACAATATATCTGCAGCTTATAGTCTTTGAGATTTGAGGACAGTACTGATAGATAAAATAATTTGTCCACCATCTGTAAGAAGCAGGGCTTGGACCCAGCTATTTCTACCTTCAAGACTGGCTCTCAAGCCACTACCCCATGCTAATTGCATGGACCACTATTGTTCTGTAAAAATGACAAATATGAGAACTATGAAGAAATGGGATAGCATACATGAGGTGAAACGAAGAACTAGGAAAATTAGGAGTGAAATTATGTATTAATTGCCTCCATGTAAATGCCATAAAGGCAACAAAACTTAAGAGAAGATAAGTGAATTTGAAAGGTGATTACATATATAGTTATATGTTATATATAATATATGTTATTATAGATATTTTAATTAACATATACATTAATGCCCTTTCTTAACACTGTGGTATACACAAGCACACCATCTTACCATCTTAATGTTTCTGACTCTCAGCAATCCATTTCCTGTCACATGCTTTTTCACTAGCTGACCCTCATTCCTGGAAGGTACTTCCTTCTTATCTCTTCCTTGTTTCTATCAAAACTCAGGTCCAGTGCTACTTTATACATGTGATCTTTAGAGATCCTTATTAGTTGCTAGTGTCCATCTCACAAAAATGACCTGGACTTATTCTGTATATTCAGCTAGGTGATGGAGTAGATACAGTACCAACCCTGGAGTGAAGAGAACCTGAGTTCAAATTCAACATCAGAAACTTACTAGCTATGTGACCTTGGGCAAGTCACTTAACCCTATTTGCTTCGGTTTCTTCATCTCTAAAATAAGCTAGAGAAAAGAAAGGCAAACTATCTAATATCTTCGCCAAGAACATCCCAAGTAGGGTCATGAAGGGCCAGAAATAACTGAAAATGACTGAACAGCAACAAATTTTTATATGTTCTTAGTATATATTTATATATCTATTGACTTCCTGAGTAAGTTAAAGTTGTTATAAAACATATTCTGTATCCCCTGTGCTTAGCACAGTACACTGGCTGGCAGATTGGACAAAGTCTTGGGCCTGCAGGCAGGAAGACCTAAGTTCACATTTTACCACAGACACTCTTTAAATGTATAAATCTGGGGAAGTCATTTAACTTCTGTTCATCTCAGTTTCCTTATTTATAAAATAATTATGATAACACACCTACCTCCTAGGATTGTTGTGAGGATCAAATGATATAAAAATTATAAAGCATTTAGAATAGTGCTTGGCACATATTAAGCATTATTTAAACAATAGTATAAATATTATTATTTTATGTGCATAATAAATTGAGGTTACATAATAGAGGTGATTATTACTTCCATTTTATTTGATTTTTTTTAAAATTTCATTTGTTGTTCAGTTGTTTCAGTCATGCCTGATTCTTCCTGACCTCATTTGGGGTTTAATTTGCAAAGATACTAGAGTAGTGTGCCATATCCTTCTCCAGCTAATTTTGTAGATGAGGAAACTGAAGCAAATAGGATTAAGTGACTTGCCCAAGGTCACACAACCAGGAAGATGAGGTTTTCTCACTCCAGAATTAACACTCTATGCCACCTAGCAATCAGACTATTAAATTTCTATAAAATATAAATGTATTGAATATATATTTCCAAGAGTTAAGGAAGACTGAAATTCAATTTTTAAATTATAAACACACTTTAGAAATGAATACCTTAGAAATGAACACCACCTTTAGGCTAAGATCAAGATTTTGCTCACAACACTGCTTGCTAAATCATTTTGTTTTTCTGGCAAGTTTCCATCATGCTTTGATTCTCCCTGAACAATTGGGATGCAAAATCCAATATGCTGGTTGTATCAAACGGAAAATGTTGTGAAAGCATGTTTCTCTGCAGATGAATGGAAGTCTTTTCCTATTAAAATTTGTGCAAATCTGCAATATTACAAAATGCCTTTCCAGGGATGTTATGTAAATACAGAAAATTCTCCTAAGAAATATTTCTAAATGTTACATGGCAAAATATTGTTTCTTAAGCACATATATGTGTGTGTGTGTGTGTGTGTGTGTGTACAAGAGATTATAAAACATTACCAAACTAATCAAAACTTGAATACTTGATTTAAACTAATTTAGATATGTAGGGGGATTTTGATGGTTTTTTTTGTCCTTTTACAAAAAAAAATAAAGCTTTTATTTTATCTTTTCTAAAAATGAGAATAAGAAACTGCAGTATATTCATAACAAATAAATGAATGCTAAAAATATATAGTTCAGTTCAACTTATGGCTTAGGGGTTAGTACATGGGATTGTTAGCGAGGAAGAAAGAAGCTAGAAATATAGAAGATGGGAGAGTTATTAGAGGGATACTAAGAAGAATAAAAAATAGAACTAGATATATTCAGAGGAAGAAAGGATGGAAGCATATCAAGGGAAATAGATATAAACAGGAAAAGCAAGAAGCAGAGGAGGAAAGAAAAAGAGAGGCAGATTTAGTAAATCTTACATATTGTAATCATATATCCCATCCTCCTGTTCTCTTGGACATACTCCATATATCACTTAATCCCCATTTAAAATTCTCATTTATAAAGTGCTTTACACTTTATAGCCATGAGTTCTAACCTACAGTCTAGAGAATCCTGGATTCAAGGGGAGCCATGAACTTAGGTGGAAAAAGTATGCATTTATTTTTAATAATTGAAATTTAGCATATCCTTCAATTATATATATAAAAAAATTCTGACAAGCATTTCCAAGGTTTGATCAGACTTCAAAAGGAGTATATGATATGAAAAAATAGTTAAGAATCCCTGCTTCTCAGGACAATCTAAGCACTATTGTGCTTATTTATAGAAGAAGAAAAAAGAGGTTTAGAAAATCTGACTTAATTGTGATATATATCACACAAGGAAGTTGTATAATAATGATGTTTCCCACCTAAAAATGTATCTGATGTTTCTATGTAACCAAAAGAGCTCATAGGGATTAAATTTATAATTTATAATCAGTATCCAAACACTGTCGAGTGTGCACATTTTTAATATTAACAGTGAAAATACTTTCAAATCTCTAATATCAATGCAAACTGGAAAGAAATAAGCTGAATTGACAAACAGTTATTAAGTACTTGCTCTTGGATCAAAGAAAACCACATAAATTTACTTTCAAGAACCTTATATTGTGAGAAGAGTGAGGAAAGATGGTGGAGTAGGTCAGAAAATTCCAAGTTCTCATGATTTTCCCACACAAAAGAGGTAAAATAGCACCTTAGGCTGAACAAAGTTCAAGCAAAAAATTAAAAAGAATGGGGCACAACAGGGATATACCTGGGAAAATTCCAGGTGATCAGAAGAAAAATTCCAAGGCAAGGTTTGGTCCCCATGGAAAGTAAACATCTCCAGGCTAGGGTGCAGTTAACAAGAAGTGTAAGCCCTGGAGATAACTGGATTGGGAGACATTCTGGGACCCAGCCACAAGGAACTTTTACCCCTGGGATAGTGAGGGGAGTTGGGCATCAGAGCTGGGGTAGATTGTGGGAACCTCTACTGATAAGGAATGCCAGACCCAACTGTGCTGCATAGAGTGGGGGCAGAAAGGAACCAACATATGCCAGATGAGCACAGAAGCAGTTGAGCAGAGTGCTCCTGGCTGAGGGTTTAGTTTTGTTTTCAAGCCAGAGGGGAGAACTGAGATCTGGTATAAGAGGCACCATCTCTCAGGTGATGCATTACTAAAAAACAAATGCACAGACAAAGGAGAAAGAATTGAACTATAGAAAGTTATTGTGGGAATAGAGAAGAAGGGGGTTCATCTTCAGAGGAGGCTATTGAAGCAAAGAAACCCTCTTCTACTCCAAAGAGCAATGTCAAATTGTCACCTGACCAAGAAGAATTCATTAAAAAAGCTTTAAAAATCAAATGAGAGAAATGGAGGAAAAATTTTAAAAAATAAGAAGAATAATTCAAGTAAAACAAGAAGATAATGAAAAAAAAGTCAACCAATTAGAAAAGGAGATCCACAATCTTAAGGAAGAAAATGACACCTTGAAAATTAGAACTGGGGAAGGTGAAGTCAGTGAACTTATAAGGGAACAAGAAATGAAATATGAAGAATGAAAAAAAGAAGAGAAAATGATACATCTTATCAGAAAACCGACTTATCAGAAAAACTCATGATCTTTTTCAGCCTTGGTGAATACTAAATAGTAAACGACATCTTTCAAGAAATTGTCAAGAAAAACTTTCCTGATATCCTACAACCAGAGAGCAAAACAGAAATCAAAAGAATCCACTGATCATCTCCTGAAGGAACACAGGTCTTGGAGCACTATATATCAAAGAACAAAAGAATGGGAGTTCTCTCTGAAAATATCATACCCAGTAAATCTAAGCATAATCCTGAAAGGAAAAAAAAAGAATACTTAATAAATGGCCAGATTTTCAAAATTTTGTTAAAAAAAAAAAAAGGAAAACGAAGCCTGAACTTCATAGAATGTTTGACATACAAGAGTCAAGAAAAATATATAAGGTACATAGCAAAGACTAATTACAAGTGACTCAATGAGGACAGACTGTTTATCTTTTATATGAGGAAATATAAAATATATGTCTGACTGTTATTAGTAATTGGGTAGTTCATAAGAAAGACTGGGTATGAGAAGAAAAAGAGGGCTGGTTGTTCTGGAAACCTACTTTCATTGGGAATACTTATTGTGTGTGTGTGTGTGTACACACACACACAATATACATTCATATATAAACATATATATATATATATATATATATATAGAGAGAGAGAGAGAGAGAGAGAGAGAGAGAGAGAGAAGAGTATAAAGGTCTTCTAAATTCAGAAAGAAAAAACTAAAGTGCTAAGGAGGGGGAGAGAATAAGGGAGGGATCTCTAGAGGGGAGGGTTAGGGAATAGGTTAAAGGGGGATATAGAAAGGTATTTAGATTAATGGGAATGGGAAGATAAGGGAAGAATTCTGGGGAGGTAGTTTAAGTAATAGGAGGTCAAGGCAGCAGGTAGAAGTATAGTAGAAAATCCAGGGGAGATAGGAAATAAGAGATACATGCAAATATAAAATAAAGATCAGGAATAGAATTTGTTAGGGGAAAAGGACCAGGGGTATTGTTCATGATTTCTGACAAATTTAAGGCTATAATTGATTTAATCAAAAGTAAAAAATAGGAGAACTAAACTATGTGTCAGTGTCAGTCATATTCAGCAATGTTTTTTGGATTATTTAAAATAACTAGACAGGATAAAGTTGGAATAAAATGATGAGTTGGTGGACTTGGAAAAATATGGAAAATATGGACTTATGAAGGAAAATATTATTCACTCTCAGAGAAACAAAGGACAGTCTTATATAGATGCATATGGATGTACAATGAAGACCTGTGAATGATTTAACTGTTCTCAACAATACTATGATCCAAGACAATTCCAAAGGACTCAGGATAAAGTATACCATCTGCCTCCAGAGGAATAATTGACACTGTCTGAATACATATGGAAGCATGCTGTTTTTCACTTTCTTCTTATTTTTAAATTTATTTTATTTTCATTTCATGGAACAAAGCCAATATTTCTATAACACAGTATAATGAAAAAGGCAGTTGCACATGAAACTGCTAATTTATCATGTACAACTTGCTGTTCGTTCAAAATATACAACAAAGTTATCATATGAAGCTCTTTACCTTTTATTCTTTCCTCTCTCCCCTGCCCTAGGGATGGCTACCATGAGAGACAAATAGGCATATAGAGGCACCATTTTCTCTCCTGGATCTATTTTCCAGGTCATTTCTTTTTCCAATGAAATATTTAACATTGTTATTTTTTCATTCCTTTTGCTTCATTTTACAATTTCTTGATTTTTCATATAGTCATTTGCTTCCATCTGCTCCATTCTAATCTCTAAGGAATTATTTTCTTCAGTGAGCTTTTGGACCTCCTTTTCCATCTGGCTAATTCTGCTTTTAAAGGCACTCTTTTCCTCACTGGATTTTTGAATCTCTTTTGCCATTTAGGTTAGCCTATTTTTTCAGGTGTTATTTTCTTCAACATTTTTTGGGTTCCCTTTAGCAAGCAATTGATTCATTTTTCATGATTTTTTTGCATCACTCACATTTCTCATCTCGATTTTTGCTCTACTTCTCCTACTTAATTTTAAAATACTTTTTTAATTCTTCCATGACCTGAGAGCAATTCATACTTTTTGGATATAGGAGCTTTGACTCTGTTGTCTTCTTCTATTTGTATATTTTGGTCTTCCTTGTCCCCAAAGTGAGGTTCTATAGTCTGATTCTTTTTCCAGTTTTTGCTCATTTCCCCAGCCATTTACCTGACTTTTGAGCTCTTTGTCGAAGTAGTTCTCTGTTTCCAGAAGGGGTTGGAGAGCATACTGTCAGCAGCTCAATCCCCCCACAATCTGCAAGCCTAGAGTTCCAGAAACAACCGCTGCCTTCTCTACCCACTCTGTCACCCTGGTCTGGGGCCAGATCACTACTGTTTCACACAGTTCCAATGGGTTTTTTTCCACTAACCTTCCAATTTATCCTCAGCATTTTGGGGTTGTGAAGTCTGCAAATCGCCACAGGTACCAGAGATTCAGTCCAACCGATGCCTGCTGGGGTCCCATCTATACCAATGTTGCCTATGCTAGAGTGTGCTCTGTTCACATTGAAGGGTGATAGATGCTTCCCATTGACCTTCCAGGCTGTCTTGGGCTGGAAATTTGCTTCCTTTCATCACTCTGTGGGTTCTGCAGTTCCAGAATTTGTTGAGAGTCATTTTTTTATAGGTATTGGTTGGACTTGTGGGGAGAACTCTAGCAAGTCTCTCCTTCTATTCCAGTATCTTGGCTCTACCCCCAGAATTTTTTTTTAAAATATTTTAAACGTTATTTTAATTCATAATTTGGGAAAAAGACAAAATATTATACAAGCCTTTAAAAAAAAATCTGTTCAGATACCCAGAGGGCTGCCAAATCCCATTGCTGCTTCAGTCCAGTGAGAATCCAATCCTATTGCCTGCCCCCATACCCCATACCCCATTCTCTATAGAATGGCTTCCTGGTTATCTACATAGTCAATAAGCAAGTCCTCTATTTGCTTTCCCCTGGTAACCACTACCAGGCCATTCATCCCATACATTCGCTGTCCTATGTTCCTAAATTATCCCTTGATTCAAGGGATAAAACACTTTCCCTTCCACCTAAACAAGGAATCAAAGTTATCATATTCTTAATCATCTATTAGGAGACAACAATATAATATCAGTAACCACTTGCATTAGCCCTCTTCATTCTACTAAAGAGCCCTAGGATTTGTTTTACCAGTATCTCCTCCCAGTTTCTTGCTTTTCTGCCCCTTTGTCTCCTCTATGAGTCTGAGTTCCCAGCTTTGTCTGTGTAAAAGGAGAAAGGCTTATTTCTTTCTTTCCCTGCTCCCTGAAAAGAGCGTGTCCATAAGTTCACAGGGAGTGAACGTCAGAGATGAGATTGGAAACTAATTCCACCTTAGTCTACGGCAAGCACTGCCTATACAGTACCATGCTGCTCTCCTTCCTCCTCCTCTGTCCTCCCTTCTCCTCATACTTCCTTCTCTTTTTTCCTTCTCTTCATCCTCCTTTTTACTCATCTTCCTCATCCTTCTTTTTCTTCCTCTTCTTTCCACCTCCTCCATGTTCCCCTTTCTGATGAAACTAATTTGTTGCGCTAGCAATTTACCCTTTCATTTTTCTCCAACTAAGCATAGACATATTAGGTTTGATTTTATAAAAGTCATATCAATTATGGTAATTTTTGTTAACACCTTCCTATTTATGCCTAATAAACATGTAGCACAGTAAAGATTGGACATAAAATTAGAAGTGTCATATTGATCATGCTTCATTTAACTGCAACACCAAGCTGCTCTTCCCTGTCTTACTTACATGATTCACTGCTTATGGTCATCCACTCACAGCTTATAGTAAAAGCAACATAGATTCACTCCTCTTTTGCTTAGTTCTTACCTGGCTGAAGTAACTTGCTCAGCGACAGAGTTTGCTGAATAATGAATACATATCATTTTTGTCAATAATCATGCTGCATTAAACATATATGTGTATGTGTATAATACATTTTATTTGTAAAATCAACAAATTTGAGTCAGAAAGGACCTCCATTGCCATGGAGTCCAACACAAACAGCAAAATAATCCATATTTAAAACATATCTGAGAAGTGATCATTCAGCCTCTGCTTGAAGACCTCCAAGGAGAGAATATCAACCCCCTCCCATACCTTTACACTTTAAATAGCTCTGATCATTAGAAAACTTTTCCCCCTTTGCAACTTCCATCCATTTTTTTTTATTCTGTCCTCTAGGGCTAAATAAAACAAGTTTCATCCTTGTTCCACATGATAGTTATTTAGATATTTTAGGACAGCTAGTGAGACCCTCTCTTTCTCTGGGAAGTAGGAATGACTGATACTATTGCAGCAGAATATTGCTAGAGTTCTATGTCCTGCATAATTGTTAGATTATTATCTCTATTTTGCAGATGAAGAGACTGAAGGTCAGAGAGGTAAAGTGAAAAGCTCAAGTTCACAAAGCTACTGTTCTAGGCAATGTCGGAATCCAGGTCTTTCTGATTCCAAGTCTAACAATTTAATCACTATGACATCTTGAGAGCAGGAAGGTGAGAAAAGATATCAGATCAAATGGGCAGAGAAGTCAGAAGAGAGCTGAGTTTGCCTCTTTTCCTAGGAGTTTCTACTTTTCCTTTGTATGGTTGGGAATGTGAAAAATCCCCATGTCCAAGAATGGGTATCATCTCTTTTCCAGGCTGAACATGCCCAGTTGTTTTAACTGATCCTTATATGACATGGACTCAAGGCTCTTTTCCATTCTGATTGCCTTTGTCTGGACACTCTCCAGCTTATCAGAGTCAATAAAAGCAGAGTTGAAGTTATGTGATCACAAATCTGGGGGGGAAACACCTGTCATCTTCTTTTTTAATTAACTTTTTTTTGGACAGGCAATTATTCTATAGATGAGCATCTTTATTTATATAATGTAATGCAATTTCTATTTGACATTTTTTTGCCTGGCACATTCAGGCAGAAGCTCTCAAGTAAGTAATCTAACAAGCAAGTACCTAACACAATGACACTGCCTGATTAAAACAAGAAGATTGCCTCTGAATTACAGTGGAAATAAATCTATGTGTACATAAATAAATTTTTATTTCAATTCTTCATGATCCATGATCTCATCAAGATGGAGACTCATTTGGTGCAAATCACAATCCATCAATGCCTTATAATCCTGTGAGAGATTCTAGTCTTTGTTCTTCCGTAATATCCTATGAAGAATTCATCTAGTCACTGAAGGCCAAATTTCCTCTAAATCTTTTGCACATTTTCTAGGTATCAATGGAGGACTCTAGCTTTCAAGCTGTGAACTGTGCCTCATCCCCCTTTATAGCTTTGTCTACCATGAAGCAAATGGAAATATCACCATATATTTATATCTACAAGGTATAATGCAGTAAATGATCTATTAATTAAACCTATTTTTTTTTCACTCTGCAATGCTAATAATGATTAAAGGCATTTTCTTTCAATCCTAGGGAGTAGGGAACATGGTCATATGATTGATTGGCAAGTTCTCAAATGTACCTTGTATCAGATAGATTGCATGTCAGCATTGCTGACACAGTACATAGAGCACTGCTCTTAGAGTTAGGAAGACCTAAGTTCAAATCAGTCCTCAAACATTAGCTGGGAAAGTCACTTAACCTCTGCCTGCCTCAGTTTCCTCAATTATAAAATGGCATTGTATGCCATTCAATCAGATAGATTGTTTGGTTTACTTATGAGAGATTGCTCTCTAATCATTTACTCTCTAATCTAACTACTCTCTAATCATATTATAATTCTAGATTTGGAATAAGGGAAAAAAAGCATATTTAACTGCTGACTCTGACATACCCAGCAGTGTGACCCTGCTCAAGTCACCTCCCATCCTTTGGCTTCCATTTCCTTATCTATTCAATTATGGGATTGGACTAAAGGTAAGGTTCCTTACAACTTTAAATATGTGATCCAATAAGCCTCAAGTTTCCTTATCTGCAAAAAGGAAGAATTAGACTTGATGATCCCCAAACCCACTTTGAGTTCTAACTCTATTATCCTATGATAACACATACACCTATGATAACATAACACATTAATATGATAGTACCTATTTATATCATACTTTATAGTTTCCAATGTGCTTTACATATTTTTTTATTTGATGACCAAAAAATCCCATGAGTTGGGTTAGTATATCTTTATCCCCATTTTATAGAGGAAACTTCCATTTATAAAGTTTTTTTTTATTAATATTTTATTTTTCCAGTTACATGTAAAATAATTTTTAACATTTAGGTTTTTATTTGCATTTATTTTATTTTTAATTTATGAAATAAAACAGCAATTAAATATTTTAAATAATGAATTAATAATTAAATAATTTTTAAAAGTAATTGAACATGAAACTGCAAATCTATTCCATCCAACTTGCTATTCTTTTTAAATATATAATAAAGTTATATAAATTCCTTTTTTGTTTTTTCTCCCATGCCTCCCTTAGAAATGGATACCATTAGACCCAAATGTGTATGTACATATGTGATATATATATACATATGCATATATACATACACATATATATGTGTATATCTATACCTATAAATCTATATATAACTATTTTTATATATATATGTAAAATCATTCTAAACATACTTCAATTTATCAGTTCTTTCTCTGGATACAAATATCTTCCTCCATATGTCCTTTTTAGTTAATTTGGGTACTTATAATAGTCAAAATGACAGTTCAAAATTATTCTTAAAACAATATTGCTCTTACCATCTATAATGTTCTCTTGTTTCTACTTATTTTGTTCTTCATTATTTCATACAAGTCTATATGTTTCTCTAAGATGATCAAGTTCAGCATTTCTTATGCTACAATAGTATTCCATCATGATCATATGCAAAACTTGTTCAATTACTCCCCAACTGATGGACATTCCCTCAACTTCCAATTCTTTTTCACCACACAGATCTGCTATAAATATTTTGGAAAATATAAGTTCTTTTCCTTTTTCCATAACACTTTTGGAAATAGACCTAATAGTGATATTTGTTAACATTTAAGCATTTTTAAATTTAACATTTGTTTTTAAAATTTTGACTTCCAAAATTCTTTCGTTCTTTCTCCCCTTTCCCCCCTTCCTGAGAAATCAAGCAAATTATATGTTGTGTTTGTCCTTCATTCTTGAAGAGGACCATGACTTCAAGATGACAACATGACTTGCAGTTGACTTTGATGTGAGTGAGGGAGGGCTGTGCAAGGTCACCAACCTCACCTTCTTCTCCTTAGCCATCTGGGTCCAGTGGTATGATATTCATCAAGATGACTGGAGATGACCCAGGATGCAATGTGAGACCTTGGTCCTTTCAGGCTTAGGTCTTATCGCAATATTACTTTGAGTGAGATACACCCATTCAATAAATAGACTTCTTTATGTTACTCAATGGATGGCTCCTTTAATCAAAAAAAAAAAAATCAAACTGAGAGGGGACGACTCTCAGGATTTCTTGGTAAAAAAGAAACAATTACTATTTAGTTATTGTGTTATACACATGCAGTCATGGAAAAAGTTACTGTATTAGCTATGTTGCAGAAGAAAACACAGACCAAAAACAAAACAAGAAAAACACAAAACACAAAAGAAAGTAAAAAAGTATTCTTCAATCTGCATTCATACTCCATTGGTTCTTTCTCTGGAGATGAATAGCATTTTTCATCATATTTTTTTGGAATTGTCTTGGATCATTGTATTGCTGACAATAGCTAAGTCATTCACAGTTTATTGTATGATAATGTTGCTAGTGTGTGTATTGTACTGCTTCTGCTAGCATCATTTTCCATCAATTCGTATAATTCCAGGTTTTTCTGAGACATTTCTGCTTATCATTTCTTATAACACAACAGTATTCTATCACAATCATACACCACAATCTTCAGCCATTCCCTAGCTGATGGACATCCCTTCAATTTCCAATTCTTTGCCACAACAAAAAGAGCTCCTCTAAACTGCTCAGAAAGTTTAAATAGTTTGCTTAAGGTCTCACACTAAGTGCCAGAACCAGGACTTCAACATAGGCTCTCTGACTTGTAACACAATATTCTTTCTAATCTATTGCATGCCTTCCTGGCTGCATTGAAGATGCGAAATTATATTAAAATAATTACACAGTTAAAAATCATGATTCTCTAAGTCATTTTATTCCCCAGGCAAATTTAATATGCAATCAAAATATCTGTACACAAAGGAAATGATCACATCAAACTCAACATGTCCAAATTCAAATTATTATCTCTCCCCTAAACATGTTCTTCCCTCAAATTTCACTATTTCTGTCAATGACATCATCATCATTCACCCAAACCCCCCATGTTGGAAAGCTTCCCTTTTCCTACCTCTTAAACATGAGTTACTAAGTCCTGTTGATCTTTTCTCCATACCTCTCACATGTATCCTCAATTTGCAGTTGTCAGTATTATCTGCCTAGCACAGGATCTCATCACCAATTACCAAGACTATTGTAATTACTTCCTAACAAGTGGACTTGCTTCTTGTTTCCCTCTCTTCCTTCTGTTGATCAATCCTTTGTGTGATTGTCAGGTATGAGCTTTACCTGTTCAAATATTTTCAATGGGCCCCTAGTACCTCCAGAGTAAAGCTCAGATTTTTTGGCCTAGAATTCATGGCCCCCAAAATCAATCACTTATATTTCTAGTCTTAACTCCTGTTATTCCTCTCCATACACTCTATGCCCCAACTGAACTGGACATACTAAGCAGCTAGCTGACAACAGTACATAGAGCACTGGTCTTAGAGTTAGGAAGACCTAAGTTTAAATCAGTCCTCAAACATTAGCTGTGTGACCCCTGGGAAAGTCACTTAACCTCTGTCTGCCTCAGTTTCCTCAATTATAAAATGGCATTGAAAATAATTGTACCTACCTCCCAGGTTTTTTGTGTGGATCATAAAACAATATTTATAGAGTGCTTAGTATAATGTCTGGCATAGAGTAGATGTTTAATAAATATTTATTCTCACCCTCCTTCCTCCTCCTTTGTAGGTCTAAATCCTAAACCTACACTCATGAGATAGCTGTATCATGACCTATGAACTAGAATCAGGAATTCCTATTTATCTTACAAAGAACAATTACTAAGAGGCCTCTTTACTGACAGTGTGACAACACACCTTCATGACAGAGATGATCCCTAAAATGATTCTTTGAAGTTAAAACACATAATCTTCTTCAGTTGACTTAGAATTGTATTCCGCTGGGTTTGAGATAACTTTGCTCATTATTACAGTTCAGTTAAAAAAATATTCCTAGGTAATGAACCTTGAGGCATTACATAGATCCTAGCTATTGATATTAAAACAAAATTGATTCTATCTCCTCCAGATTGACAAGGTTCGGTGCAATAGGACTTTTGGTGAGGCTTTTTTTTTCTCTCTCTTCTTTCATAGATTCAGTGTTTGTGTGAGTTCTTTGCTCCAGGGAGAATTAGTCATCTTGACCGTTACAGCTAGCAATGGAGGCGAGCGAACTCCAACGCCATGTGTGTCATGTGAAATATTAGGACCCTTCATCATTTTCAATAGCATCATAAAGAGCTTTCTAAGCTGTCTGTAAGTGGACAGTAAAAGAAATGTGGAGAAAAAAGGAAAAGAAAGGAGGCAAGCAAAAAGCATCAATAAAACATCATAAACACTGAAGAAAACAAAAAGATGTTCAGAAGGGGACACAAAATAGGGCGATTTTGTTATTATTCCATTAAATATAATGTACTTTTTAAAAACACATAAAATGAGTTACCTGATCAATAAGCAATCCTCTTTTTGTTTTTTGGATATTGAAAAGTTGTGTTCGTTGATGATTAAGTTCAATTTTAAAAAAAGGTAGAAAACAGAGATAGTCACCTCTGAGTACTGAGTTCCTGCAGTTGTGCAATATTTGCTGCACTTTGAATCAGAAAGTGATGACTACATGCCCAGTCTGCTATAGTAAATACTGTACAAATTTGAGTTAAGTATGTGATCCATAATTCTTAGGACTTTATGATGTCATTGTAAGGACCAAAGTTAAGATGAATGAGATGTGGAGAGAGGTACATATAGAGACACAACCTAATAGAAACAGCTTATGAACTTGACTGTTGCCTTTATTTTTTCCTTTTTCTGGATATACTCATGAGGGAACTAAGATGAAAAAAATTTAGGGTTACATGCTTGGGTGATGGTAAAGGGGAAGTGTGAGAGGAGAGAGAGCAGGGAAATGCAAGAGATGAGAGGAGAGTCACAGCTTGGTTGGGACTGTGCAGCTCAGCTGAGGTCTTCTCTTTATTCTAGTTAATAAAAAACAAACAGAATAAGAGAGTAAGAAGGAAGGTTGGGATGATGTTGGGGGCTATACCTGCCCTCCCTGTGTCACCTCAGAATCAGGAGAGAAAAATCAAAAGATTATCATCAGAATCTTTAGTAGCATTTATTGATTAGAAAAGCAGTCTGGATCTATTTTGATTCTGTAGAAATCTTTCTACCAATGCAGATCATCAACTCATTTGTACGGTAACATTTTAGAGCATTTTCTGGGTCACTGTGAAGCTAATATACCTGCATAAGTCCTCTTAGCCAATATGTATCAGAGATAGGTCTTGGACCCAGGTCTTCCTGATTCTAAAGCTAGCCCCCTCTATGCTCAATGCCATAGTGATTTTTACTTATGTTTTATTTCACCTCTCATGTAGTCCTGCAGATTTTCACAAACAATATGAAAAAATATCAATGCAATAGAGACAGGTAGTTAATGGATAGAGCACTGGTCCTGGAGTCAGAAAGACCTAAGTTTAACTCCAGCCTAGTTGGATGTTAAGTGACCTTGGGCAAGTCACTTAACTACTACCTGAGTCTATGTCCACATCCGCAAAATAGAGATAATAAGAGCATTTACTTCCTAGGGTTTTGATGAGAACACAGCATAATTATATTGCAAACCTTAAACCACCATATAAATGTTAGTTATTATTACTCTAAATATTCAAATGTATCTTTGATCTTACTAATTAAGTAGATTTCCCTTCTAAAAATGCAGATTGATACCCATCCTTGCCTGCCCATCCTGTGTAACTATTGTCCTTTTTGTAAAGCCTTCCCATAAATTGGGGAGAGGTAACATACAATGCAACCTAATGAGCATATCTCCCCCTTACTCTCTCCCTTCCCATATTCCCCCTCCAAAAAAAAAAACTGATCCACTATGCCCTGTCATTCAATAGCAAAAAAATATTCAGCAATTTCCCTCAACCAGTATGTATGACTGCTAACACAATATTAATAACAGACACTGCTACCTGTCCAGATTTTGTTCATTTAATTTCACATGTCCCTTGGGAAATTCATTTCTCTGACTACTGTAACAAAAGGAGTTAACTCAGCTTAGAAATCTAAAGTCAATTGGGATACACTTCAGATGGATGTATTAGGTGTAAAACACATAGAAGCCATAAAATACAAAGAGAACTTGGACTAAGTAATCCCAGAGCCTTGGGCAAGCCCTCAAAATGGATTTCTCCCTGAGCCAGATACAAATGAACAGATTTTCTGTCAGCCACCTTGACTGAAACAAAAAGAAATCATACACACTTCCCCAAAGATTATCCCACCCCTATGAAAAGCATGTCAACAACAGCTATTATTGTACTTTATGGCTTCAACCAGTTTGGTGGGTTATATGGCTGTATTCATAGTCTCTTCCTAATGCTCTAAGATGAAACATCAGGAGAGTTTAAATGCCGTTGCTGAAGTACAGTAGTTTAAATGATTGACATTTTCATGAAACTTCCAAAAAGACTACATGTCTTTGAATGGTGTCTTAATTTCTCTGATTACTAAAATAGTGTTGGGGATAATAAACATACAACAAAATCCTGTTCTCTATTATGGTTTCTAGCATAATTGGCACCCGCCTGCTTTTTGTTCTTTTGAAAAGAAATCTGATGATGCATACTGTAGGATTTGATATGGCTTTAGGAGAAGGCAGACCATGACCAAAAGGATATAGAATGAGGTGGCAGAGATAATTTGAGGCTGATAAAGCTCTGGGGCAGCTGGTAGAAATGGTGAAAAGAGAGCTGAGAAGGGCAAAAAAGAAACCCAGGGTGTGGGGAATAATCAAAGTAGGGAAAGACAGTTTGATTTAATGGGTAGAAGGATTTCCTTGTTATTCAAAAGACCTGGGTTTACTTTACGCTTCTGACACAAGCTGGCAGTGTGGCATTGGGCAAGTCACTTAACCTGTCTTGTCCCAAGTAACTCTAAGATTTTAAATTATAGAGGAATTCCATTGTTGGAAAGATTGTGATGCATTTTCATATAACCAGTTCCCTATGCAAATGAAATCACAAGTCCAGACCACTACTGCCTCCTCCCAAAAAAATCAGAGCAAGAACTGGGAAAGCAACTTACAGAACTTCAGATAGAAATTAGCTCACAGGTTTCTGGAAATGGTCTGTCAAGGAAAGCAATGTGTGCCAGAATCCTGGGGTTGTTCCTAGAGAATCAATCAAAATTGGCCTATTTTTCTTGCATTAAAAGTTAGGGCTTTGGTAGCCTGGAGAGTGAACCATAGGAGCTATATTTAGGCATTTAAAATATAGGAGAACTTTGTAACTGTGCTGTCTGTATGACTGTAAAATGCCTTTCTATATAGAATTTATATGCAATCAATTGAGAGCACGCGCATGTATGTGTGTGTGTGTGTGTGTGTTTGTAAACTGTTGACTTGTGTATTAGAATGTAAGCTCCTGAAGGACAGATTATAAATGCTTCACAAATATTCCCTTTGATCTTTTAACCCATGGGAGAGTAGATCTCACATTCTAAGTAGCAAGCCGGGTGTGTGATTATTTGAAAGGTCCACTACAGATAAGCAGCGCTGAAGAAGAGTAAAAGAGTACACCACAACTGTAAAACCAGATAAGAGAAAAAAGAACCCTTTTCTGCACTTGACTCTGAAAGAACATCAGATTTGAAGTCATAGGACCCAGGTGCCTCACACTAATTCTGTGATTTTGGACATCTTTCAAACATCCATACCTTAGATTGCTCATTTGTATGAAATAAGACTGAACTAGATAATGTTTGAGGTCCCTTCCCCAGAGCTATAACGTCTTATACTACTTGGTTGTATAGAAATGTCTACCTGTAAAGATGCAGAGTTTTCTGTTGGGAAGTGGCTTCTATACCTCTGTTACAATTTATTAGATATATATTCTTTTACATTACCAAGGAGAATTTGCTAATGACTATCTTCATGTATACCTGGTAGGTGCTACATGATTAGCTGATCAGCTTAGGGCTACTAACAAATGTATTTGCTTTTGTTTTCAAATTTGGATATGTTATCATGGGAATATGGATATAGCTTACTACAATTTGGGACTATGTAAAACTTTTTATTCTCAAGTGTTACTAGGGCAGCTAGGTGACATAGTGCATAGAGCACTGACCCAGGAGTCATGAGGACCTGAATTCAAATTTGACCTCAGATACTTATTAGCTGTGTGACCCCGGGCAAGTTACTTAACCCCAATTGCATGTGAGGAGGGGAAGAGAAAGAGAGAGAGAGGAGTTTATTCATTATGTTCCCATAATTATTCATTATGGTTCTAAGTTACATTTTTATTTTTTTTGAAGAGGAAAATGATCAAAAAGTTTCATAAAAACCAACCAACCTTTTCTACCTCACTAGCTTTGACTACCTTTCATTACTTTTGAGTAAAAAGGTCCTGGAAAAAATGTTAAATTTAGACACAACTCAGAAAACAGAAATGTACTAACTTCATTTTGGCACCTAGAGTAACTTCTTTATTCCCAAGAGGACAATTTATTATTTTTTTAATTCTTATTTATTTATTTTTAGTTTTCAACATTTATTTCCACAAAATTCTGAGTTCCAAATTTTCTCCCCTTCTCTCCCCTCCCTCCACCCCAAAACACCATGAATTCTGATGATTCCTTCCCCCAATTTTCCCTCCCTTCTATCACACCCCTCCCTTCTCTTATCCCCATCTTCTCTATTTTCTTGTTGGGCAAGATAGATTTCTATACCACAATACCCATATTTCTTATTTCACAGTTGCATTCAAGGACAATTCTCAACATTCATTCCTAAAAGTTTGAGTTCCAACTTTTCTCCCTTCCTTTCTCCCCACCTATTCCCACTGAGAAGGCAAGCAATTCAGTATAGGCTATATACGTGTAGCTTTGCAAAATGCTTCCATGACAGTCATTTTGTGTAAGACTAATTATATTTCATTCCATCTTGTCCTACCCCCCATTAATTTTACCTTGTCCCTCCCCAAAAGTGTTTACTTCTAATTAGTCCTTCCTCCCATTTGCCCTCCCTTCTATCATCCCCCAACCCCGTTTATCCCCTTCTCTCCTACTTCCCTGTAGTGTAAGTTAAATTTTCATTACAAATTGAGTGTATTATTCCCTCCTTAAGCCAAATGTAATGAGAGTGGGCTTCACTTTTTCCCTCTCACCTCCCCCCTTTTCCCTTCCATTGAATAAACTTTTGCTTGCCTCTTTTATGAAAGATAGTTTGTCCCATTTTGTTTCTCCCTTTCTCTTCCCAAGACATTCCTCTCTCACTCCTTAATTTATTTTTTTAGATATCCTTCCTATTCAACTCAGCCTGTGCCCTCTGTCTAAATATATATATATATACATATATATGTGTGTGTACATACATATATATATATACATATATATGTGTGTGTACATGTATATAAATGTGTGTATATATGTATATATGTATGTATGTATGTATGTATGTATACAATCCCTCCAGCTACCCAATACTGAGAAAAGAAAAGTTTCAAATAAATATGATCTTTCCACGTAGGAATGTAAACAGTTCAACTTTAGTAAGTCCCTTAGGATCTCTCCTGTTGATCTTTTCATGCTTCTATTCAGCTGTGATCTTTTCATCAAAAATGCTTGAAAGTCCTCTATTTCATTGAATGACCATTTTTTCCCTGAAGTTTTTTTTTCCTCAGTTTTTTTTTTTTACTCAGTTTTGCTGGGTAGGTGATTCTTGGTTTTAATCCTAATTCTTTAGATTTATGGAATATCATATTCCTAGCCCTTCAGTTCCTTAATGTAGAAGCTGTTAGATTTTTTTGTTATCTTAATTGCATTTCCACAGTACTTGGATTGTTTCTTTCTAACCGCTTGCAATATTTTCTCCTTGACTTGAGAACTCTGGAATTTGGCTACAATATTCCTAGAAGTTGTTATTTTCAGATATTTTTCAGGACGTATTTGGTGGATTTTTTCAATATTTTTTTACCCTCTGATTCTAGAATATCAGGGCAATTTTCCTTGATAATTTCATGAAAAATGATGCCTAGGTTTTTTTTTCATCATGACTTTTAAGTAGTCCCATAATTTTTAAATTGTCTCTCCTGGATCTGTTTTACAGGTCAGTTGTTTTTCCAATAAGATATTTCACATTGTGTCCTATTTTTTCATTCTTTTGGTTTTGTTTTGTGATTTCTTGGTTTCACATAAAGTCATTAACTTCCATCTGCTCCATTCCAATTTTTAAAGAACCATTTTCTTCAGTGATCTTTTGAACCTCCTTTTCCATTTGACTAATTCTACTTTTTAAAGAATTTTTCTCCTCGTTGACTTTTCAAACCTCTTTTGCCATTTGAGCTAATCTATTTTTAAGGGTGTTATTTTCTTCAGCATTTTTTTGGGTCTCCTTTAGCAAGCTGTTGGCTTGCTTTTCATGATTTTCTTGCATCTCTCTCATTTGTCTTCCCAATTTTTCCTCTACCTTTATTAATTGATTTTCAAAATCTTTTTGAGTTCTTCCATGACCTGAAGCCATTGCATATTTATTTTGGAGATTTTGGATGCATAAGCCTTGACTTTCATGTCTTCCTCTAATGGTATGCATTGTTCTTGCTCATCCAAAGGAATGGAAGACAATACCTGTTCACCAAGAAAGTAATCTTCTACAATCTTATTTTTTTTTCCATTTTTGGGGCATTTTCCCAGTCAGTTACTTGACTTTTGAGTCCTTTGTCAAGAGGAGGGCATACTCTAGGGACCTGTAAGTTCTCAGTTCCTCCAAGGTGGCACAATCAAAACAGTGAAGTTTACTTCTTTCCTGGCCTGCACTCTGGTCTGGGAGCTACTGCAAGCTTTTCTTCCCAGGATCTGCAAGTAGAATTCCTTGTCCAGAGCCTCTACCATCTCCACCACATCAGCATACTTCCTCACCCCAGGACTAACACTTGGGGTTGAGATTCAGGTCAGTGGCTCAATTGCCCCAGAATCTTTAGGTGGAAGGCTCTAAAAAATGAACACTGCCACTGCTGCTGCAGTGGTTGCTGTTGGTGGGGCCAGATCACATTCCCTTCTCACCCAGGTGAAAGAGCTTTCTCACTGACCTTGGAAGCTGTCTTTGGCATTTTGGGGGTGAGCAATCTGAGAACTGCAGCTGCTGACAGGGATTACAACCCCTGAGGCTTGCTCTGGTCCTGTCCCTTCAAAGTGTTTCTTATTGACAGACCCCATCCAGTTTGTTGGAAAATATGTCAATAGGTCATCTAATATATTCCTTTTCTCCAGTCCAAGAGTTTGGTCTTGTGGGTTATCTATGCTTAAGAGAAGTATGTGTATGTCTGTGTGTGTGCATATATTTCAAAATCTTAACAGATGATTCTTAGATTTTAAAAACTTTTTTTTCTACCCTAGGCTGCCTGGTCTCCCTTTCTGAAAAATTCAGCCCCAGTGGCAGTCAATTAATTGGCCAATCAAGAAATATTTATTAAGGATCTATGTGCTTTGCCTTGTGCTAAGAACTGGGAATACAAAGAAAGCATGAAACATACCCTACTTAAATTCTAAGGAGAAAAACAAGTAGATTAGATAGATAGATAGATAGATAGATAGATAGATAGATAGATAGATAGATAGATAGAAGCATATAAAAAATAAGTATGAAGAGAATGTATGCAAATAAAGACAAAATAGTTAAATATAGAATATTGAGAGAATGTGGGCACTAGCCTTTGGGTGCATCAGGAAAGGTTTTATGTAGAAAGTGGTACCTGAGTTGTATCTTAAAGGAAAAGAAGCATTCTCCAAGACAGGTAAGGAAGGATCAAATTCCAGAAATAGGAGATGGTTAATCCAAATGCAGATGGAAGATGGGAGTGTAATGTGTGAAGAACAAAGAGAGAAAAGGTCATTTGGTCTAGAGAGCAAAAAGAAGGAATGAAGAAGAGAAATGGCCAGTATCAGAAAAGATGGATTAGCCTTTGAAGCTAAACAGAGAAGTGTGCTTGGAATCAAAAAGGATTCAGTGGAATTGATTGAGTAAAAGAGGGTCCTGGTCACATACATCCTGAAGAAAATCTCTTTGGCAGCATGTTGTAGCACTGACTGGAGTGGTGACAGGCTTAGTGAGGTTAACCAATTAGGAGGCTATTTGAATAAACTTGAGAAGGGGTGATGAAGGCACAAACTAAACTGGTTACTGTTGGGGTAAAGCAAAGGAGTTGGATGAAAGAGATGTTATTGAAATAGAAATGGCAAGATTTGGCAACTGATTGAATACGTTGGGTGAGAAAGAGTGAGGAATCGAGTTTAATGCCAAGGTTACAAACCTGAGAGATTGGAAGGATGGTGTTCTTATGATTCTTAGACAGAATTAGGAAATTTTAGAAGAGAGATAACTTGGGCAGGAAAGATCAATATGTTCGGTTTTGACATATATATCTGACATTGAATTTAGAGTGTCAAATAGGTCATTGGTGACACAGAACTGAAACTCAGGAAGGAAAAAACTAGGGCTGAATACATACATGCGCATACACATATGTGTGTATTATATATGTGTGTGTACATGTATGTATATGTAATACATGTTTGTGTGTAATCTAAATAGAGATAATAGTTGCACTTATGGGGGTTGATGAAGTTTTTGAGAGAGACTTCATGAAGGAAGAAGAGAAGAAGGTCTGTTGTAGAACCTTGAACAATATACCCTCATGGGGTACAATATGAATGAAAAGTAAGCATAGGAGACAGAAAATAAATGACCAGACAGGCTCTCTTGGAGAAGAGTCACTCAAGAGTAGTTTAATGAAAAATATGAGAGGAGAGAATGTAAAGAGGAAGGTAGCCACCAGTGTCAAATACAGAAGATAGGTTAAGATGTATGAGGACTGAGAAAACACCATCATCAGATGTGTAGTGACGGCTCAATTATGAGGGGTTTTTGCCAAAAAGAGCCTTTTGTTTCAATTTTGGAGTTTCACTAGGAAACCTTTGGAGTTTATTGAGTTTGGAGGGAGGGTGACATGATCAGATGTGCATTTTAGGAAAACAACTTTAGTCATCATAAAGAAGATGACTATCACAGTAATCCAGATGTGAGGTGATAAAGACCTGCATTAGAGTGGTGGCAGTGTCAGAGGAGAGAAGGGGGTATATTTGGCAAATGTTGCAAAGGTGAAGTTGAAGGACCCTTGTCAACAGTTTGGATATGGGAAGTGAGAGACAATGAGGAATCCAGGATGACTTCTAGGTTTTGGGTCTGAGGGACTTGGAGGATGGTGTTACGTATTTACAGTAATAGGAAAAGTAAGAGGAAGTAAGGGTTTGGGAGAAGGAGAATGAATTCTCTTTTGACCCATAGAGTTTAAGATGTGCTCTGGAGAGGTTCAGAATGTCTTAAAGTTAGTTGGAGATGTGATATTGGAGCTCAGCAAAGAGATTAGAGCAGGAAAGGTAGATTTGTATATCATCAACATAAAGATAGTAATTAAATTCACAGTAGACGATGAGATCCCCAAGTGAAGTGGTATATAGAGGGAGAAGAGAGTCCAGGAGAGAGCCAGGAGGGACACCTACAATTAGAAAGCATGATTTGTAGGAGGATCCAGGGAAGGAAAAAGAGAAGAAGCCACTAGGTAGATAGAAGAACAACCAGCAGGGTGTAATCTTGAAAACCTAGAGAGAAGAAAGGATCAGGGAGGAAAAAGTATCCTCTCGTAAGGCATATCACTCTAATGCAGTATATCTCTATCTAGAAAATGCTAGATATCTTAAAGTAACTGAGGGAAATACTATTTGTGGAGGCTGTAGTGCCTGTAAATTATTTTTACACTTAGAGAAATGTCTCTATGGACTCCCTTTTACACTGCAGATTATAATCTTTCAATGTGCAGTCACCAGGTGGCACTGTCTGGTAGAGTTTGGCTCAATAACACCAAAAGTAAGAAGGTAGTAGTTCTTGTGGGTTGGCCATACTATTTGGCCAACGTGTATTTCCTATTCCACAGTCACCACTCTAAACCCAAAGAAGAGGATGAAGTGGGGAGAGAAGGAGGGAAGGAGAGAGAGGAAAAGGAATAAGATACAAGTGACCTGAAAATCCCAGGCTTGGCACAGGAAAGATAGCACTCTAACTCCATTTATTTAGCTTGCGACAATAGAAATAATCATCAATTTAGATGGAATTGGGTTTTTTATTTAATTTTTTTTTTAAATCATAAACCCAAATTATTCAGATTCTCTCTACTTTGCTCAGATCCCCCAGTATGGACTCTAAGGTTTAGATCTCTCATGTGGTGTGTGTGTGTGTGTGTGTGTGTGTGTGTGTGTGTGTGTGTGTGTGTGTGTGTGTGTGTGTGCACTATTCATTGGCTTCTTCCATTTAAAGATTTCCTACAATTCCTACAACTAAGGACTTTTTTAGGTCAAAAGCATTTAAAATAAGTCAGATTCTATTAAAAGTGAACACATTTTAAAGGTACTGTTTAAAGAATTAAGCAACTTTAAGAAACAGAAAATGTTGGATTATATAGCTATCCTCTTGGACATAAAAGGCATGGGGAAGGAAGAAAACTGGTTTCACGTAGATTCCTAGTCAAGTATATTTGCAGACACCACCTCCACTGTTCTTAGCTGTCTTATTTAACATTTTGGACAAAAGTACCAAATACTCCAAGGCTTCTTTCTACCACAGCTCTTCTCTCCACATCACTACTTCCACTTATTTCTACCCCTGAATGCTGTTACCACCCTAGTTCAAAACAACTGCCCCCTCCTTTCCCTTCCAAGGAAGAGGCATCAACAATGTCCTTTAGAACTATATTTCTCACAAGTCTATACAACCATGCTGTGGAGCCTAAACCTAATTAGACTTAACTTTTTTAATCCATTTTTATCATAAATTCTTCTTAGGAAACGTGCCCAACTTGCTTAATGCCTTCTCTGTATTCTTTTCTAATCTTGGAATATCAATGTCAAGATCAAATTGTAGAACTATTTTCTGTCATTCTATTTATGATTTATCAATTGACTTTCCCATTTCATAATATAAATATATGATCAAATATCAAATACAAAAATAATGGATTTTTTCACTGTCTTCCCATTACTAACCTGATGATTCCTGTTCACATTCTTCATGCATCTTTCTTTTACCCTTTGAGCTTTTTATAACTGAAATACTCCTTATTTCATTTTGTGGTTTATAGTTACATATCATCAGGAAAATGGTTGGCTTTAAAGCAATGCAGCAATGAGAAGTTGGGAATTTATTGCTGGGATATCTGCAATTCATAATAAAAATGCCAGGGATATCCTAATAACTTCCTGCAGCATATGAAATAGAAAATTCTCCTAATCTCAAATGTCTTTCAAATGTATTGATTGATGAGGTGCTTATAGGTTCTATTCTTGCATTTCTTATCCCTTTCCAGAAGCAAAATTGATTATTGGGTGATGAGCATACCTAGATTTTAAATGGAATTGTGACTTCAGTCTTTGTTTGCCTATCAGTCATTTCCTGTATACATCCATGGGAGGTTCTCTAACAGAATTACAAGTGGGCTATAAACCTTTTCCTTCCTGCAGCCTCCCAACTCTTTATAAATCCCTCTCTTCCCCTCCCCTTCCTCTTGTCCTCAAATAGGCAACATCATAAAAGTCTATCCATTCTTGTTACTTTATAAAATCAATTCTTCAATCAACAAATATATTGAGAGCCTATGGTGTGGGAAACAGATGTACATATGTGTGTGTGTGTGTGTGTGTGTTTGTGGATAGGGACAGATTTTACTGGTGATTTTATTGGTATAAACAACTCCTAGATGAGGAAATCTCCTCTTACCAATGTAGGTGGGCACTTTCTCTGCAATTTAGAGTCACAGAGAACTGCCAAAACGGCAGAGACTGAGTGACTTGCCCAGGTCACACAATTGGTATAGGTCAGACCGGTTTTTCTAGCTGGCCCTACATCTTTTACAAATGCATAAAGGTATTTGGGGGAGAAGTTCTTAAAAGCAAGGGCAATCAGGAGAGACTCCATGTAGAAGATGCCACATAAGCTAAGTTTTGAAGACAACAAAGATTCCTTTTTCCTTGAGAAGCAAGGAAAGAGCTCATTCTAAGCACGATGGCACAGACTGTGCAAACATACAAGGGGAGTGATGGAGCATAGAAAACAAACTTTCAGAATCCTTGTTCCCAAATCCTAGATCGAAACTCTCAATTCTCAGCACCAGAGTTCACACAGATTTTCTTGCAAAAACTAAAAAATCCTGATACTTTCCAGGAGGACAAAGGTTCAAGATTTGGGTGGGGGCAGGTCTGACTAGTATAATTATTACTCTCCAAGATATTTTCAGAGAACCTTTATGAAAAACAGAAAATTGGGGGCAATTTAGAACTGAATTCAGTGTCAACACACATTGAAAGAGATTTACTAACGGTATAAATTTAAAGTGATTTATATTTTTAATAGTAAGCATATAGTGTCTACTTATCTCTTTAGTGTCCAGTTGTTTCTCCAAAGTTATCAATTATCTTAGTTGCCAGATCTCATGGTCTTTTCTAAATGCTCTCCATTCTTGACCTCTCTGCAGTTTTTGAAATTCTGGATCATTCTCTTCTCCTTGATAATCTCTTCTTTCTAGATTTTCCAGACACTGCTTCCATGGTTATACTCATCCATCTAATCATTCTTCCTCAAACTCTTTTGCTGAATCTTCATCCTCCATCATGCCTACTAACCCTGAGTGTCCCATGGGACTCTATCATGGACCCTCTTCTCTTCTCCCTTTATATTATTTCCTGTGGATTCAATTATCATTTCTATGCTGATGATTCTCAAATCTACTTATCCAGCCCTAACCTCTCTCCATAATTTGAGTCATACATCTCCAATTTTCTATTGAACATCTCAAACTAGATATCCCATGGATTTAAACTCATGTTCAAAATTGAAATAATTACCATTCTCCCTCAATCTCCAATTCTAATCAAATAAATAGGAGGAAAATCAAGACAGTTTTAGGACACAGAGTACAAGAGAGGAAAAAGTATAAAGAAGGAAATGGTATGGTAATCAATAAAGACACATGCTATGGAGCAGCCAAGTAAGATGAGGGCTAAAAGGGGAGTTGGATTTTGAAGTTAGTGTAGATTACTATTTCTAGAAGCTTTTCAATGAAAGGAGTAAAGAGTGTAAATGTTCAAGTAGGAATCAAAAATGGGGTTTTAAAGTGGAAAGACTGGAGAGCATTTGTAGTTTTAGTGGGGAAAGGCATTGGAGAGAGAATTAATAAAAGTATAAGACAAAGCAGAAGGGCAGGTAGAAATGGGATCAGACTGATGGGATATAATTCATGACTGAAATACAGATATTTAAATATATCTTATTCAAAAGAAGTAAAATTATATTTAAGAAAATATATGTAATATATTTTGTAATCAATAAAATGTGTTAAACCAAATATATGTCTATAATATTTCATATTAAAAAGATATTGTTTATGTGAGGAAATGTAAGAACCAACATGGGCAAATATGGTGAAGACCATTTGTATCATGAACAATGGAAAGAGAAAGAGAAATCATATTGATGTGGGAGTATACTACAGACTGAATCTAAGAGGAAATAGATGAGAATTTCAGGAAACAGATGGCATGGAGGCATAGTATAGTAGTTATGAGGGACTTCATTTATCCAGACATCTGCTAGAGCTCTTTCTTTGCCAAAAACATTTATAGTAGTGAATAAATTTCTTGGCTTACCTTAAGGACTTCATTTTTTCAAAAAGTGATGGAAGAAATCAGGAAGATAGCTGTTATGAATTTAATTCTCACTAACATGGAGAAATCAGGAAGATAGCTATTATGAATTTAATTCTCACTAACATGCTGAAATACAAATAATAAAAACCTTGGGGAAAACTCATCATTCTATCTTGGAATTTAAGAGAAAGGAAAAGAAAGTTTGACATAATCTCATGTAACATGCAGTTTGGAGTAGAATGGATTTCAAAGAATTTCTAGAACACATAGGTAGAATCCTCTCAAATCAGTTATCTACACCAAAACAGTGTATTTCTTAGAAGAAGATGCAAATCCTAAAAGGATAAAAAATAAGAAAAGAGAATGAAATGTAATTAAAACAACTCCATCCTGACCTATTTAAATAAATTATTGATGATGGGAAATGGGAAATGCATGGGAAAAACAACATCAACATAAAATATAACAATATACTATGGAACTTTAAACAATACACATTGATTGCAGTAATGAGACCTAGACATCATAGATAATGTATCAACTAGCATGTACTCAATCTTTATGCAGGAGTCACAGTGGATAGAGTGCTAAACTTAGAGTCAGGAAGACTTGAGCTCCAATCAGGTCTCAGACACTTTCTAGCTGTGTGACCCTGGGAAAATCACTTAAACTTTCTCTGATTTAGTTTCCTCATCTGTAAAATGAAGATATTAATAGGTTACACCTACTAGGGTTATTGTGAGGAAAAAATAAGATAAATTTTTAAAGCATATTACAAACCTTCAAATTTTATATCAATGCCATGATGTGGTGGTGATGCCATTTGACAAGATGTGGCAGCCAAGGAAAACATTGGCTTAGAATATAAATTCACTGATAAAATTTGTGCTATGCAGCATCATTACGCATAATATAGTATTGGTACTAACTCTTCTTTAAAAGATGAATAAAATCTGTAAATCTATCAGGACAGGGATTTTTTTTTTCTTTCTTTCCTATAGTAATTATTTTACAACTTGTTCTATTTTCCTTTACTGAGAACAGGTACATTAAGATTTATATTTTATTTGCAGTTTGAGGATTCTATATTTTTTGAGATAATCTTTTATTTCCTTTGTGGTCTGTTTTTTTGGCATATGATTGCACGTATTAATTTTTGATAATTGTTTTTCTTTCTTCCAATTTTATTTTATTTGTTTACTTATTTTGTTGAAGAGATTTTTTTGCCCTCTTTTTAATTAGGTTGGCTAAAAGACTTATTAAGTTTGTTAGTCTTTTCAAAGATCCAGATTTAACTTTTATTATTTCTAAGGACTTTTTTGCTTTCCAGTTTCTTCTCTAATCAATATTTCTTTATTTGCATTTATTTTAATTGTCTTTAATTTTTGGTTTTCTAATTTAAAATGCATATTTAGTTCATCAATCCTTTCCTATTCTATAATACTAAAATGTTTTTAAGGTTATAAATTTTTCCTAAAGGATTACTTTAACTGCATCTCATAAATTTACATATTTTGTTTCATCACTGTCACATAATCATTAATTATTTCTAAGATTTGTTCTCTGAGCAATTAGTTATTTAGGATTGCATTTTTTTTCATTTCAATAGCTAAATACTGGACTATAGGGAGTGATGATGATAGCTTACACAATAAAGCTTAAGCAATGATGTGAGAAGAGCAAAAGTATAGCATTAAAAAATACAAATTTCTCATTTTTGTTCATTTCCTCAGGGTCATGGGAAGGGCTCAATGAATGACTTTTTTTTGCTCTTGTATAGTTTGATGCATAATTAGTTTTCATTTGAAATGAAAAGTTTACTTGTATACAACTTTTCTGATGAAGTTTCAGGATTTGCTTTTAAAAGAACAAAACATATCAAAGACGTGATTTCCTTACATACGGTTTGATTTTTAAAGAAATAAAATTATGGGGAAGGAGCCAAGATGGTGGAGTAGAAAGACTCATGTATGCTAGCTCCGAACCCACAGCCATAAATTTCCTGTAAAGAGAACTCCCCACAAATTCTGGAGAAATGCAAGCCATGCAGAAACACAGTGGAAGAGATTTCCGTTCCAGAAAGCCTTGAAAAACCGACCCCAAAGGTCCATCACACACCAAACAGCAGAGCCCACCCCTGCACTGCCCTGGCCATGCGACCCCAGAAGACCAGATCTGAGCAGGCTTCAGGGACAGAACCTCCAGTGGCCGGGAAGGTCCCTCTACCCACAGGTGCTACAGGTCATTGAGAGAGACTTCTGGGCTGGCTGAGAGGGGAGAGGGGTGTCTCCATGACTTGGGCCCTCTGGGCAGAGGCAGCAGCAGAGGCAACAACAGAGGCAGCCACAGCTGGAGGCTCCTGGAGCAGGCAGGAGCTCCAATTTTAAAGATCTCCACATAAACCCCCTGAGAGAACTGAGCCTGGGAGGTGGCCCTGCCCCAACCTGAGCACCAGAACTTAAGCTCACATTGAATAGCAGCCACACCCACCGCGGAAAGCCCTGAGGCTAGGGAGCAGCATTTGAATCTCAGACCCCAAGCACTAGCTGGGCAGATCTAGGCGGGGGTGGACAGGAATCTCAGAAGACAAGTAACTGGCTGGGAAAATGCCCAGAAAAGGGAAGAAAAATAAGACCATAGAAAGCTACTTTCTTTGGGGGACAGATGTTCCTGCCTTTCAATTCTGATGACGAGGAAGAATTCTTACCATCAGGGAAAGACGTGGAGGTTGGGGCCTCTGTATCCCAGACATCCCAGATGCATGTCTGGTGGGCTCAGGCCATGGAAGAGCTCAAAAAGGATTTTGAAAATCAAGTTAGAGGGGGCGGAGTCAAGATGGCGGAGTAGAAAGGCGCACGTTTACGAGCTCCGAACCCACAGCCCATAGAATTAATGTAAAAAGAGATCCCCATAAGTTCTGGATCACTGAAAGGTGTGCAGAAACAGAGTGTAAGAGATTTCCGTTTCAGAGAGCCCTGGAAAGCCGTCCCCAGGGTCCGTCGCGCCTTGGAAAGCGGACCCCACCCCAGCGCTGCCCTGGCCGTGGCCCCAGAGAAGCTGATCTGAGCAGGCTTCAGGGACGGAAGCTCCGGTGGCCAGGAAAGTCCCTCCGCCCACAGAAGCTACAGGTCAGTGAGAGAGACAGCTGGGCTGGAAGAGGTGAGCGGGGTGTCTCTGTGACTCGGGCCCCCTTGGAAGGAAGCGGCGGTGGCAGAGGCAGAGGCAGGAAGCGGGTGGAGGCAGAGGCGGGGGCGGCGGCGGAGGCAGCAGCTGTGGCGGCGGCCCGGTACTCCCCCAGCAGCAGGCAGGATCTTCATTACTGAAAGTCTCTGCATAAACCCCCTGAAGGAGCTGAGCCTGGGAGCTGGCCCTGCCCCACCCTGCTCCATTACTGAAGGTCTCTGCATAAAGCCGCTGAGGGAGCTGAGCCTGGAAGCCGGCCCTGCCCCACCTTGCTCCATTACTGAAGGTCTCTGCATAAAGCCTCTGAGGGAACTGAGCCTGGGAGGCAGCCCTGCCCCCACCCGCTCCATTCATGAAGGTCTCTGCATAAAGCCCCTGAGGGAGCTGAGCCTGGGAGGTGGCCCTGGGCCCACACCAGCACCAGAACTAAAGCTCACATTGATTAGCAGCCACTTGCCACAGAAAGCCCATTTGAATCTCAGACCCCAAGAACTAGATGGGCGGATCTAGGTGGGGGTGGACAGGAATCTCAGAAGTCAAGTAACTGGCTGGGAAAATGCCTAGAAAAGGGAAGAAAAATAAGACTATAGAGAGTTTTTTCAAACAGATGCAAATGATCCCGACTTTCGGGTCTGACGAGGACGAGGACATATTCTTGCCATCAGGGAAAGATGTAGAGGGCGGTACCCCACACATCCCAGGGGGATGTCAGGTGGGCTCAGGCCTTGGAAGAGCTCAAAAAGGATTTTGAAAAGCAAGTTAGACAGGTGGAGGAAAAACTGGGAAGAGAAATGAGAGAGATGCAAGAAAAGTATGAAAAACGGGTCAATACCTTGGTAAAGGAGACCCAAAAAAATGCTGAAGAAAATAACACCTTGAAAAATAGGCTCACTCAATTGGCAAAAGAGGTTCAAAAAGCCAATGAGGAGAAGAATGCTTTCAAAAGCAGAATTAGCCAAATGGAAAAAGAGGTTCAAAAGCTCTCTGAAGAGAATAGTTCTCTCAAAATTAGAATGGAACAGATGGAGTCTAATGACTTTATGAGAAACCAAGAAATCACCAAACAAAACCAAAAGAATGAAAAAATGGAAGAGAATGTGAAATATCTCATGGGAAAAACAACTGACCTGGAAAATAGATCCAGGAGAGACAATTTAAAAATTATGGGACTACCTGAAAGCCATGATCAAAAACAGAGCCTAGATATCATCTTTCATGAAATTATCAAGGAAAACTGCCCTGATATTCTAGAACCAGAGGGCAAAATAAGTATTGAAGGAATCCATCGATCACCACCAGAAAGAGATCCAAAAAGAGAAACTCCTAGGAACATTGTGGCCAAATTCCAGAATTCCCAGGTCAAGGAGAAAATATTGCAAGCAGCTAGAAAGAAACAATTCCAGTATTGTGGAAATACAATCAGGATAACACAAGATCTAGCAGCTTCTATATTAAGGGATCGAAGGGCATGGGATAGGATATTCCAGAAGTCAAAGGAACTAGGAGTAAAACCAAGAATCACCTACCCAGCAAAACTGAGTATAATACTTCAGGGGAAAATATGGTCTTTCAATGAAACAGAGGACTTTCAAGCATTCTTGATGAAAAGACGAGAGCTGAAAAGAAAATTTGACTTTCAAATACAAGAATGAGAAGAAGCATGAAAAAGTAAACAGCAAAGAGAAGTCAGAAGGGACTTACCAAAGGTGAACTGTTTACATTCCTGCATGGAAAGAGAATATTTGTAACTCTTAAAACTTTTCAGTATGTGGGTAGTTGGTGGGACCACACACACACACACACACACACACACACGTACATGCATGCACACACACACATACACACATGCACACACATACAGAGACAGAGAGCACAGAGTGAATTGAATAGGATGGGACCATATCTTAAAAGAAATTAAGGTAAATGGTGAGAGAGAAATGTAGTGGGAGGAAAGAGGGTGAAATGGAATGGGGTAATTATATGTCATTTAAGAGGCAAATAGGAGACTTTTTAGTGGAGGGAAAAAGAGGAGAGCTGAGAAAAAAACATGAAATTTACCCTCATCACATTCAACTAAAGGAAGGAATAAAATGCACACTCATTTTGGTATGAAAACCTATCTTACAATACAGGAAAGTGGGGGAGGAGGAGATAAGCAGGGTTGGGGGGATGATGGAAGGGAGGGCAATGGGAGGAAGGAGCAATTTGTAGTCAACACTCTTGGGGAGGGACAGGATCAAAAGACAGAATAGTAACAATGGGGGGCAGGATAGGATGGAGGGAAATACAGTTAGTCTTACACAACACGACTATTATGGAAGTCATTTGCAAAACTACACAGATATGGCCTATATTGAATTGCCTGCCTTCCCAAAGGGAATGGGTGGGGAGGGAGGGATGGGGAGAACTTGGAACTCAAAGTTTTAGGAACAACTGTTGAGTATTGTTCTTGCTATAGGAAATAAGAAATACAGTTAATGGGGAATAGAAAGTCATCTGGCCCTACAGGACAAAAGAGAAGATGGGGACAAGAGAAGGGAGGGATGACAGAAGAGAGGGCAGATTGGTGATAGGGAAAATTAGAATGCTTGGTGTATTGGGTTGGGGGTAGGGGAGAAATGGGGAGAAAATTTGGAACCCAAAATCTTGTGAAAATGAATGTAAAAAGTTAAATAAATATATATTTAAAAAAAAGAAAAAAATTATTTATGGATTCATTTTTGTAAACCTTTATTATGTCTCTTTCCCACTCATGCTGCCCCCAGTTGAATGTTTACAGCAAATAAAACATTCAGAAACACACACACACACACACACACACACACACACACACACACACACACCAAAATAAAAATCTTCAAACAAATATAGCCTGGTAAAACCAGCTCCCACATTGACCATGTCCAAAAAGTACATCTCATTCTGAATTTTTAAGACCATCACTTCTCCAGGAGGAGGAAGTAGGAGTGGCATGTTTCATCTTGAGACTTCTGCACTCATATTTTAACATTACATTGATCTGAGTTCTAATCTTTGCAAATTATTTTTTTCTGATGTCATCATAGAAATTCTTACCCTAGTTCTTTACTCTGGTCTACTGATGCTGGCCATTTGATCATTTCTTATGACATAACATTCCCATTTTAGGAGTCTTTTGTTATGTTCCCATCTAGCTGTATTTTTTGTTTGAGCTCCCCAAGATGATTATTATTTTTATTACATTTTGGTTTTTAACAAATTCTTATTGTTACTGCCTCTTTGTACTTATTTTCAATGTCTCTGAACTCTAGCACAATTTTAGTTTTTGTAAAAGTTTAATTTGATACTTAAGAAAGTGTATATCTTTAGTGTTCCCATTTGGAAGACTCCATAAATCTTTTAGCTCAAGTTTCTCCAAAATTTAACACTATATTGCTCCTCTTTTTTTCTTTCTCTTAGATTTGTTCAAGTCTGAGAGACATTAAAGAAAACTCTAATTCTATGTTATTGTCTATTTACTTGTAATTCAGCTGACTTTTTTTCTTCATTAATTTAGATGTAATGGTACCTGGAACATATGATTTTATTGTCCTTATTTGTTTGTTATCTGTAGTTCCTTTCAATATAATATAATGTTCTTGCTTATTTATATTGAGAATTTTTATTTCTTTTTCTGATAGCATGATTGAAATTTCTGCTTCTTTGGATTCACCTGATGCAACACAAATTTTGTTCCAGCCTCTCATTTTTGGTTTTGTATATTTCCTCTGTTAAGTCATTTATTAAAACTCCTCCCCACCCCCATCTTCTTCTCCCCTTCAACTTCTTTTTCTAATTTTTGTACTTTTCACTAAAATATTTTTCTTTACCTTCTTGTTTATTAATTCTTTTTCTGTCATTTAAAACTTTTTTGATGCATAGTCTTTATGTTTATGGATGGATTCCTTCTCTATTCTTTTAGAGTTCCTTATGTAATCAAAGCTTATAAAGTATGGTAAAGGATGTACCTCTCCCAAACAATGTCCATGTAGCTGCCTTGTAGGTCTTGCTCCCCTTTCTCTTTTTGTTTCTCATTCTTAGAAGCATCAGTTCTTGTGGGAGATATTGAAAACAGAAACATTATGTTCCATGGTAGAAATTCCCTGGTGTCCCTGATCATTTGGCTTAATTCTGCCCCTTGCCATTTCCATTTTCTTTCCCATTTTCCATGCTCTCTGTATCCATGCCTTCTTATCTTTTGTAAGCTAGATATAGAAGCTACAATTTCCTTTCTCCAGAGGAAGAACCATGCCTTTGGAGGCATATTTCTCTATCTCTCTGCATCAGTTTCTGTTCCTCCCTCCCTCTCTCCCTCTCTCTCTCTCTCTCTCTCTCTCTCTCTCTCTCAGCACCAAATCCCCAGAGACTATATCCATTATAAGGCCTGTTTCTCTCCCCTTAAAATGAGAGGATTCTTCATAGAGACTCTCATCCCACTAACAAATTGAGATTTCTTTTGCTCTGTTTTGATCCCTCCTTCTGCTACTTTACCTTTTCTCCTGAGACAATAAAAGTTAATTCTCTTCATTGTTTACCAGTGCTTTGATTAGGGTATACCACACATATCCCTCTCTCCTCTATGCGTTCACATCTTTGTTCAGTCACATTAAATATTTTGAGTCATCTGTAGGGGATAATGGGAAGTTTAGATAATGATAATTCAAACCTGTTCTGTTACCATCACTTTAATTTAAATTCTTTTTTTCCAAATATCCTCTTGTATACTTTTGGAAAGAAATTTCTTGATGCTTCCTCCATTGTTATTTCTTTAAAAAAAAACTGTGTTTTTCTCCCAATTTTTTCCTTTTTAATATTCCTTAGAGATGTATTCATTTCATGTGTTTCTTTTTCTTCCTATGGTAGTTGTATTATTTACCTTTATTGCATTTCTATTGGGTGTTTGCAAGTTGAATATTCTGCTCAAATCTGGGGTGGAGGTGTTTTTGTACAAATGTTTCAAATGCCTCTATTTTATTGAAAGTCCATCGTCCTTCTTTGGTGGTTGGGTACTGGTTTTCAGAATATGTCCCCTTGGATTGCAACTTAACCTCTTCTGCTTTTCAGAATAAATTATTCCACCCTTCTGTGGCTTCTAGCTGATATACAATAATGATATTTTCTTTGAATTTTTTTCCTTTTTATTTAAATTTCTTTTCCCTGATCTCTCTTTTTGAAAATATTTATTCATTCTTAGTTTTCACCGTTCACTTCCACAAGATTTTGAGTTCTAAATTTTCTCCCCCTCCCTTCCCTGTCCCCTCCCCAAAATAGCATGCAACATGATATAGGCTCTACATATACAATTGTATTAAACATATTTCCACATTAATCATGGTTTAAAGAATTAAAACCAATGGGAGGAACCACGAGAAAGAAATAAGCAACAACAAAAAAGAATAAATAGTATGCTTCTATCTTCATTCAGACTCCAAAGTTATCTCTCTGGATACGGAAAGCGCTTTCCGTCGTGAGTCTTTTGGAGTTGTCCTAGATCCTTGCATTCCTGAGAAGAGCTAAGGCTATCAAACTTAGTCATCACACAACGCTGCTGTTACCATGTACAATGCTCTCCTAATTCTACTTACTTCACTCAGCATCAGTCCATGTAAGTCTTTCCAGATTTTTCCGAAGCCTCCCTGCTCATCATTTCTTTTACTACTGCTACTACTGCTGCTACTACTGCTACTACTACTACCACTACTACTAATACTGCTACTACTACTACTACCACTACTACTACCACTACTACTACTACTATTACTATTACTACTACTACTATTACTACTACTACTACTATTATTACCACTACTACTACTACTACTACTACTACTACTATTCATTCATTCATTTTCAGTTTTCAACATTCATTTCCACAAAATTTTGAATTTCAAATTTTCTTTCCATCTCCCTCCCCTCCCCACCCCAGGAGAGCATGAATTCTGATTACCCTTTACTCCAATCTGTACCTCCACAACAGTCATACTATGAAAGACCAAGTATATTTCCCTCCATCCTGTCCTGCCCTCCATTTATTCTATTCTCTCCTTTGACCTGTCCCTCTACAAAAGTATTTGTTTCTGATTACCCCTTCCCCAATCTGCCATACCTTCTTATTATTCCCCTCTCCATTATCCCCTTCTCCCCTAGTTCCTATAGGGTAAGATAAACTTCCATACCCAATTGACTGTGTATGTGATTCCCTCCTGACACCAAATCTGATGAAAGTGAGACTCACTTAATACCTCTCACTTTTCCCTTTTTCCCCTCCATTGGAAAGCTCCTTCTAACCTCTTTCATGTGAGATGATTTACTTCATTCTATGTCTTCCTTTCTCTTTCTCCTACTACATTCCTCTTAACCATTAATTTTCTTTTTTAGATATCATCCCTCCATAATCAGCTCACCCTGTGTACTCCCCTCCTGGTATACATACATAGATACATATACACACATATATACATATATATGTATGTGTGCATATGTATATGTATACATATATACACACAAACATACACATACCCATACATACACAGACACACACTTACACATACACATATTCCCTCCCACTATCCTAATACTGAGCAAGGTCTCATGAGTTGGTTTTGTTTTATAATGTCTTGATTTCCCATAAAGTTATTAGATTCCATTTCCTCCATTCTAATTTTTCAGGTATTACTTTCTTCAGTGAACCTTGGGACCTCTTTTTCCATTTGGCCCATTCTGCTTTTTAAGGCATTCTTCTCATTAGCTTTTTGGACCTCTTTTGCCATTTGGGTTAGTCTAATTTTAAAGCTGTCGTTTTCTTCAGCATTTGGGGGAGGAGTTCTTTTAGTAAGCTGTTGACTCATTTTTCATGCCTTTCTTACAATTTTTCTTCTACTTCTCATAGTTGATTTTCAAAATCCTTTTTGAGCTCTTCCATGGCATGAGACCAAATCATATTTTTGTTGGAGGCTTTGGATACAGGAGCTTTGGCTTTGTTGTCTTTGTCTGGTTGTATTTTTTGATCTTCCTGATCACCAATGATGTAAGAAAATACCTCTTCACTGAGAAAGTAAGAATTTATAGTCTCTTTCTTTACCCCCTCTTTGCTCATTTTCCCACTTAATTTCTTCACCTTTCAGCTCTTTGTTAAGTGAAGGGCTTCAAAAGCAACTTCTGTTTCAGTAGTTGTTTCCACCACCCAGGCACTGGGGTTGGATGACACTCCCCTCTCAGGCAGGTAAGAGACCCTTCCCACTGACTTTTGAAACTCTCTTTGGCATTTGTAGGTTGAGAAGTCTAGAAACCACAACAGCCACCAGTAATTTAGGCCCCTAAGAGCTGCTTTGCTCTTTTGGTGCTGGCATGGCCAGCTCCAAATTGTGCTCTGCTCCTAGTCCTTCACAATAGACCCTTCCTGTTGACCTTCTAGATTGTCTTGGGCTGGAAATCTGCTTCAGTCTGTCATTCTGTAGCTTCTCCTGCTCCAGAATTTGTTCAGTCATTCTTTACAGATTTTTTTTAGAGGTTTGGGGGACAGTGTTCTAATAGGTCCCTGCTTCTACTACATCTTAGCTCTGCCCTCTCCCTGGTCTCTTATAGAATTTTTTTTCCTTGTCACTGGAATTATTAAATTTATTCACCATGTGTCTGGGTGTTTGGAATTTTTCTGGAAGTGATCTGTGTATTTCGCAGAATGGTGTTTTGGTTTTGTGTGATCTGAAGTTCAGAATGGTTTTTATATGTTATTTCTTACATTTTGGTGTTCAGGATTTTTGACTTGTCATATTCTCTTAGGAAGCTTATGATACTTAAGTTCTTTCTAAATATTTTGTCTTTGAGATAATTGTGTTTTGCATTTATGGAGATTGTGTTCTTTTAACATTATTGCTTTTTGATTCTCTTCTTTCAGATTGTCCTTCTCTTCAGTATATTTGTATTCCCTATCCTTTGTCCTCCTCTCTTTTGCTTCTTTAAGGAGCTTGCTAAGGATTCAAGTCTTTTTATGCTACTAATTATTTCTTCTATTCAGTCCATATATTCAGCCATGTGTTACTTTTTAACCTTACCTTTCAAGATTCGGTGTTCTTCCTTCAATCTTTCAGTTACATCCTATTGCACTTCCATGCTCCCATTGGAATTCATAGGGTCCTGTGTTTTATGAGGTGTTGGATCAATTTATTTTTATCTTGTACTATTTATTTAGAGACATTTATGGTTCTTAAATGTCTTGGAAGCCATTTTCCCTTCTCTCTTATTATCTTCCCTATTGATTAATCTTCTTGTACTTTAGGTTTTTACTGACTTTACTCTCCTAAGACCTTTGTAGTCTTTGTTTATTTCCTCATATTTTATCCTTCAATTTCTGAATCCTCCTGTAATTGTGGTTTTATTGTTAGGGATGAACTTCAAAGCAATCTCAGACTTTTTCCACATTAGAGAATTGATTGTTCACAGTATTCAGTATTAGGCCCAGCCCCAAAACACTTCAGGGGGACAAGATTTGTCCCAAATGAATCTCAGTCCCCTTTCCTTCAGGTCTTGAGCTCTTACACTCATACTGATACCCTATCCTATTTATCTCTCTTCATTAGTTCTCTGGCATTCCTGTCATCGGAGTTTAAGTGTGTTCCCATTTTCCTAAATCTCCCTTTTCTCTGCAAGTGAGTGGGCAAAGTTGAGGGCTAATGTCTTTTGTGTGGATTTATTGCATAAGGGCCAGCACAGGTTGTACCTCAGAAGGAAAATTGCTGAATTTCTCCCAAAACACCATGCAATGGCTCAAGTTAGGTGACAGAATATAGGGGCTGATAGAAGGAAGGGTAAATAATTGAGTTAAGTATTAGCATTCTCTGCTATTACCTTACTCAACTCTCTTGGTGTGTTGGCCCACAGAATCAGCTAAATATGTTTTCTCTCTAGTGGAAAATTCCTCTTCTGCAAAAGGTTTTTAGTGATGGCAAGGACTGAAGAAAATGTCTAGTCCTTCCTCTTTTTGGTGACATGGCTTTGAAGTTCTGAATATTTTTGAAGGGATCATTTGTGGTTATTTAGAAATAGAACTGGTGATCATTAAGAGCCAATATTATTCAACAACAACAGACTATTTTAGTTCAATTTCTTCTTTTCCCTCTCTTTTAACATTTTTATTCAAATTTTTCAGTTCCAAATTTTATTCCTCACTGATATGGTAAGCAATAACATACAGGTTATATATGTGCAATTAGGTAAAATATTTCCATATTAGTCATTTTGTACAGGAAGACTTAAAAGAAATAAAGAGAAAAATAGTGTGCTTCAGAATGCACTTAATAACAGTTCCTTCTCTTGAGGTGGGTAGTATGCTTCATTATTAGTCCTTTGGGATTGTCTTGGATTAATGTATTGATGAAAACAGCTAAGCCATTCACAGTTTTTCATCAAACAATATTGCTGTTACCTCGGACAACATTCTCCTAGCTCTGTTCAATTCACTATGCATCAGTTCATATAAGTCTTTCCAGGTTTTTCTGAAATCATTCTATTTGTCATATCTTATAGCACAATAATATTCCATTATAATCATATGCCATAGCTTTTTTAACCATTTCCCAAATTGATGTCCAATTCTTAACCTCCAGAAAAAAAGAGCTACTATAAATCTTTCCTTCTCCCCCTGAAATTTTTGGGGGATGTCTCTTGGATAGAGACTTAGCAGTGATATTGCTAGATCAAAGGATATGCATATTTTTATAATCCTTTGGACATAGCTCCAAATTGCTCTTCAGAATGGTTGGATCAGTCCACAACTCCACCATTAGTGTGCCAGTTTTCTACACCTCCTCCAATATCCAACACTTTCCTTTTTTGTCATATTAGCCACCCTGAGAGGTATGAGGTGGTATCTCAGTGTTGTTTTAATTTGTATTTCTCTGTTCAATAGGAATTTAAAGCATTTTTATATAACTGTAGATAGCTTTGATTTCTTTGTCTGAAAACTATCTGTTTATATCCCTTGACCATTTATCAATTGGAAAATGACCTGTATTTTTCAAAATTTGACTCAATTCTCTATATATTTGAGAAACAATGCCTTTTTCAGAGATATTTGTTGCAAATTTTTTCCCAGTTTTCTGCTTTTCTCATAATGCTGGTTTCATTTGTACAAAAACTTTAAATTTTATATAATCAGAATTATCCATTTTACATTTTGTAATCCACTCTATATTTTCTTTGGTTTTAAATTCATCCCTTATCTATAAATCCGACAAATAAACTATTCCATGTTCTCTCAATTTACTTATGGTATTACCCTTTATGTGCAAATAACATACCCATTTTTACTTTATCTTGGTATATGGTGAGAGATATTAGTCTATATCTAGTTTCTGCCATACTGTTTTTGAATTTTCTCAGCAGTTTTCACCAAATAATGAATTTTGTGAAAAAAGCGTGGATTTTTGGGTTTATCATATAATAGCTTACTGTGGTCATTTACTATAATGTAATTTGTATTACTCCATCTTATTGATCCACCACTCTATTTCTTAGGCAGTACCAGATTGTTTTGACAATTACTGCTTTATAATGGTTTAAAATCTGGTACGGCTAGACCACCTTCTTTTGTATTCTTTTTTTATTCCTTTGCTATTCTTGAGCTTTTGTTCTTCCAGATGAATTGTATTATTTTTTTCTAGCTCTATAAAATAATTTTTGATACTTTGGTATGATACTGAACAGATTAATTAAGGTAGAATTATCATTTCTATTATATTGCCTTGGCCTACCCATGAGTAAATAATATTTTTTCCAGTTGTATAGACCTGACTTTATGTGATAAGTATTTTATAGATGTGTTCATATATTTCCAGGATTTGCATTGGCAGGTGGATTTCCAAGTACTTCATATTTTCTACAATTTTTAAATGGAATTTCTCTTTCTATCTCTTGCTTCTGGATTTTGTTGGTAGTCTATAGAAATGCTGATGATTTGTGTGGGTTTGTTTTGTATCTGCAACATTGCTAAAGTTGCTAACAATTTCAAGTAGTTTTTTTAGTTGATTCTCTACCATTTTCTAAGTATAATATTGTCATTTGCAAAGAGTAATATTGTTTCCTCATTGCTTATTTTAATTTCTTTTTCTTCTCTTATTGCTATAGTTAAAATTTCTAGTACAATATTAAATAATAGAGGAGATACAGGCATCCTTGCTTCACCCCTGATTGTACTGGTAAGGCTTCTAGTTTATCCCCATTACAGATAATGTTTGCTGATAGTTTTAGATAAATATTACTTATTTTAAGGTAAGTTCCATTTATTCCTATGCTCTCTAGTTCTTTTAGTAAGAATGGATGCTGCACTTTCTCAAAGGCCTTTTCTGCATCTATTGAGACAATCATATGATTTTTGTTAGTTTTGTTATTGATATGGTTAATTATGGTGATAGTATTCCTAAAATTGAAGCAGTCCTAAATTTCTGGTATAAATTTCTACCTGGTCATAATGCATGATCTTTGTGATATATTGCTGTACTCTCTTAGCTAGCATTTCATTTAAAATTTTTGCATTCATTAGAAAAATTGATGTATAACTTTCTCTGTTTTGGCTCTTTCTGGTTTGGTATCAGTACCACATTTATATCATTAAAGGAATTTGGTAGACTCCACCCACTTTTCCAATGTTTGGCATAATTCACTTGTGAATACATCTGGTTCTGGGGATTTTTTCTTAAGAAGTTCATTGATGTCTTGTACAATTTATTGGGTTTTTTTATTGTTATTAGATTAAGAATTTTATTTCTTCTTCCATTAATCTAGGTAGTGTATATTTTTGTAGATATTCATCCACTTCATTTAGAAAGTTATTGGCATACAATTGGACAAAATAGCTCCTGATATTTATCTTAATTTCCTTTTCATTTGGTGATGAATTCATCCCTTTCATTTTTGATACTAGTGCATTGATACTTTGGTACTTGGTTTTCTTCTTTCCTTTTTTTAAAACAAATTAACCAATGGTTTCTCTATTTTATTGTTTTTTTTTCATAAAACCAGCTTCTAGTTTATTTATTATTCAATTATTTTCTTACTTTCAATTTTCTTAATTTCTTCTTTGGTTTTCAGGATCTCTAATTTGTTATTTAAATAGGAATTTTTCATTTCTTTTCCATTTTTTTAAGTTACATGTCCAATTCATCGATCTGTTTTTTTTTTCTCTATTTTATTTATATAAGCAATTAGAAATGCAAATTTTCCCCCTCAGTACCACTTTGGCCACATCTCAGAAATTTTGGCAAGTTGTGTCACTGTTGTCATTGTCTTTAATGAGATTATTGTTTCTACAATTTGTTCTTTAACCCACTTTTTTCAGGATTAGATTATCTAATTTACAATTAATTTTTAATTACTCTTTCCATTGTCCACTATTTATTCCATTATGATCTGAAAAGATTTACTATTTCTGGTTTTCTGCATTTGGTTGTGAGGATTTATGTCCTAATACATGGTCAATTTTTGTGAAGGTGCAATGTACTGCTGAGAAAAAGGTGCATCCCTTTCTATTCCTATTCAGTTTTCTCCAGAGATCTACCATATCTAACTTTTCCAGAATTTTATTCACATCCTTAATTCTCTTTTGTCTTTTTTTTGTGAAATTTATCTAGTTCCAAGAGGAGAAAGTTGAGATCTCCAACTACCATAGTTTTATTATCTATTTCCTCCTGTAACTCATTCAACTTTTTCAAAAATTTAGAGGCTATACCATTTGGAACATGCATGTTTAGTATTGACATGGTTTTATTGTGCATGGCAAATTTCAGTAAAATGTAGTTTCCTTCTTTATCTCTTTAATTAAATCTATTTTTGCTTTTGTTTTGTCTGAGATCTTAATTTTGACCTCAGCTTTTTTTGCTTCAGCTGAAGCATAATAGATTGTGCTCCAACCCCTTGCTTTTACACTGTATGTATCTTACTTCTTCAAATGTTTTTCTTGTAAACAACATATCAAAGGACTCTGATTTTTAATCTACTTTGCTATCTGCTTCCATTTTATATCGAGTTCATCTCATTCCCATTTATACTTATGATAACTAATTCTGTATTTCCTTCCATGCTATTTTTTTCTTATTTATCCCCCTCTCTCTCTTACCCCTCCCTCTTCACAAGTGTTCTATTTCTGATCACCACCTTCCCCAATATACCTTCCCTTTTATCCATCCCTCCTATTATCCCTGTCCCTTTTTACTTCCTTATGGGGAAAGATAGATTTCTACAACCAATTGACTGTATATATTGTTCCCTCTTTAAGCCAGTTTTGATAGGAGTAAGGTTTAAGTTTTGCTTGCCACCACCCCCACCTTCCCCTCCATTATAATAGCTCTTTTGTGCCTTTTTTATGTTCGTTAATTTACCCCATTAAATCTCTCCCGACCTTTTTCTTCCGATGCAATTTTCTTTCTCATCCTTTTATTTTGTTTATATTTGCTTTGGGGGGGTATCATCCCATCAAAGTCACTATGATGTTCTTGGGCATTTCCATTTTGGGATCTTTCGGTAGTGATTTGTTTGAATCTTTCCTTATGATATTGATTCTTTTTTCATGATTCTCTTCTATTACTTTCATTTCTTTTCTTAATTATTCTACTTCAATTTGTTTTTTTTTAATATTTTTTAAGCTCTTCTAAGAATCCATTTTGAGCTTGACACCAAATTACATTTTTCTTTGAAGTTTCACAAGAAGCCCTTTTGACACTATTGTTCTATCCTAAATTCATGCCTCTATCCTCCCCATCACCATGGTAACTTTCTGTAATCAAGCTCTTTTTCTTGGTTTTGTTTTTTTACTTATTTTTCTGCCTTTTTGTGACCTGGTGTTTTTATGTGAAAATTGGGCTCTGGTCCTGCACTGTTCCAAGTTTTCTGTGCTCAGGGTCTTATTGTGAACTGTCCTTGGGCTTCAGAGCTTAGTTACTTGCTTTCTCTAGAGGGTAGGCTTCCTTTATGACATACTAGGGGGTGGGACCTCCTTCTTGGCCTCCCATTGGTGTGGGTTTCAGCTGCTAGCCTGCTCCAGGGGTGGAGCTCTGTAGCTGGGTTGCTATGGAAACATTGTCTCTTGATAGGTCCTAGGGTTGGGGTTCTCACTGTTGGTCAACCCCAGGGAGTGACTTCACCACTGGTCAGCCTGGCTGGTGATGAGGCCTTGCTGCACTGCACAGACTGCTCACTTGCCTAGGGGACTGCTGGTTTTCAGGAGTGTGGGTCCTCACTGGTGGATTGCCCCAGGCTTGAAGCTGGCTGCTGCTCCTGTTGGACCTTGCTCCACTCCCAATCCAGTAGGACTGACCTTTCCTGCCTTGCTGGTAAGCTGCTTCCCTTCTCTAGACCAATTCTGAAGCAATTTTCTAGTTTTTTGGAGGGAAAGTTGGGAGGGCTTAATACAGTTTCTTCCTCACTCCACCATTTTGGCACAGGAAGTCACCAGTCCAATTTCTAAGTTTTGAGAGCATTACTAGACTGATCTGGAAAACTCTGTGTATGTGACATACCTAGATTCTAGGAAACCATCTGGCAAATTATTTTATAATATCAATATGGGACTATGTGAGCTAGATGATTAAATGGGACCAAAATATTTCAATGCAGAAGAAGGTCTATAGCAGGACACCTCATGGATATATGACGCAGAGAATTTTATCAATGACTCGAATGAACTATGATATAATTATAAGTCATACTTGAGATGAAGTTGGGAGAGAAGCTAAAATATTTAATGATAAACATGGAATCAAAACGCCTTAAAAATTTGGAGTGTTATACTAAATTCTAATAAGGTGAAATATAATGAAGATAATTATGAAATCCTACACTCAGATTCAAAGTTTGGTTAGACACTTCTTCATGTGAAGGATATATGAATTAACAGTGTAACAGACAAAAAGAACTAATTTAGGTTTAAGTGGCATTAAGAGAGTAATAATGTGTAGAACATAGAAGGTGAGCATTCTACTACAATATTCTTTGGTCAGACTACATCTAGAGTATTTTGTTGAGCATTGGGCAACCACATTTTAGGAAAAATATTGACAAAATTTCTCTTGTCCAGAAAGGAGCTACTAAGATTTTAGGAAATTAAAAACAATGTCAACAAGGTTTAGTTGAAGGACCTCTGTACCTGACATGGGGGCATGGTGGTTTTGGAGTGGAAACCAAGCAGAAAGCTGATGGTAAATTAATATTGTAAACAGTGTAATTTTAATAGTATACTGTTAATGTTAAGAAATATACTTAGTCAAGGCAATTCACACCTTCTATACTGCAGGGCCCCAATATTTTTCTGTCCTCATGGAGTCCTCAAACTGTATTGCTCCTCACTCCCCATCACACCCACACCCAAACACATACAGACACCCAGCATCTGATGGGCAAGTAATTCAGATGGGCTGGGCTCCCTGTATCTATAGCTCAACTCTTGATTGCCAAAACTAGTTTTTGTTTGCATCAACAGTCACTTGTATTCATTCTGGGTCCTTACTTCTTGAAGCTGCTTCCTGCAAATAGTACTGCTCCTCTCTGTGTCTGTGTCTCCATAGAGCAATTGTACTTTACTTATGTAAGTATCCTCTACTGGATGTATCTCTCAACTGGGTTTTGCATTCACTTGAATTGATCAACTCTCAAAAATTTGGATAGGGTTTACCTTCTACCAGCTTTGCTACTAGAGACGATGCCCATAAAAGAGGGTAAAGGAAAGGGTCAGAGAGTGAGAGGAAGAAAAAAATCACCTTCCCACCATGATGCTATCTTATGGAAGCTATGACACTCCACAAAACAGGTTCCCACCAAAGTTAGACTGGAGAATTGGCAAGCTAACATTTTAAGGATGATGAAGGATGTGGCCAATGTTTAATCAACCAATAGCAGTTGCCCTTTCTATTTCAACCAATTTATTCATAATTCAAAAAGAGATGAAAGAAATAGTATATGCCTCTTTACATTTAATCTAATATCTTATTTGCCTTTTGTTTTTGTTTTTTTAATAATGATATTTTGATCTAGTGAATTAGTCAAGGACTCATTTACACAGACATATATACACATGCACACATATACATGTAATATATAGTAATATAATATATAGTAGGATGTATGTGTGAATACGTACACATAATTTTTGATAGTCACTTTCCTGTTTGATTATCACTGTTACCTTACCCTTATAACTAGCATTTATATAGCCTCTTAAGACCTGCAATGCACTTTATAAATATTACCTCATTTAATTTCCACAACAACCCTAAGAGTTAAGTGCTATTATTATTCCCATCTTTCAGATGAAGAAACTGAGGCAGAAAGGAGTAAAGTGACTTGCCCATGGTCATACCACTAGTAACTGCCTGAGGTTCAATTTTAACTTAAGTATCAGAGCTCTAGGTGTGACTGACTCTTTATCCACTGAACCACCTAGTTACCTCATTCAGTCTTCATAGAACTGAGTTGCCCTTAAAGCCAATGCAAAAATACTTTAAACAATCCAGATGAAAGGCTTTGTCATAAGCTTTGCTTAAAGATTTTTGTCTATCTTTTCCTGCAGTCCTCACTTGTGTCAAATATTCTTTCAAAACTTTCATTATTCTGTTCAGTTACAAGAGATCTCTACATTACCGAGTTTCATCTAGCCAATCTCAGAATGAAGAAGACCTGGCTTCCAATTCTGCCTCCTGTAAATAAGGATCTGTTACCCAGGGCAAGACCCTTAACTTCTTGATGCTCAGAGGTAAAGTTCTAAGACTAGAGATTGCAGAGTTGTCTGTCTGCACTGGTAAAGGAAATTTCCTTACCAAGAGTTCCCCATACCCAGGCATTCACAGGCTGGAAAGACCACAAGGTCACAAGAAAAATCCAGTATATACATTTGACTACAAGAATATACTGAGTATCTTTTAATAACAGGTTCCAAATCTAGTGTGCAGGAGGAAAGGGAGATGGTGATGGTTTGTGTTTTTTTTTTTTTTTTAACATGTTATGAGGTTGCTATGAGACTGTTTGCTGGAGATAAACCAGGTTACAGATTCTGTTTAGAGCAGCAGAAAAATCACATTTTTCTTATTTATATGACTGTTCTTAAGGAAGTTAGGGTGGAAAACTAGTTTTAAAATACAGTAAATGGTGTTTTTTGTTTATCTCATCCTAAAGGTATCATTCTAAAGAAACCTATTAAAGTGTATTCTAAAAAGAATTGCAGTATGAAAGGATAAAGCTGACAAAATGATATTAGTTTAGAATATCTTTAGTTTAATGAGCTTTTTTTTAACATGCGGTGAAATTGTGTAATGAGAATGATCTCCCTGGGGGTTTTTAGGCCTTTAAGATAAAAAGAGGTAGATCATTGTAACAGAGTCTGTTGTTTCTTACTTTTCATTCCTGGCTGTACCAAAAATGATTTTTTTTTTTTTGGGGGGGGGGGTTGACATTTTTAAAATAACTATTGAATGTAGCATGTTCCTCATGCTATTTCTAAAAGAAATAAACTCGTTTCCTTGAATCTCCTTTGCATTTCCCATGTTTATATGAGAATATCCCATAATGACTCCTGCTTTCTATTCAGTATGTTTTCCATCATATCAAGGGGAATAATGGTGACTTGCTTTCATGGTAAACTCCTAGAGAAATCACAAAAGGAAAAGTACCAGTAGGATTTAGAACGTTGCTGCTACAGCTTCAGACTATTTTCAATATGTCATTTTTGTCCAATCATCAAACTAAAGAGCTATGCATTTTAGGTGGAGGGATGGCCAACAATGGAGGAATGGTTGAACAAGTTATGGTAAATTAATGTGATGGAGTGCTGTTATGCTGTAGGAAATAAGGAAATGGATAATTGTGAAGATACATGGAAAGACCATTATGAAGTGATATGGAGTGAAGCAAGCAGATTCAGAAGAGCAATTTATAGCATAAAATCAAAATTATAAAAACAAATAATTTTGAAGATTATTATAAACTGATGAAAAAGGAAATGAACAGATTAATAACAATAAATGTTATACAATAACAGCAACAATGTTAGAACAAAGAACTTTGAATGCTATAAGAACTATGAGCAGAGGACTGACAGTGAAATATATTATTTACTTCCTGATAGGAAGGGGATCAGTTTAGGGTACAGAATGAGATGTACAGACACACGAGCATACACACACACATCTTTAATGTCTATAATTTGAGAATTTTTTTGCTTCAATAAACGTATTTGTTACAAGTAATTTGTCTTTCCTCTTTTTTCTATATAGTGAAGAATAGGAAGGAGAGAAAATAGATTCCTATAGACTAATTTTTTTAGAGGTTGGGGATGCTACAGATGCAGGGTAGCTAGGTGACACAGTGGATAGAGTACTGGGCCAGTAGTCAAAAAGACCAGGGTTCAAATATTACCTCAGACACTTAGTAGCTTTGTGATTCCAGACAAGTTGCTTAACCACAGGCTAAAAGTGCAGAAGGAAATGGCACACCACTCTAGCATCTTTGCAAAGAAAACCCTGTGGACACTTGGTCCACAAAGAGTCAGGATTAAATAAAAAGAAGAGTGCCACAGATGCAGTACAGTGCATGCACTTTCAGATAAGGTCACTGTATTGTTAGTTTTATTTTTGTTACAGGAGATCTCTTAGATTGGAGTGATCTGTAAATGTTTGTGACGTAAAAACCAAATACACAACAAGAAAAAAGCAGAAGAGTATATAGAGGAGCCATGAGTTCAAATTTTACTACCACCACTCACTGTTTCTGTAACAATGGAGTCATTGAGTCTTCCTGACTGTACTTTTTGATCTGTTGGAGGATCACCACTAACTTAGCTCAGGTTAGATACCCAGGCAAAATGAGTTGTTGACTCACAAGTCTATTTCAACAACTTAACAACAGAGGCTTATTTGCTCTTATACAACAGAAATATCCAACAAAGATAACAGCGGTTTTTAGCTTTTCTGGATTCATATCCTCTGCCCCTGTCTCAGTCTCCATATAAAAATGTTCTGGTCATTAGGTTATTCTTTCAGCATTGCTATTTATGCATCATGACTCACCTACGAAGTTTCGTCTTTATAAATGTTTCTTCTACTGTCTGCAAGAAAGTAATAGCAGTAAGGGCAGTATCCCTATGATGCCTATTCTGTAAAACAGAAACAGATATTTACTTAATAATCCCACTGCATGCAGTTTTTGAAATGCTTTATCTTGAGGCTTTTTTCCTAAAATTCTTTTTTATAATGGCATTTCTCCCCAAAATGAGATGGTCAGAAAGTCAAGAAAAAGCTATTAAATGGAGGAGAAATTATGTTTTCACATGAGGAAAGGAAGGTAAATAGAGGTTTTCCATTTATTTCATCTGTAAAGGAATAAATGGCTATCCATAATTTCATCTAGCTTAACTTGACATCTGAAATAACTCCTTGTGACCTCGATCCCTGGACTCCTTCACATGAAGACTAGAAGATACAAATTCAAAAGCCTCACATTTAAGGCCCTTCACAATCTTGACCCAGCCTACTTTTCCTTTCTTGTCAAGAAAAAGCTGTTAAATGAGGGAGAAATTCTATTTTCACATCAGGCAAGGAAGGTAAATACAGGATTGTAGTTTTACTTCATCTGAAAAGGAATGAATAGCTGCCCACAACTCAAATGCTCAAATTAGTATCTGGAATAATTCTTCTCAACCTTCATCACTGAACTGCTTCACAGGAAGAAAAGATATAAATTCTTGAGCATGGCACTTAATACCCTTCACAAACTCACTACAACCTACCCTTTGTTTTATATCATCTTCCTCAATTATTTTCTTTCAGTGAAACTGAACCACTAGTTGTTCCCTCAGTTCCCTCAGTTATCTCCAGACTTCTTGCATTTACATGTATCTTCTTTATCCCCTGTGATCTTTCATAGATTTTACTTGAAAATCAATCAAATAAATTTATAATCTTTCATTTATTTCCTGCCAAACTGGATCACTGGCAGTTCCCCAAATTAATTTCATCTTCCACCTTCAGGAATATTTACAGCCTATTATTTGTTTGCTCTATCTAAACCACCAGCCAGATTCCATATTTTCCCTTAGGGTTCTCTGCCACAATTCCACTTCCTATGAGAAGCCTTACTTGGTGATACAGTCACTAGTACTGTATCCTTTCTGAAATTACTTTGTGTTTACTCATTGGTGTATACGTTATAACACTCCAGGTCAGTGGCTCTTAAATTGTGCGTGCGTGCACGTGCATGCGTGTGTGTGTGTGTGTGTGCGTGTGTGTGTGTGTGTGTGTGTGTCAGAGCCCTGGGGAAGTCTGATGGAATGTTTGAACCCCTCTTAGATTGATGTTTTTAAATGCATAAAATACATAGGATCACAAAGAAAACGGATTGTATTGCAAGACTTATCAACATGTTAAACAAACAAATAAACATGTTCCCAAGCCCCAGTTTAAGACTCCCTGCCTGGTGGAATATAAGCACCTTTAGTGCAGGGACTGCTTACATTTTGTCTTTCTAAACCTTAATATGTCTTGGACATTGCCCTTAAGTACCCAACTGATTTTGTCATCTCACTGATTCAGGAATTCCCTCCCATCTTACATATCATACATAACCTCTCAATGCCTGACCATACCATGACCCTATGAACACTTCACCACAGGATGACCTCCAAATGTGCTGGGCAGGGGGAGTGACAAGGGGGCTTCCTCATTCTCTTCCAACATCTTAAAGGTACCATTGGAACACCAGTCATGCCCTCCCTCCCCTCTCACTGGTTTACTTTCTCTTACTATCATGCAATTCCTTGATTACCTTTATTCTTATTCTTCATAGTTCTATGTTGGTTAAACGTTGTAGTTCAATCCATCTTGTGTCTTCCCGATTTCCTTTTTATAACATTTTTTTTTAACATTTTGGAGGCACCTATGTTTTACTGACACATTACATACATCAATAAAATGTTAGCATCGAAAAGATGGGCCTTTGCTTAGATGGGAAGCACACAGTAAGAGCTTAATAAATGTTTGATGAGATGTAGCCAGTTTACTGATTCATTTTTTATGCTGACATAACAGCAGTACATTTATGTGGAACTTTCTGATTTACAAAACTATTTCCTCGCAACTTTATGAAGTAGGTAACAAGTTCCTGTTTTATAGAAGTGATTAGAGCAGTATTTTCCTGATGTAGCTTCTTTCTTCCAATCTACAGCACAAGAAGCCTTAACCTAAAAGAAGAGAAAGCTGCCTCCAAAATCTGATTGGTCCTAGATTTCTTTGATAAAACTTTTTGATCATCTGAGAGCATAAAATGACCCAGCCACATGGAATCGAGGTCTTTCAGACTTAGTGTCTCTTCGACTTAAGAGCATGAATGTGAGTCAACATATATTTCACCATGACTTTGCATGCTTACTGCTATTACTTTCTTGCAGACAGTAGAAGAAATATTTATAAAGATGAAACTTCGTAGGTGAGTCATGATGCATAAATAGCAATGCTGAAAGAATAGCCAAGGCTGTGTTCTCATATAACTTAAGCCAATGCAAAGACAATATAACATAAAGCCCTTCTGACTCCTCTGCCCACCAGAAGACTCTTCATCAACCACTAGTCCCAACTAGGTACTAGGTACTAGTACCAACCTGTCTGCAACATACATGCAGAAGTAGTATTAAGTTCTGGTATGTCGGATTAGAATCAGGTAGTGAATGTTATATGTGTTCTGTATAGCCAACAAAAGCATTCAATCATGCTTTTAGGACTGGGTCTTCATTAGAAAGTCCCACATTAAAAAGGTGGAGCCTATCTTCACATCATTGTGAGACTCAAATGTATTAATGTACATGTTGGAAGGTGTTGGATTAGAGTAGGTCTCATGAAGCTGGACACATATGCTTTGGTCTATAGAAGGAAACATGTGCTACGGTTCCTTGCTAGAGGGCTTGGGCAATTGAATGCTCCTGACTGACCCTTTAGTCCCTGTGATGGAACAGCTCTTCCTGGCTCAGTCACTAATCACCTTTGGAACAGTACTCCTGTAACAGGAACCAAGGGACCATCCAGGAGCCTGTTCATCTGTGTCCCTTAGGAAAGGGTCAGAACACATCTCATGGATCCAAATTCCTTGGGAATTTCTCTAAAGCAACCTTCCTCCCATACACATACAAACTGTGGTATAACCATATCACCTTGAAAACTTTAAAGCACTATATAAATTCATTGCTATTATCATTATTATTACATAATTTTGGACTTCCTTTCCAAATTTTAGTTTTGTCTCACAAAATTATAAGCTCCTAGAGAACAAGAACCATTTTTAAACAATTCATATTACTCAGGCACTTCAAAGTATACAAAACATTTTCTTCACAACAATCCAATGAGTTAACCAGTTTGAAGATAAATTTCACCATTTTATAGACGAGGAAACAAAGGCAGAGTCCTTTGCTCAGGGTTACACAATAGTGTCAAAGTCTTTGACCTTAAACCTTGATGTCTCTCATTCTACCTCTGAGAAAGTCCCACTCATCATAGATTTGCCAAAAAAAAAAACAAAAAACTATTCTGGCTAGTTGACTTCTACCTAAAAACTTTTCAGATCCTTTTTTACATCAGTTTATTTTTAATTCAGTCCAAGAGGTCCTTTCCAGATTGTTTCTTCCTGTTAATGGAGAAAAGCAGATGTAAGTTGGAACAGTAGGAGACTTTTCTAGAATTAAAACAAAGATTTTAACTTGGAATTCCAACCCTTGTACAATTATCTGTTGTACATAAAGATTCTGTCAGTACATCTAAAATATCTTTTTATCATATTTAATACACTGCATGAAGCACAAATAATTAGTTTTAAGATTGCCTGCATTCCACCATATGAAAGTAGGAAAGAGGCTTCCTTTTTTGTCAGTTGGCAAAAAATGGTTTTATCTTTTCTACTAGACACATTTTATACCCACATAAACCACTCAAAATCATGCATTTTGCCTACTTTGATTATTTTAAAATTTTGGATGAAGAAATAGATCACTAGACACAATAAAAGATAAGGGATTTTCAAGATATCAACATTCCTCACTGTCTATAGGATTTTTATTTCTCAGAACTTGCAGAGAGGAAAACAGCAGCTATAGAGATGGGAACTTGGTAAGGAAGGCAGTTCATGTTTTAGACTGCTGAGAACAAAGCTCCAAAACAAGAAAAGAAGAAAGAGCATCATCTTCAAAGGATTTTTGAAAGCAAAAGTCCTTTCACAGTCCCAACATTTGCTCATTTGGCCATTGCTAAAACAATATGGCCACTGTCACTACATTAATTATACTGCTTCATGTTCTCAGAGTCACTGTGGTTGCTGACATTCATTATTACAATTATTTATCAGCTAATTAGCATGATTCCCTCCATTAAAGAGAGATAAAATTCAGTGGCCAGATAGTCCATGAATGAATCAAGTTGGGGTGGAAATAACATCTAGGCCTGCTGTGTGAGGGCAAGGCATGGCACAGCATGGCTACCCAAGGCTGCCTTCAAAAATGCCCTGATCTATGAGTTCAGTGCATCAACAAACATTTATTAAAGTCTTATATGTGCTAGACACTCTGCACAGCACTGGAAACAGAGGGATGAAAAGTGACAGACCATACCCTAAAAAAAATTTATACAAGAAATACACAAAAAAGTATGTGGCAAAGTGAACAGTATGATAACACATGCAAGGAGGGCAGGTTGGTGCACACAATTTCATATTTTTACTTTCTATTTTTAGCTTTATAAGCATTTCTAAATTTTATAGTTTTATTCTGAACTTAACAAAGAAAATAACCATATTTATACACAAATTAGAACAAACAAAAAGGATTGCATATGAAACTGCGAATCTCTATTATGCATACCTTGCTTTTCCTGCTTCAGAAATCAGCAAACATTGTATAAAGACTTTATCATTTTTGTTGATTATCTAGATTTAAGAAATCGAGGGGAGTTTTTAATGATGCAGATTAAACTTAAAAGGATGTGCATTACATACATGTATATGTTTATGTGTGTATTTATATGTGTGTATATCTATATGTGCATATATGTGAAGGTATGTATGTATATACATCTATATACACAGACACACACACATATATATATATGTGTGTGTGTGAGTGTGTGTGTGTATGTATTTGAGAGCTAATTGTAAGACATTTGCCAGTGCATTACTGTTTAAATTTGAGCCTGAGTGATTTGGGGTTTTGCATCAGAGGGAGCAAATTGTGGCATGTCCTCACCACTGCCCAGCTTGTGGAACTAGAGTCAATATGAAGAGGGGGAGGGGTCCTTCACCATGCTGTTTTCCACTGTCATATGTGCCCCTCTCATTGGATGCCATACCTGTGTGGCCGTGTTACTCTTTGGGAACAGCTCCCTCCCTTTTTTCCATAGGAAACAACAAACCAAAGAGAAAAACTCAGAATTAGATTACCAGAGCTCAATTCTCAAAAGTGCAGCATCTTGGGGGCATCTAGACTATAGTTAAGAATGGATGTAGTAGTAAATTAGAAAAAAAAAAATGTTTGAGGCTGACCAAATCTATATGAAATCTGGTGCCATCCAACGTTTTTGGCTTCATTTCAAGTTGTTCCTATACATGCACCAACCAAAGTGGACCCTCTGTCCTATAACATACTCTGTACCTTACTGCCTCTCTGCCTTTCCTCACACTATTCCCTGAATGGAATGGCATTTCTCCCATTAATTCCAGTCTATCCCCTAAAGTCCAGTTCAAACATCACCCCATCTACTAGACCTTGCTTGATCTACCCCCTTTTCCCTCAACAACTTTACCCTTTGAAATTTATATGTGAGTTTATTTAGAAGCATTTTGATGCACTTATATAATATTTTTAATCATAGTAATTTTTGTTTATCTTCTCTTGCTAGGATATAAGTAGTACCAGGATAGGAACTAGAAGTAAATTAGAAAAGAATGGTTCACCTTGACCATTTCTATATGAAACTTGCACAGTCTGGATCCTAGTGTATCTATACTGTGCCTTATATTGTCTTTGGTAAATGAATGAATAAAGAAACACTTCAGTGGTTTCTTCATTCATCTTAAAAACCACTTTATTACCAAATTACCTTGAATTATTGATGGAGATGATTCACTCTTTTTGATGGTAATGTTGGTCTGCATCTGTGATTTCATGGATATGGTGAACTCTTAATGCAGAAAATAATTCCACTGATCCAGATTCAGACCCTGACCTGTAAATTAGTCTGAGAACATTGTCTGAGGCACTAAAGGGTTAAGTGACTTGGCCAAGAACAGTCTCACAAGAACCCTTAAACCCTTAAGCCTTAAATCCAGTTCATCTTGCTTCCAAGGCCCACTTTATTTCCCAAGAAACACTCATTGTCTATTCAATCTATATTGATTAGAAACCCATGCTTTTTTTAATCTCCATAATTATTGCCAAGTAGCAACTTGTCTTCATTTTGTGTCATTCATACATTTGAATTGATACCTATAACCAGGGTGGATTGCCAGGAGATTTTCACCAATTATTGACAATTACAGTTTGATGATATACTCTAGCAGTAACCAAGCTTAACAAAGTATATCATTAGCAAAAAATAATTTGTTTAGAAAGGAAGCTGTGAGATAGAACATTGCCAGCATCAGCACCCAAGGGCTCATCCTTGCTGGTTTAGCTCACCTTTTTCTGTGACCCTGTGCATTCCTTGGCAACAGTTTCATGAAGTCCTGACTTCTCCTCCTTCTTACCCTGTTCTTACCCAAATTGAATTTGTCTTTAAAAGTTAATTTGTGTGCAACTCTTTTCTTTGTTTACCCCAGGAACAAATAGGTAAGAATCTGTTTATAATCAATCTACAGGGACTCAGAGAAAGGTGTGGTGTAAATAGAAATTACAGATTAAATAGATTTTTTCAAAAAAGAAAGTGCAATGGCTATCTTTTTAAAGCACACATTGTTATAATAATAATACAATAATAATATGTATATATGGTGCTTATTATGTGACAAGCACTGTGCTAAGTGCTTTATAATTATTTGTTCTTTTAATGACATTTTTACCAATTACATGTCAAGGCAATTTTTAGCATTCGTTTTTCTTCCTCTCATCCTTCCTCTTCCAAAAATGGTGGGCAATTTGATATAGATTATATATGTGTTATCATGTAAAACACATTTCCACATTAATCACAGTTGTGAAAGAAGAAATAGATCAAAAGAATGATGAAAAAGAATAAAGATGGATGAAAAAGAATAAAGTAAGTTAAAAAAAAAGTATGCATCAATATGTATTCAGGCTCTGTCAGTTCTTTATCTGAATGTGGATAGCATTTTCCTCCGTGAGACCTTTATACTTGTCTTGGAGCATTATGTTGCTGAGAAGAGCTGATTCATTTATAGTTGATCATCATGCAATGTTTTTAATGCTGTGTACAGCGTTTTCCTGGTTCTGCTCATTTCATTTTGCATCAGTTTGTACAAGTTTTTCCAGGTTTTGCTGAAATCTGTCTGCTCATCATTTCTTATTGCACAGTAGTATTCCATTACATTCATATACCGCAGCTTGTTCAGCCATTCCCCAACTGATGAGCATCCCCTCAGTTTCCAATATTTTGTCACCATGAAAAGGATTGCTGTAAATAGTTTTGTACAAGTAGATCTTTTTCCCTTTTTTTTTATTTCTTTGCAATACAGACCTAGTAGTGGTATTGCTGAATTAAAGTGTATGCACAATTTAATTGCCTTTTGGGCATAGTTCCAAATTGCTTTCCAGTATTTTCAAATCAGTTCACAACTCCACCAACAATGCATTATTATCCCAATTTTCCAACATACTCTCCAACATTTATCATTTTCCTTTTTTCATATTAGTCAATCTGATAGGTATGAGGTGGTACTTCCAAGTTGTTTTAATGTGCATTTCCCCCAATCAGAAATAATTTACACCACTTCTTTATATGTCTGTAGATAGCTTGATTTCTTTACCTGAAAACTGCCTATTCGTATCCTTTGTCCATTCATCAGTTTATCCACTTACCAATATTATAAAACTGTGCTTTATAAAGCACCTCTTTAGATACGTATAGATAGCTTTGATTTCTTTGCCTGAAAGCTTCCTGTTCTTATCCTTTGTACATTTATCAATTGAGGAATAGCTGTGCTTTATAATTATCATCTCACCTGATCCTCACAAGAACCCTGGGATGCATGTGCTACTATTATCTTATATCATAGTTAGAGATGAAGAAACGGAGGTAAAAAGAGTTCAAATGACTTGCCCAAGGTCACAGAGCTACTATTGTCTGAGGCCAAATTTGAACTCTAGTTCTCCTGACTTCAGGCCCAGTGCTCTATCTATTGCCCTGCCTAGCTGCCCTTAAAGCTATTTCATGGGCTACAAGAGTATTAAGTTAGGACAGTAGAGGGTTAGTAACATTTTATTGTCCACTAATCACTCACTTGATCCTCCTCTGATAATTGGTTAAATCAAACTCCTAATTATCAAAATGCAAACAACAAATAAATCTAGAGCTGGAAAGGACCTCAGCGATCTTTAAGTCTAAACCCTTCATTTAAAAGGAAGAAATTGAGGCCCACAGAGGTGAACTGACTTGCCAAAAGCATAAAGTTTCAGAGGAAGAATTTGAACCCTGGTCTATGATCAGTATTCTTTGCATTATACTGTGATATATGGAGTTTATGGGGTATTCAGAGAAGACTAATACCTCTGGTGTGAGGGCTTAAATATATCTAACTGCTCCTGAAACCATGCTTCACATTCCATCCAGTTGTTTAGCAATCAGCCAAGGGTTATTGGCATTCTAGCAATGACTAGTATATGTGGTATGACAGCTGCTCATATTTGGTGTCCACCTTCACCCTACTCTCATTTGTGTTTCCAAAAAGCTGCAACATGCCCAGGGACCACATGCTGGTAAAAAAAAAAAAAAAAAAACCTTCTCAGCAGATGGGCTAAAACAGTTTGGGAGTAGATCTTGGTTAGACGGTAAAGAGGCCAAGATCATCCTCTGCATCTGGCACCATTACCAGCTGTCTTGACTTTTGTCTTGGTATTGGACTTCCAGGACTCTGGAAGAGAAAGTAAGCCTGATGCTTTGCATATTTCTGTCTCACTTCAATTCATATGCAGATCAGGACTTCAACCTGTGATGTCATTGGTCTTTTTTGAAAAGTAAGGATGAAAACCAACAAGCATGATAAACAACAGACATCTAGTACAGCATGACCCATGTTGGTTTTCCACACAAGAGCCCTGTAACGAATGTCCATCTTTTTCTCTACCACAGAAATGCCAATGAAAACCAAAAGTGTTATTGAGGGAGCATTCTTCCTATCTGCATATGGAAACAGTATGAGACTAGTTCTAGGAGAATATTTTTAATTTTAGTCCATTTGTGTCTCCAGTATCTCCTCCATTCTCACTCCTCGCTTTCCCAACTTTGTAATCTATCTTGTTTAAGGTCTCCAACAACTTCAGATATTCAGATATTCCCAGAACCTACAGAGCGAAAAATCCTTCAAATATAAATTCCGTCTTCATATATAAACTAATGCCAAAATAGCTACCAAATCCAATTGGCCAGCCAGTTTCTAAGTTACAAAGAGATAGCTGGCTGACTGTTTTCAAAAGGAACAAGTGGTTTGTCTACATTCAACCAGCTTGAATTTCCATAAACCTGCGTGTGTGTGTGTGTGTGTGTGTGTGTGTGTGTGTGTGTGTTTAGATCCAGAAGTAAGCAAGAAAGGGGCATTATAAAAATGAGGAGATGTGCCCTAGCATTCTTGCTAAAGACTCTAAGGGAGAATGCTTATCAGAGAGGAAAATGGTATTTGTCCTATTTTGCAGTAGCTACTGTTGAAATTTAGGCAAAAATGTCATTCTCTGTCTTTTCTCATTATGCCTTAGGGGGAAATGTATCTATAGCGGAAAAGATTCTCTTTTTCTCCCCTCATTAGACTAGCAACAGATTTCATTTTCTCCATGGTGACCACAGGAGTGTGACCAAGTAGTTAGTCACTGATGCTCATTATACTTGGATCTAATAGGAATATGGGTAATTTCAGCCTTGCTGCTGGGTGATTGTAAATGTGCTTGTTATCTCACTATGTCTACTCTGAGTTTGCAGGAGTACAAGATGTATTGTACCTGTTTTGGCTTTTGGTGGGAAACAGACTTTTTTATATGTACTGAAATGAGAACAGCTCATTAATACATGGATTTGGACACACAATGGGTCAAGTAACACTCTCCCTAACATCCTCCCCACTCCAAGACACATACAAACCAAAGAAATTCACCCATGCCTAGACACATCAGTACATGCATAAGTATCAGTACAGCAACTATACTCTCAATTGGTCATTAGCTCTTTCCCCAGCACCAGTATTGTCTTTAAGGTTTAGTTAGACGCCTGGATAATAGTAAATATTTCATTTGTGTGATGACTTGTCTGTATAGCAATCATTAGTTTCCTCATTTTTTCAAGTTCTTTTTATTTTGCTTCTACTAAATGACCTGAGCAGGGAAAAGGAGGCTTTGAAGACCTTGAGAGTTCATAGTATCTCCTAACGCTATGAGTCAGATTCTCCCCAAGGCACTTACTGTACCGAATACCTTGAGAAAGCTAATGTGCCTACCCAAACACCTGAGTTTCTCTAAAGGTCACTCAGGGGAAACTCAGATCTCCCAAGATCAGAATGCTTAGGTTGATATTCAATCCTCTAATGAAATGCTAGGATGTTTTGAACACTGGCAATGCCCTTGACTCAATAAGTTGCCCATGAGTGAATTTCAGATGATATTCAGCTTCAAGATACAACTTTATGTACTCCCTTCTCTGAACTTAATGTTCCTTATCTAAATGGAGCACAAACAGCATAAAGCACCAGGGATATATCAGCAGGAAAACTAGTCTGAAGAGCACATTATGTCACTGGGGCAGGAAGAACAGAAGGAGTGAGGTAAGGCAAAGAAGGAAGTTGAATCTACATTCTAGTCAGGGAGGCAAAAAGCTTTTGGAAACATGACCAGAATGGATTTGGTCACTCTCTTCTTTAATAACTGCATTTCTGCAAGTAAACCTTCACAGTTTCTAAAGAAAGTCATAGTTCCAGGTATTTTATGCAAGGAATTTTTTTTAAATCCTTGAAGCCTAGACTTTGGGTTTTGTTTTTAATAATGACCTGCCTGCAAGATGACTATTAGTCAAGAAAGCATGCTATTGCTGTGCTGGGAAAACAAATGCTGTTTTGGCATTACTTTTCTGTTCAGAGATAATGAGATAAGATGTTGGTGATGGGCGTTCATGAAAATCAATGCAAGAATGTAAACTACTTCGTGTAGAAATATGTGAGTGCATCTGCTTTCTCCAAAACTCTAGTTCAATCTATTTATTGGCTACTCCATCATTCATATATTGCTCAAACTAATTTTTGCCTCATTAATTCATGCCTCAGCTCATTTGTCAGTCTTTGTACCTTGTGCTATGTCTCAAAGGCAGACTCATTTCATTTATGTGAATGAATTAAAATTACCAAGCCACACAGCTGAATTCCCTCTGAGACCATTTAGTTGACCTCTTGGCACTTGACCATAGGACCAGTGTTGTTTCAAAAGGTGATTCATCCATTGAGAGGGGCAAGAAGCAGAGGGGGTTGCCCCATTACTTCTTCTTTTCTTAGGTTTAATGCCAAGCAGTAGCCCATCTACAGCACCAGGCTGCATTTCCTAAGGATCCATGCTTGCAAAATCTTATTTAGGATTTCAAGTCTGTAAAATTATCTAATAATGAAATACTTCACTAAAAATTTCCTTCTGTCTCCCAATCTCCCACTGACCTTTATAAAATTCAGTATTTAAACTGGTAGAATCTTAGTTTTACTCCATTTGCTTTCATGGGTACCAATTAAAGAGGCAGGTATGGCCCTCATAAGATTTGAGTTGGGGAAATGGAATATTATTTTATAATCAAAAATATATTCTTTAGAAATACTATAGTATATATATGTATATATATATACATATTATAATATGTGTTGAGAAGATTCTTGGAGTTAGGCATATCTGAGTTAGAGTACTAATATTTTCTACCTATGTAACTCTGGGCAAATTACTCAACCTCTCTGATACCTTGTATCCTCCTCTGTAAAATGTTTATACCACTTCTTATGTTATTTACCTAAGAGTTGTGAAGGAAGTACTTTGTAACGCTTAGAATACAATATAAGCATGAACTAACACCATCAGGGAAACCTGGGATAGTTCAATGGAGTCAGAAGGCGAGAGGAATCCCAAAACAAAAGAAATATAATGCTGAGTATATAGTTTTACGGAAAAGATATTAGAAAAAAGTAGCTGTAGTAGTAATGACAATAATATTGTATAGTGCTTCAACATTTGCAGAGTACTTTGCAAATATTATCTATAGTGTCAAGATTCCTTTATTTCTGCCAAGTTAGAAATAACAGGCTTCGAAGTCAAATGACATAAATCAGAATGATTCAGTGACATGAGGAGCAGAGATTCTGGAGCACACATGACTAACTTGCACCTCGGGGATATAGCACAGCTCACATACCAAAGTGGAAAACTCCCCAAAGAGTCCTGTGTAATAAGGCAGGTTCAGCGAACTGGAGAATGTCACCAGGGATTACAGGAGACTTAGAGTAAAGATTTTTTTTCCAGTTGAAATATCTTAATTGAAGGGGGAATAGGAACATGAAAGAAAAGGCTATTTTAGGGATGAGTAAACGAATGCAGTACTGAAGGGCAGAGTTCTGTCTTGAACTCTCACTAAATCAAAAATTAGTTTTGTATTTGGCTTATCAAACTTACTTACTTTTGTGTCTCCTGGTTTGGGCTGAGACAAAATAGAACAAGAAGACATATTCACTGGATTAGCCATAAAAAATATGAGGTCATCATGTCCAAACTCACAAGAACCTGAAAGAAACCCAAATGGATCTAGATTTCCTAGGTTACTGGTTAGGATTATAGCCCCCCACACAACATAGCCAACTATGGCCTCTGGTTTAAGAGGAACCAGTTTTTGACAAGCTCAATCTTGTTACCTACTCTGGAAACAGGTATGTTTCCTCCTTTTGGTCGAGGCTTCATTAAGTAGTGCTTTGGTCCAAGCACCATTTAATGATTATTTGGGGGGGCCTGATGGTTAACAGACCTGCACAACTTGGCAGTAGGTAGGGGCTAAAATTAAAATGGGCTAAATTTCTGAAATCCTTTGACAGGCCTACCTCAGAGTGAAAGTAAACAGTAACTGTTTCTCTTTTGACCAGAAACCCTGAGGGTCTTCCCCTTCCAGTTTGATTTTTTTTCCTTTTTTGGACTCTTCAACAGCCCTAATGACTGATTTGACTCTGCCTCAGTCACAGTGAGAACTTGGAAAGACCTTAGTCTAAAAAGGGCAAGGTGTCCCACTGAATCCTGCACCATCTCCAGTCATCCTGATCTGTATCTAGCCATTGGACCCAGGTAGCTCCAGAGGAGAAAGTGATGGTGGCAATTGCACAGTCCTTCCTCCTTTAAATATGATTCACTTGTAAGTTACAGCATCATCACATACACACGCACACACACACACACGCACACACATATACACGGATTCATGCACAGCAGGGGAGAAGAGACCATCATTAACCTGATCACCATGGTAATTTCCTTCCCATAAATGATCCTAAGAAGGTGTCATCCTCACTTGCCTTGTGCATTCAAACCTATTAATAACAAACAGCTCAATGAACACACACACAAAATGAGCAATCTCTCCAAATTAACAATTTTCTTCCACTTTCAATTTGTGTTCTTGTTCCTTTGTAATCATACACATGAGCTGAGCAATCACGCTAATTATAGTCATCATCGTGTGTTAAATTAAAAAAAAGATGCAGATGCCATTTCTTCAAAAACACATGATTTTTGAAACATAAGGAGGGAAGTACTTTGAGTTCAGTTACTTCTAGAATGACTATGATGGGTCATCATAAAACTATTTCAAAGAATAATAATAATAGACAGCATTTATATATAACTTTAAGATCCAGAAATTATTTCACATATTTCATTTGATCTCACAGCAATTGTTCAAGGTAGCTGCTATTATTATCTCCATTTTACAGATAAATGTGGCCTATCCCAAGCAATTATATCTCTCTGTCTATCTACATATGGACAGATATGAATGCATATAAATATATATATGTGTGCATGTGTATATACATTTGTGTAATATATATGCATGTATATATAGATATATATACATATATCTATATATACACAAACATGGAGATAGATGATTCTATAGATAGATAGACAGATAGATAGATAGATAGATAGATAGATAGATAGATAGATAGATAGATAGATAGATAGATAGATGGATAGATGGATAGATAGACAGATAGCCTTCATTTTTCTTTTGTACTTTTTGGAATTTCCTCCTCCCTTAATTCAATGAATCTATGAGCAAACCCAAGTAGAGGCCTTAGAAAAATAAAATGGCCTGCAAACTCTTCTCATTTTGCTCCACCTATATTATGTTTTGGAAGGAGACAGTTATTCTAAATGAACAGAGGATCCCAAACTCTCCTACCACCAGCCTATCTTGGTAGAAGGTTCTTCCTTAATGAAATCACATTTCCAGCTCCTATACTTATGTTTTTTTTTTCTTTCTCACCTAACATTTTAAAAGTAATAGATAACTGTTTTAGATGGATGTTCATCAGTTAAAATCTGCAGTTTATAGCTGGTATTTATACATGGCTCTAAGTTTTGCCAAGTGCTTTACAAATATATTCTCATTTTAATCTCACATCAGCACTGAGAGGGATGTGCTATTTTCATCCCTATTTTACAGATGAAACAAGGTACAAAGAGGTTAAGTGACTTGCACACTGTCATATAGTTGATAAGGTTTTGAGGTTGGATTTGAACTCAGGTCTTCCTGACTCCAAATCCATTGTTCTATCCATTATAGTTACCTAGTTACCTGGTACCTTAGCACATGGTGATATAAATCCTAAAACTGAAGTGTATTGATCTTAACCTGAGATATCTAGTATTTGATTTCAGTTGCCAAAGGAAACCACTTCAGCCTCTGCCAGAAAAACTAAATATAGACTCCATCAGTGACAGACTCCATTGACCTGCAGAAATGGGATTTCTTAACTAGATCCGTGTAATAGGATAGAATTCTGCTCAGGCTGTTGTAGCTGACTCTGAAGAAAAGATAGCCATCTTTAGCATAGCAGAACTCAAAGGTTTCTAAAGCTTGGTCAACACTTGTTTCATTTCAACATCAGCCACAATATTGATCTTTTCCATTCTAGGTTGTCTTGGAAGGAGCTTTGTTTCACAATTATATTCAATGAAGTTTCTCTTTAAAAAAATAAATTGTAATGCTATATTTTGCAATTTTTCCATTACAAATATTTCTCCTAGTATGTCCCCATTCCCTTCCCAGAGAGTCATCATAAAAGAGAGTATTTGTGTATATATATATATATATATATATATATATATATGTACATATATATATATTTATGTATATGTCTATTTTTTTCAAGAAAAAAATCAGGAAAAAATTGATCAATACATTGAAAAAGTCTAAAAATATATGTAATGGACTACATTGAAAGACATCCCACTCCTATAAAAGAATGGAATGGAAGTGTCTTCTCCCATCTGTTCTCTGGAGTCATGATTCTTCTTTGAAATTTTGCAACTTTCACTTTCTATTGTTTCTATAGTGGTTCTTTCTGTTTTAATTGTAGTCATTGTGTATGTTGTTTTCTTCTATCTGTTTGATTCCATCTTTCCAGATTTCTCTGTTTTCATCACAATTAATTTTCATTTTCTCAGTAATGATTCCAGATCAAAGTTCTCAGTCAAATGTCTTTGAGCAAAGAATTCTGAGTTTGAAGTGAATGCATGATGTAATGGGATCTTTACTAGGATGATCCACTAAAAGACTGGTAAAACACAGAAATGTCATAGACATATTGTATTCAGATTTCAACAAGGTCAAGCCTCTCATAATGTCTTGGTAGGAAAAATAAAGAGATGGTGGCTGAGGTAGCTGGATACATAACTGTCCAAACAAATGTACTCAAATCAATGGATCCATTTCAACCCAGAATAATGTCTCCAGTATCATGCCATATTGCACCCTGTTCAATATTTTTATCAGTTACTTAAACAATCTAAATGACATTTTAATTCAAATAGAAACCTAGGAAATAGGTTCCAGTCAATAGGTTACTTGACTGGATGAACATTCAAAAATATTTGAGCACCCTGGAACAATTAGCCAATAGAACAAACTGTAGCTCAAAGCCTGAAGGGTTTACTGCCAACCACTGCGAGCCAAGTGAGGGGACAATTGTCTTATCTCCTTTGTCTGCTTAACTTTTGTTCTAGCTCAAATTGGCATGCTAAGCCAGAAAGGGTCTCGGAAGTTTCTGACCCTAAGTCAGATTGCTAACTGGACAAAGAATTTCAATTCAACCCTTGGAATACAAAGTTCAGAAGAGAGACAATCTTAGCCTAGGGACATTCTATTACCAGTTGGCTCTTAGGTAGATATGACTATTTGGAGCCTTAGATGCCAGTCAATATACATTTAAGTGTCTACTATGTCCTAAGCACTGTGCAAAGTGCTGGTGATACAATGACACTTAAATTCAGTCCCTGATCTCAAAAAGTTCATTCTAATGGGGGAAACAACATACAAAGAACTATGTACAAAGTCTACATAGGATAAATTGGAAATAATAAACAGAAGGAAAGTACATAAATAAAGAACTGGAAAAAATTTCCTGTGGAAGGTGAGATTTACCTGAAACTCAAAGGAATCCAGCCCCAAAAAATGGAGATGAGGAGAGCATTCCACGTATGGTAAACAGTTATTAACAATTATGTGTTCCTACATAACTATTCCCTAAGTTTATTTATTCTTCTCAGTGATGAAGTGCATATTCATGATGAATTGTGCCACAGGTTTATTGAAAAAGTGTTCTAGTGCTACTTTTCTTACTATACTTTTTTAGGGAATGCTTTTGTTTTATACTGAATACTCTAGCTGACAAATAACCACATGTTATTAACAAGCAGCTACAAGCCAGCTTATAAGTTATGGATTTGACTAGATGTGGGCCCACAAAGTACTGAACCTGAGGTATCTTTTCTCAAGGCTCCATATGTGAAGAGGGATGCCCCATGTACTACATGAAATAAGTATAATGTCAACAATGCACTTGACTTCAAAGAAATTATATGCTGACATAGAACTCAGGCAAGAAAGCTAGACACATGAAAAACCTTGAATGTTTTTAGTTAACAACTAAAAATAAATCAATAGCTTGACATGATGGAAAATTTTTGTTAATATTGATAATATAAATAATATTTTAGTATTACCAAAAATAAATTAATGTTTTAAATGATAAAATATCATACTAACAATATTGTATGTAGAAAAGAAGAGATGATAATCTGGTTCCCACTGAACTTTGTAAAGGTGAAATCACATCTAAAATACATTTTTATTCTGAGAAGCATGTTTTAGGAGAGACATTGACAAACTGGAATATGTCCAAAGGTGGTGACCAAGAAAATGAGGGAACTTGAAATAGATACATGAGGATCTGTTAAAGAAATAAAAGATGTTTATCCTAGAGAAGAAACTTGGAGTAACATGATAGATGTTTTCAATTATTTCAACAGCTGGGTGTAGGAGATAGATTAGACATTTTTTTCTAGTGACTCCAGATATTAGAAAGGTCAATAAGTAGAATTTACAAACAAATATTTTTAGCTTATTATAGGATTTGAAGGTTATGATTTAGAGCTGAAAGTATTCTTCAGAGATCAACTCCTTCATTTCACAAATGTGCAAACTAAAGCCCCAAATGACATGCCCCAGGTTATATAGAAGAAGTTCTAACACACAAAGTTGCCCCAAAATGGAACGGATTCTTTAATAAAATAAGATCCTTGCTAGTAACATTGTTTTAGCAATGCCTAACTAGACAAAAATCACTTGGCAATGTTGAAGAGAGAATTGCACCAGGCATAGTATAAACTGAATACCCTTTCAATTTCTGGAAGTGTATGATTCTATAATTACATAGCCATTCTTCATGAAGAAATCCTCTTATTCTAGCCATATTTTAGACCTTTTGTAACATTTTCAAGTTTCCAGTCTTTACTCTTCTCTCTCTGAATCTCTCCTGAAAAAGGACAACAGTAGGTCTGTGACTACTTCTCACATACCCAACACAAAGGGCTTTCTCTGAACCACAATAGAGATTTAACCATTCATTCTCAATACAGAATAGGTCCATAAATACTCTGACCTAAAATATATTTCCATTGTTTCACTGAGGTACCAAAAGGCAAATTCATATACTTCCCATGAAGATGCAAATTTCCAACCAAGTCTCTCCTCCCAAGCTCACCAAGCTGATCAGAAGACAGGTAGGATAGTGGCATGGCTCAAGTGCTTGATCTGGGTTCAAATCCTCCCTCTGACATTTACTGTGTGACAGTGGGTTAATCACAATATCCCTGAATCCTAGTTTTCTCATCTCTAAGATGAGAGTTGAACTACATGACCTCTGAGATCCTTCCCAGCTTTTGTTCCATGATCCTATGCTACCCTACCCTATCTAGGTAGGAACAATATCCAAGGCACTACCAAATTGAGAATAAGAGGAATATTTTTGTTAGAGAAAAAGCAATAGTTTCTTATTGAAAAATGTAACTTTTCTTTTAGATTTATTGCCTGAAACCAATATCACATTCAAAACACATCCTCACCTTAGATCACAATAAAAGTAATGAAAGAACTGTAGGAAATAAAAGTGCAAATGGACCTCCAGCTTTTAGCAGCCAGATGTTTGTTGATAGGATGATGCTCAGTGATCCGGAAAGCACTTTACTAGAAGCTAATCCCCAATGCCACACTAGTCAGTCCTCATCCTACTAAGCAGCAGTTCTTTGGAAAAATTATGTCAGGAGAGAGGATGGGAAGAGAGCTGTGTATGAAGCTGTGAGTCAGAATCCTTTTTTTTTGAAGGTGTGGCTGATGAGGATTCTCATCCTATACCTCTTCTTTGGGGCTTAGGGTAGAGTGAGGCAAGTGAAAGAAAAGAATATTTCTAGAGCTGTTACAGACACCAAGCAGCTGGCAGCTGGTTAGTGAGTAATTCAGGGAGACAGACATGGTCTACATGGTTCAGTTGATGCTAAAAATGCTGACAACAATAATCTTTCCTTCACTTCCTCACTACCATCATGCATTGTCACTGAGTCAAAGGGATGGAACTATTCCTCTCCATTTCTCAAACTACCCTTTATGCTTATTTTCAAATCAATTCAATGGGCATTTATCAAATACACTTCATTTAAGTTACTGAATGAGGCATTCATTCACTCATTTGGCAATGGATCCCTCTCCTCTTTCCATTCAAGTTTACACATTAATTTTAACACAATTTCACCTAGGTAAAAATGTTGGCACAAGTATGATTTTTCCTTGACTGTGTCATAGGGAATGGACTAGATTTTTTCTTTTTGGTTGAAGAAGGCAGGAGAATTGGGTGTAAGCTACCAAGAAGCAAATTTAGAACTGATATAAAGAAAAACATTCTAACAGTTAGAGGCATTCAAAAATAGAATTGAGTTCTTGGGAGAAGTAGTGGATTCTCCCTCACAGGAGGTCTTCAAGCAAAGGATGGTTCAATTTTTTGTTGGGTATAGGTAGTGTTGCAGGTTTGATTGTTTTCAAGCATGGCTTGGATGAGATGGTCTATATGGTTTCTTCTAACTCCAATATTATGTGATTCTAATTCAATATAGGGGATAAGGGTGGAGAAAGAGTAAAAAATATCTTCAAGTTTGCAAAGCTGGGTGACTGAAAAGATAGTGGTACTCTCAAAAACAATGGAAAATTTGTAGGAAGTTGGATCTAGAGGGAAGATAATGAATTGCATTTTGGATATTTGAGCTTGAAATGCCTATGGGACATTCAGTTAAAGACATTCAACAGTTTGGTGATTATAGATTATTGTGGGATAGTGACTGACACTAGATAGGAATTCCCTGCCTGGGACTATTCCTCAAATCATTTCCTCTTTTACTTGTATTGCTATGACACAGAGATTCCTCTGTGAAATCCCAGACTTGAGCTTGAATATAATTCCTATCTAAGTCTTCATATATAAGTCTTCACTAATGGGAAGGTGTAACTTATGAAGACTCTCACCCGTACCTCTTCTTTGGAGCTTAAGGTAACTAGTACCCAAAGTACTAGTACACAATGACTGGTAAATGGTGGTACCATTGGTAAGAGAGAACTAAGGCTCTCATGACCAGTCCACACTTAGGAGGACTGTTCTGCCGACATCAGAGCCTGCTGGCTGTACTGGAGGAGATAATGGTACCCCTTCTCTTCCTTCTCCATTATCTCCTAATAAGCTACAATTGCTGCCTGGGCTGACTCCTCTGGCTGCCTAATGTTCATGAAACATGGAATATTGGCATCTCTTGACATATGGTAAGGTAACAGACATTTTGATCATGACCCTGATCCCTGCTAACTGAATACTTCCCTGAATCCTGACCTGGTTAGATATGTAAACATTTTCCCCAGAATTTCCTCTAATTAAAATTAGTCTGCTTGTAAAAAGAAATAATTTTAACATCTTTTACTAGGAGCTAATGGTTAAGAGGGACAGCTAGTCGGTGCAGTGGATAAAGCACCAGTGCAGGAATCAGGAGGACCTGAGTTCAAATCTCACCTCAGACACTTGACCCTCACTAGCTGTGTGACCTTGTGCGAGTCACTTAACCCCAATTGCCTCATCTTCGGTCATCTCCAGTCATTCTGATGAATATCTGGTCACTGGATTCAGAGGGCTCTGAAGGATAAGTGAGACTGGTGGCCTGAACAGCCCTTTCTCACTCAAAACAAAGTCAAGTGCAAGTCATGTCATTATTTCTCTGATGGCATGGTTTTCTTCAGCAACAAAGGACAAACACACACATACACACACTGGCTAAGAGAGGATGTGATATGGATGATGAAGATCTGGTCTCAAAGTCAGAAAGATCAACATTCAAGTACATCCTCTGATCATCCTACACAAGCACCTTTACCTTTCTCTCAGGCAAATCTTGGATGACCTTAAAGAATTTGCTGATCTGAACTTGTAGAGGAAGTTCCTCACCTCAAGAGCCTTGATACCAAAGAAAGCACAGATTTAATGCCTATTCCCTATACCTATCTCAATGGTATAAAGTACCCCCCAGATAGCACGCCAATAAAAAGAGAATTTATTCTCAAGGTTAGGGTACCTAGAGTACCTTGCAACCTGATTATCAGGTAGGTATGCATCTCATTTGGGGAGAATATTTGATTAATTTGACTTCAGAGTCACTGTTATGCAGCTCTATAGCAACCACTTTTGCAAAGCACATTATTTTTCTCAGAACTTGAAGGGATCTTTAGAAAGTATCTTGTCCATTGTGTACCTGAACAAGCATCTTCTCCATAGCATACATGACAACAAAGTTAACTATTCATTTTTTGCTTGAAGACCTCCAATGGAGGATTGGGGAGGGAATTATTCTATCATACCCTGAGACATCCCTTTCCATTTTGGCAAGCACTAATTGTTAGGAAGTTTTCTTAGTGTCAAGCCTAAAGTTGCCTCATTACAATTAGCTCTGCCCTCTGAGGGAAGGAGAATAAACCTAATGCTACTTCATTGTCAATCCTTCAAATACTTGTAGGAATCTATTAGCTTGGACCCCATTTCCTCCATCCAAGTCTTATCTCCTCTAGATTAAATACAGTATTCTTTCAACCAACCTTCCCAAGGCAAGATTTTGAGACACTTAGTACCCTGGTGGTCTCCTTTGTGCTAGGGTATCTACCTATCTAATCTATTATATAGGTTATCAGTGCCTTTCCTAAATATAGAGCACTGAATTGAAGAAAATATTCTAGATGCATCATGATCAGAACAGAGAACAACAAGACAGGATATAATATCTCCAAAGCAGTATCAAGACCATATTTGTTTCCCTGGCTGCTGTATCAAATATTTGACTAATAATAAGCCTACAGTCCATGAAAATCCCCATTTGTGGAGGTGATTTTAATGGTTTGAACTCATGGGCACAACTTGGAAATTGAATTGAGTTACAATTCGACACTGAAACTGTCATGCAAGACTTTCAACTGTGTGCTAATATTCAAACGGTAATGTTTGAAAACTCATGAGCCTTCAGTGTTTGTTGTTGTTGTCAAAGGCTTTGATGGACCCATGTTTCCATGGTACTCCCTTCACTCTGCATTTGGAGGAAGAGGATATAGAAATTGACTAAGAAGTTCTTGGACTGTTACACTATGTTACATCATAGTGTAAATAGGTCAGAATAAAGCAAAGGGAGCTAAATGGACCAAAATGGGAAGAAATGTTTAAACTACAAGTTATATAAATACTAGGAATCACAGTGAATTATGATGATATCAGCTAACATTTATATAACATTTAATGTTTGCAAAGCATTTACATATATTATTGGATCCTTACATCAACCCTGGGAAGTACATGCTATTTTTGTTCTCATTTAACAGATGAGAAATCTGAGGTTGGTAGAGGTTAGATGACTTTAGCAGTGTCAGACAATAAGTATCTGGGGCAGGATATGAATTAACATCTTTTTGACATCATTTCCAGCACTTTATTTACTACAAGAGACAAAGTCCAAAGTTGGGGCTATTAGCATTTGATCCTAGACAAATAACAGAGTATTGAGTTAAACAAGTTAACCAAAATTACAATACTCAGTTTACATGGGTACACATACATGTTCAAATGCCAAGACTCATGGCAAAAATGAGTAGTACTTAATAGAATAAGCACTACTTAATAACAAAGAGACAAATGCATAATTATCAATGATGTACTGAATGGTGCAATCCCACTGATCTTCCAAACCCTGGAGGTGTCCTAGGCATGGGATTGATCTGGATGTGAGAGTTTTAAGATTTATACAGTTTAAACTCTCCCTTGATCAGGCAAAGGATTATAATAGCACAGTCCTTTCAAGTTGCTTAACTCTTGACTCATTCTTTACTTAGGACTAGTCATTAGGTACAGATGCATAAGCGGCAAAGTTGGGAGTCTTAGTTCACTTACAGAAGGAAACATTGGATATGGGAGGTGATGTAAACTGGAATTTGAGTTTTGGTGTTTTATTTGGTTTTTGGCATATATCTCTGCCCTTTTTGGCCAAAATTGACTATCATCAATCAGGCTTAATAGAATGAGCATCCAGTTTGGGCAAGAAGCAAGACTAACCTTGTCCTTATATCCCTTTCTCCTTGAGTATGGTACGCAAGAGTCTTCTCTCTACTCCTTCATTTCTCATTTCAAATTAATGATGTTCCAGTGACAGAGTAAAGGAGAATGATACACTTGCTTTTATACCTGGCTGGGTCATGTGAAACCCAACTTTGAGTTTCATATTAAGTCCCTTCAGTAGGAAATATCTGGCTATTTCCTCCCTTGTGGTAATAACTAAACTGAAACCCAAACAGACTAAGAGCAAAGTAACATCTTCAATAATTTGTTGTTTTAAAACTTTAATCTAGAAATTACATTGTTTATTTATAAGAGTATTTCCTTTGATAATTTAGATATGTGCTTAGTTATGTTACTAACTGCAACTTTCATTGCAATTGCTTGCAACTTTTATATATGTAAAGACAGATATTATTAGACCAAAATAATTTGCATGAGTATAACAATGGCATTCCAAATACCTAGAGCCAGTAAAGCAAAACACCAAAAGTGAAATTCTTGGCAGTGTATTCCTGCCAGTTTATCAAGTTATAGGAGAAAGAAACAGAATGAAAATAGATTAATTAATTTTAGTTAGAACTAAAGATCTAAAAGGTTAATAGTGACAGTTGAGACAAGGAAGAAAAAATGGGTCTGGTCAACCCAACAATAAGCCACACTTGGGGAGCTATCCAACAGTAGCACCCCCAAAGTCTCCAGCCAGTTGAATCAGATGAAATGGCAATGAAGTCTTGAAGTCAGAAATACTTAAGTGTGCAAAGCCATGAAGAAACTGAGGCAAGAAAAGATAGGGAAACCAGAAGTGAATTTGAACAAAGTGACTGCCAGATGTCTTAGTGGGAAGGACGCAATGGAGCATGTACTTGCTTCCCCTGAGACAGATGAAAAGAAAAAATGCCTCCAGCAGCACATGCCTAAAGGAACAAAGGACAGCAGTTGCAGGAAGCCCCTGAAATATGTGGGTCAGATACACTCAGCCTCACCAATTTGATTTAAAGTTTTAAAGGGGTCCCCAGCAACACTGAAAAAAATCGATTCCCACAACTTAGGATTTTGACAAAAAAAAAGTACACTGTTCTAAGTAATATAACAATGCCAAAGAAAAATGAAATATGATTGGCTCAACTAATTCAGAAAAAGAAAAACATCAACGGTTCCAGATTAAACCTGTCAGATCCAAATGCGATTGAGTCATAGTTAGCATCTTATGTTCCCATCAAACAATGCCACACACGCCATGGGGATGCAGTCATGATTTCAATGAGGAATTTGATAATCATATATTCATTACCATTGTTTTGCTTGTCCAGGACTTCTACGTTATTCTTCAAAAATCAAAGAGGAGGGAAATAAAATACAGAAACAGAAAAAATGTTTCAAAAATCTGCTTAGAAAATATTATCAACCACATAGAACATACATCTCTTGTCTCCACCAAATTTACAAAGCAGATTAATGTGCCTGACAGCCATGATCAGCCTTAACTTTAAGAAAAATATACTGGTGTTACCCATTATGTCCTGAGGGGTGCAAAGAGTCTCCCTAACCCTGAATTAGGCTTGCAGGAAATTCCCTCACTCAACTTTTTGGATTTTGACTCCTTTTAAATTGGAAGTGTGAGCATTCCCCCAGGAGAATATAAATTTGAGGACAGGGACTGTTTCAGATTTGTTTTTGTTCATTTTTCTTCACTCACAGTGCCACCTCCCTAATTCAAGTCCCTATTATCCTCCACTTGGGCTCTATTGCAATAGCCTTCCATCAATGAGATCATGGATACATTGAAGTATATGTAGTTCATGAATAGCCTCAATGTATTCAGTATTCAGTTCACTCAGTTCACTCAAATATTATTCAATTACCTGATAGCCCTACCAGCTGTGCTTGAAACCTTTCTCTAAGTTTTTTAACATCCCCTGGTGGTGGGATACTAATCTTCTTCCTTCTCTTCTAGCTATCCTCCATGCAAGTTAGGTTGGTTTTTCTTTTTCTTCTTTTCTTCTTCTTTTTTTTTTAATGTTTATTTTATTTTTTCTCGTTATAATTTGTCTTTCTTTCTTGCTCCCAGTCCCATACTAGAGAAGGCCAACAATGGACACAGATATATATATATATATATATATATATATATATATATATATATATGTGAAATCATACAATATATACTTAGTTCTTACTCTGGAGGTGGATAGCATCTTCCTTCCTAAGTGCTTTGTAGTTGATTTGAAAATTCATATTACTCAGAATAGCTTAGTCACAGTTTTTCTTTAAGAGGTATTGAAACCCTTCAGACAAATGGCTCAAGCTGATGTCTGAATACAAAACAACTATGAGGAACTTCAGGTGGGCTGTGATGTTTAGCTCATGGACTATGATGGACAACTCAGGCAGTGGAGTTTTACTCAGCCAAGTCAACTAGAGGAATCCTCCATATCCTTGATGAATATCCTTTTGCTCTAGCTAAATAAATGGCCTTTTGTTAAATGTTGAATGACTTATGAGTACCTTATTTCACTCCAAGATCAAACATAAACTACCAATCTGTCAGATAGCATTTATTAAGAGCCTACTGTGTGCCAGCACTGTGGTAAATCCTAGGGATACTAAGATCAAAATCAAAACCAAAAACACTCTCTGCTCTCAAGGAGCTCACAGTGTAATGGGGGAGAAAATTCACAAAAAATGGCATATAAAAAAAGACAAATAAAGGATGAGCCTCAGAGGCAAAACACTAAGATTAAGGAGGACTGGGGAGCGCTTCTTGTAGAAGATGGAACTGTACCTGGGACTTAAAGGAAGTCAAGGAATCCAGAAGACATGAGGAAGGAACATTTTGCTAGTCAAGCCAGCTCTGAGATGAGAGAAGAAGTGATGCATGTAATTGCAAAGGGGCAAGTGTCACTGAATTGAAGAGTGTATAGGAAAGAGTAAGTTAGGGAGGCTAAAATATGAGGACTATGGAAATCAGAGGATGTTATATTTGATCCTGGAGGTGAAGTTTACAGAATTGGTGGGGATGTTGTGGTTTAGGGTGCTGGGAATCCCAGGAGGTTACAGGGGGTCTGCCTCAAAACAATCGACCACTCAGTCAGAGTAGTGAGTTTTTATTATAACACTAGTTAGGCGGGCAATATTTCTAGTAAATCTGGGCTATTGTATTGCCAATAGGAGTTGGCAGAGCTCCTAGTGAGTCTACACAATTTAATGGGATAAGGTTAGTATTTATATACAAGAAAACAGGGTGAGAAATCAGGATGGGATAAAAGAGTGGTAAATGGCCTGGGGTGGGATGGGTGCAGACAAAGAGTTAAGTAGTCTGGGCTGGGTCAGAGAGCTACACCTAAAGTACATTTAAAAGGATTATGAAGTATCTAGATGGGCTGGGATGGACCAGATGCCTCAGGTAAACCCCACATACACTAGGTTGTTTTCAAAGACAGATCTTTTCCTTTTAGGGGTTCAGGTCCCATGACTCCATCAATGAGGGGTTTACTGTGACATGATCAGACCTATGCTTTAGGAAGATCACTTTAACAACTGAGTGAAGGTTGGATTGACATGGGGAAAGACCAATTAGCAGGCTCTTGAAATAGTGCAGACCTGAGGTGATAAGAGTCTATGTTAATGTTGTTTTCTTCTTCTCTAAGTCAAACATTCCCAGCTCCCTCCTTAAAGTCATCTTCATATCTGATACTTTTTTATTCCATCTTCATCTCGATCCTATAAATGAGCTCCTCTCATTGTACATAAGGTGGCTAAGTTCACACTTTATTTCAGTAATTGGATTCTGATGTTATTCATCAAAATAAAACTTAAATGATAACCAACCATCTGAACTTTCAGGTATTTTTAAAAAATCAAAGCAGATTGATGTCATAAAAATAAAGTTCACTAATAGTTGCAATTAACCTGTCAAATTTTGAATTTAAAGGAATCTGATCTTGCATAACAACCAACTGTATATATTGTGGATTATTTTAAAATGTATACCCTACCCACAACCCACCTTGCTCCTTCTTTGACTAAATTATAAGGGCTCAGGGAGTTCCTAGGAGAAAGAAACTGAGAGCATCAAGCCGCTGAATAGTAACTTAATCTCTAACAGAAAAAAATGGCCAAAAATGTAAGAATGTAAGAAAACAGGGTGTCACTCCAATGTCACATATATATATATATACACATACATACATACATACATACATACATATGTGTGTTATTATTGCCATCAGCAGTATTATTATAAAAGGGAATGTTTTCCTGCTCTGTAACTTTTTTTTTGAAATGAATATATTCTTCATAAGGCACAAATGCAGATGTAATCAGGAGCCTGGTCAAGGCTGACAAGGTTAAAGAACTTCATTCTGGCCCTAAGGACCACACTGATGCTGCATTTGAAGTTTCATTCTGGCATTGTTAAGATAACATTTCTTTGGTGGGACCCCACATTAATGATAACTAACTGAGTCATTGAGTCATTGAGGGGGGGGGGGGTAAGGGAGGGGAAGGGTACTGTCAAAGTCAGTACAGAGAAGCCTAAATGACTCTGCAGTCCCAGCAAGAGACTGTGTGGCTCCAGGAGAGGAGGAGCTATGGAGAAGTGGGTAGAAATAACAGTAGCATTACTGAGGAGTTACTGAACAAGCAGAAGAATTCTAAGAAAAAGATCACTGCGGCCGGGGGTGGGGGTGGGGGGGAGGTAAGAAAGCCTGGAAAACTCCTGTGCTAAATCATATTGATGAAGGCTAGAAAGAGGGTAGTGGTGAGATCCCCACAAAGACTAGGGTACCAAGGGTAGGCCACCTGGAAGGAATTCCCAGACTCAAGCATTGTTGAGGTCAAGGTAAAGATTTATTACACTTTTCAGCTGGTAAGAGTTCTTAGAGAGCCTGCAATTTAAAGGAGTTATGGAAAAATATTATACAGATTATTCTATTGTAAGATATGTGCCAAGTATGCTAACTAGGTGTTTTGGGGTGGGATTAAGGAGTGCTTAAGGACTGGTCAGTATTTAAAGGAACATGCACTTTTGGTATCTACTACACAGGTATTTTACCCGAAATTCACCAGGAAATAGCCCAAGGTGGGCTACATGGACGTATGGTTTTAGACCTGAAATGTCACTAAGTCAACCAATGGTCGAGGCTGACCAGGGGAAATCAGGCTTCTCTCATCAGTGTCGTTAGACAAGATTAATGGGAAGGGAGTACACATACATCTAAGTATAGGATACATCTGATTGGTCAGAGAGTAGTAAATGTCTAGTAAATGTCTTTATGACCCAGTGCATGGCCAGTTCAATCACTATGCAGCTGGCTCTAAGTGATAAATTTTGTAGGTGCAGCTGGCTACTGTTGCAGAAAGGGAAATAATACTTCCTGCTGAGGCAGGCTGTCATTGAACTGGAGGGAGACTGCCTAAAATAACGTTTTGAGGCTAAAGAGAAATGTGATTTTACAATTGGGGCCCAAGCACATGCATCAAAGCACTCCATCAATATGGGCAAAAAGGAAGAGTTCCTGCATGATGTCAAGCTCTTAGAACAAGTTATGGAGTAGTAGCAAGGCTTGTTCCAAGTTGGTACATAGTTTTCTGGGGAGGCCATGAGGCCAAAAGAGAGACCACATCCCTCTGTCTCGTTATTTCCTCTCTGTGTCTCTTAGCTCACATTCTCTTTCCTGCCTCTCTCTCTCTCACCACCTCTTCTCTGCATTTTCTCATTCTTTCCATTCTCCAGAGCTGCATCTGTTCCATCGCCAAGGAAGTGCTACAGGTGAGTGATTAGCCATGACTGAATCAATCATACTCAAATATGTTATCCATGGGTCAAAGAAATCTACCAGGTGTTCACTGTCAAAGAGACATTATCAATGCCAGATCAAAATCTCAACTGTACTTTCAACTGTGATGCTCATATCTGTGATTATTTTTAATGTCAGAACAGAGGTCTTTTTATTTAACCTCCTCACTCTACACTCTAAACTCCTCACTTACATCTTTTACACAATTATATAAAATTATATAAAATTATTTTTTGTAACAATAATTTTACCATTCATGAATTTAACTTTTTCCCCCTTCCTGAGAGTTAGCATTGAATAGTGCATAAAGAACCAGTCTCATCATTAAGAAGATTCTTCCCCCACACTTAATCCCTGCATGACCCTAGAGAAACCTTTTGACTTTTCAGTGACCTCAGTGCACTTGTTCAACCTTAGACATCCAGAGGATGAGGTCTTAACTTCTAAATGAATTGGATTTAAGTGAGCCAGCCTCACTCTCCTCCAGAGTCTTCAGAGTCCAGAGGTAAGACATAGGTCAAGACTACTGGTGATGGTGCAGGGGGAGACCTTGGTCTTTTTAAGCTAAGGTCTTTCCCAGGTCTCAGTTTGTCTGATGCTACACCCATTCAGTAATAAAATGCTAGATAAGAATGGAGGCAAAAGATGCCCTAGTTTGTCTTCTGAAAAAAGTCAGTCTCATGGGGGAAGACCCTCAGAGTTTCTGGCCAGCTATTTACCCTGGTTCTGAACCATCAAAACCCAAACAATGAGCAAGTGAGATTTAGACTGAGATCTAATATTGGCAGACCTCTAAGGGTATAGAGAAGGTATTTATCAGTACTGGAGGGAGTTAGCTATACCAATAAAATCAAAGGTCTGGTAAAAAGTATTCTTATCATTCAAAATGCTCCTTCCAAACCAAAGATGAGCAACCTAAAAATCATAGCTTGCTAGAGATAGAAAAGACCAGAGACTGCCCCTAAAGCACCACTCATTTCATAAATAACAAAACTGAAGTCGAGACTTGTCCAAGATCACAGCATCATAGACAAGATTAGAACTCAGGTCTCCTGACTGCCCATCAAATTCTCTTGTCACTAGGTCTAAATTTCCTGTATTCTCTTTCTACTGCTTCTAAATATTTCTTCCTAACTATGTCAAGAGGCAATCTGGGATAAAGAGTTAAGTGTTGGTCTCAGAGTCAAAAGACAGGATAACCTCTAACACATACTAGCTATATGACCATGGGCAAATTTCTTCCCTTTTCTGTGCCATGATGAATTCTAAGTTACAGAAAAGTTGCCCTTCTGCACTAATGGATTGAATTTTGATACCAGAAGTTCCTTATGCTGATGATCATAGATCTAGAGCAGATTTTTTTGCTCTGAAAACACTTTGAACAATATAAATACAAGAAAAAATATTTTTTTTAAAGCAGCATAGCATCCAAGTCATGGATAAGAAAATAAATTATTCTGGCAGGAGAGGAGGGAGAAAAAATAAGCAAAAGATGCCTGCGGGGTTAAGAACAACAAAATAACAATGGAAGAACCATTAAGAAATTTCTTTATGAAACTACGTGGAAGATGAAGGTAAAAATATAATCAAATAGAAATGATGGTGGAGGCATTATGGACTACAACACCCAATACTCCACTTGCAGGTAAGTTAATGTTTGCTGTGGGACTACGATGCAGCATGGGAGAGTGCATAAAAAGAGGAGGGCAGAGAAAGGGGAATGTATGATATATCCTAATCAAGAAAATCCTAATTCCCTCCCCAAAAAATGCTATCACTATTTTCTACTCTCTATTTTACTGCTGTGTTTGTGTTATTTCAAACACTTGTGGGGATCTTGTGAGTTTTCCCTCTGTGAGTAAGAGGAGAAAGAATGAGAAATATTTAACCTGAAAGGGAAGAGATTTAAAAGGCACATAACAGCTGCCTTCAAACATTTGTCCCCCTTCACAGGGCTAAGACATTTGTCCTATTTGACAGAGGGCCAAAGAAAGTTCAATGAGTAGAAGTTGCAGGGAGACCAATTTAGTCTCAATATCTGGAAAAAACTTCCTAACAATTAGAGCCATCTTAAAGTTGAATGGGCTATCTGAGGGAGTAATGGTTTCTCCTTCAATCTTGGAGTAGGAGGTAAAGGCAAGAGTGTTCAGGGAGAATATGGATGACCATTTGTTAATGATGTTTGAAAGGGGTTTCTTTTTCAGACAAGATTGGTCTAGAATGCTAGATGGTTTGAAGCTAGTTTCCTTCTGTTGATAGGAAAGTTTGGTTAAAAGAGGCAAACAGATTAAATTCATATTGTTTATTCTCTTAAAGCTAGAAAATACATGAGCATGGAGCCAGAAGGAAACTTCTGACTGTCCAATACAAAAATGACCAGGTTTAAATCTGTTTTAGGACAATCCAAGGATATCTGTGTCCCTCAGATTTAAGGTCTCTATATGTGTTTAACTAATCCATAAGAAAGGAATTTTCTTAATTGAATAAGTTGTAAACACAAAAAACAAGAGTGTTGACAAAGTTTCAATTGAAATTACAACCCAGGATATCTGTGTTTTCTTTACCGTTAACATGGCTTAACATAATATATGCCCACAAAATATTAAGATACGGCAAAAAATCCTATTATTCAAGATAGTGTCTTGTGTTAAGGGTCTCATAAAGAATGCTAAGTTGGCCCCATCTGGTATTGTTCACATAGGTATTCTCTGAGTTTACTTTAGAGAACAAAGAGGCTGTTAGGTCCAGGCTTTTCTTCTGATTGATTAATTCAAATTCTGGCCCTTATAAAAGTCCAGAAATGATATTAAGTGATTAATACTTCTAACTATGAGATTCGGGGAGAATCTGACTATGACAATGTTTTCCCCCAAAGACAGACCATTTTGAGCAAAATACTAAAAATCACATCCTTGTAACATATTTTTCTAACAATAATTAATCTGAATTGAGTGGTTGCCTTCCCTGATATTTTTTGTGTCACTCACCATCATGAATTGTGTTATTACTACCTGAAAATATTTCTGTTATTTATTTTACATCATTCTATTGCCTTTGGATTGCCATGTACCCACTGTCTTTCGTTTAACATTTAACATTTACATTACCTTCTCAAGCCAATGGAAATACAATTTTGTTTAAAATTTTAAAACAAATGATAAAGAAAATGTATTTAAATAAATTACTAGCTTTTCATTACAATATAATGTCTTTTTTTCTTGGCAATACAATTTTTTAAAAATCTACTTAACCAATTGCATATATACAAATAAATATCTATGCATACCACAGTAATTGAACTACTTATCAATAGGGTATTAAATTTTTGAGTATTGAGTGTTTTAATACATATTTATCATTATTGTTGCATATTTGTCATTATTACTACTAACATAGTTTCTCTGGTCTTGAACTACACTGCTATCATACTTGTAGAATTCCCTTCCAAACATAATCTTTGTTTGAGAAATGTCTAATTCACAAGGTTGTTTGGAAATATTCCTAGGAGAATGATGTAGGTTCTCTCAATGCCCTTTGTAGCTCCACAATTTTATCATTATTTTTAGTCTGAGAGGATAAGATAGAACTCTAGATCAATTTAATCATGATATTATAAAATATCAGGATATACTTGTCTAATGAACAATGTCTAATGAGTCTGTATCTTTTTACTCAGTGATATAGTTATGCGATAAAAACAAAACACTAGCATTTTTTCATTTAAGTGATGTCTTATGGTTCAATTTGAAGTCAGATGACAATTAAAATCTTGGTTCTCTCACTTGATACATGTTTAATTTTAGGTAAGTTTCTTATGATCTCTGGTCCTCAGTTTCCTTCCCTAAAATGAGGTGGTTGGACTTGATGACCTATAATTTTTACCCCATTTTAAATTTACATGTGTTTAATTCTGTCAAATATATGGATACAAAGACTCATGAATGCACTTGTTCATATATATAAACATACATACAAAAGGAGCTGATAGGCAGATATAGCAGATGGAGGCAAAAGTGGAAAAAAAAATTGTGGGAGAATATGGAAGATGTACAGCATTAGAGAATCCTAGTATCTGAGACAGAAGGAATCTTCATTCTGAATCTGAAAAGAAATCTTTTCTATAATCATCAAGTGACTGATCATATATGTTAAACTTTACAGTCTTCTATAATAGGAAACACTATACCCTAAGATAATCCTTTCTCCTTTGGGAAAGCTCTATTTGGATATTTTTGTCATCATTCATTGCACCTAGTTCTGACTTTCTTGTACCACAAAGAACAAATTCAGTCCCTCTTCCATATGACAATCTTTCAAATACTTGATATTATCTGTCAGGATCCCACACCCCCAGACTTCTCATATCTGGAAGAAATAGTCCTCGTAAGGTCTATTTTTCAGTCTTTGCACTCTCCTGATCCACCCTTCCCTGGACTTCAGCTTGTCATCTTCCTTTATAAAATATGGTACATCAAAATTGGAATCTAAAAGACCATCCTCCTTTGAGGAATAAGCAAACTATGGCATGTGAATGTAATGGAATATTATGTGCCATAAGAAATGATGAAATGATCAGTTTCAGAGGAAAGTGATGAAGTGATGTAAAATGAAGTGAGCAGAACTAAGAGAACAATTTATATGATAACAACTTTATATAAAAAAATAGCCCTCAAAGATTTAAGACAACAATGGTAAACTGTGACTCCAGAAGATGGACAGTGAAATTTGACATTCACTTCCTGCCAAAGAGATCATAAACTTAACATGAAGAGAGAGACAGAAAGACAGACAAATATTTTCAGAATATCTATCAAGAGGGAGGAGCCAAGATAGCGGAGTAGAAAGACTCACATATGCTAGCTCCGAATCCACAGCCCAGAAATTTCGTGTAAAAAGAACTCCCCACAAATTCTGGAGCACTGCAACCCTCACAGAAACACAGTGGAAGAGATTTCCATTCCAGAGAGCCCTGGAAAGCCGTCCTCAGGGGTCTGTCACACTCCGGACGCGGAGCCCACCCCTGCGCTGCCCTGGCCACATGGCCCCAGAGGAGCAGATCCGAGCAGGCTTCGGGGATGGAACCTCCAGTGGTCCACGAAGGTCCCTCCACCCACAGGCACTACAGGTCAGTGAGAGAGACATCTGAACTGGCTGAGAGGGGAGTGGGGTGTCTCCATGACTCGGGCCCCCTCAGGAGGCAGCAGCAGAGGCAGCAGCGGCCCAGGGCTCCCGAAGCCAGGCAGGAGCTCAGGGCCATTACCAAAGGTCTCTACATAAACTCCCTGAGGGAACTGAGCCTGGGAGGTGGCCCTGCCCCCACCTGAGCACCAGAACTTAAGCTCACATTGAATAGCTGCTGTGCCCGCTGAGGAAAGCCCTTAGGCTGGGGAGCAACATTTGAATATCAGACCCCAAGCACTAGCTGGGTGGATCTAGGCAAGGGTGGAGAGGAATCTCAGAAGTCAAGTAACTGGCTGGGAAAATGCCCAGAAAAGGGAAAAAAAATAAGACTATAGAGAGCTACTTGCTTGGGGGACCGATGTTCCTGCCTTTCATTTCTGATGACAAGGAACAATTCTTATCATCAGGGAAAGATGTGGAGGTCGGGGCCTCTGTATCCCAGACATCCCAGGGGGATGTCTGGTGGGCTCAGGCCATGGAAGAGCTCAAAAAGGATTTTGAAAATCAAGTTAGACAGGTGGAGGAAAAACTGGGAAGAGAAATGAGAGAGATGCAAGAAAAGCATGAAAAATGGGTCAATACCTTGCTAAAGGAGACCCAAAAAAATGCTGAAGAAAATAAAACCTTGAAAAAGAGGCTCACTCAATTGGCAAAAGAGGTTCAAAAAGCCAATGAGGAGAAGAATGCTTTCAAAAGCAGAATTAACCAAATGGAAAAAGAGGTTCAAAAGTTCATTGAAGAAAATAGTTCTCTCAAAATTAGAATGGAACAGATGGAGGCTAAGGACTTTCTGAGAAACCAAGAAATCACCAAACAAAACTAAAAGAGTGAAAAAAAATGGAAGATAATGTGAAATATCTCATGGGAAAAAAAAACTGACCTGGAAAATAGATCCAGGAGAAACAATTTAAAAATTACGGGACTACCTGAAAGTCATGATCAAAAACAGAGCCTAGACATCATCTTTCATGAAATTATCAAGGAAAACTGCCCTGAGATTCTAGAACCAAAGGGCAAAATAAGTATTGAAAGAATCCATCAATCACCACCTGAAAGAGAGCCAAAAAGAGAAACTCCTAGGAACATTGTGGCCAAATTCCAGAATTCCCAGGTCAAGGAGAAAATATTGCAAGCAGCTAGAAAGAAACAATTTCAGTATTGTGAAAATACAATCAGGATAACCCAAGATCTAGCAGCTTCTACATTAAGGGATTGAAGGGCATGGAATAGGATATTCCAGAAGTCAAAGGAACTAAGAGTAAATCCAAGAATCACCTACCCAGCAAACTGAGTATAATACTTCAGGGGAAAATATGGTCTTTCAATGAAACAGAGGACTTTCAAGCATTCTTGATGAAAAGACCAGAGCTGAAAAGAAAATTTGACTTTCAAACACAAGAATGAGAAGAAGCATGAAAAAGTAAACAGCAAAGAGATGTTATAAGGGACTTACCAAAGGTGAACTGTTTATATTCCTGCATAGAAAGACAATATTTGTAACTCTTAAAACTTTTGAGTATCTGGGTAGTTGGTGGGACCACACACACACATACACACACACACACATGTACACACGTGCATGCATACACACATACACACATGCATGCACATACAGAGACAGAGAGCACAGAGTGAATTGAATAGGATGGGACCATATCTTAAAAGAAATTAAGGTAAATGGTGAGAGAGAAATATAGTGGGAGGAAAGAGGGTGAAATGGAATGGGGTAAATTATATCTCATTCAAGATGCAAGCAGGAGACTTTAGTGGGGGGAAAAAGATGAGAGTTGAAAAAAGCAAGGAGTTTACCCTCATCACATTCGACTAAAGGAAGGAATAAAATGCACACTCATTTTGGTATGAAAACATATCTTACAATACAGGAAAGTGGGGGAGAAGGAGATAAGCAGGGTGGGGGGAATGATGGAAAGGAGGGCAATGGGAGGAGGGAGCAATTTGAAGTCAACACTCTAGGGGAGGGACAGGACCAAAAGACAATAGAAACAATGGAGGGCAGGATAGGATGGAGGGAAATACAATTAGTCTTATATAACATGACTATTATCGAAGTCATTTGCAAAGCTACACAGATATGGCCTATATTGAATTCCCTGCCTTCCCAAAGTTAATGGGTGGGGAGGGAGGGATGGGGAGAAGTTGGAACTCAAAGTTTTAGGAACAACTGTTGAGTATTATTGTTGTTGCTACTAGGAAACAAGAAATACAGTCAATGGGGAATAGAAAGTCATCTGGCCCTACAGGACAAAAGAGAAGATGGGGACAAGAGAAGGGAGGGAGGATTGAAGAGAGGGCAGATTGGTGATAGGGAAAATTAGAATGCTTGGAATATTGGGGTGGGGGGGAGGGGACAAATGGGGAGAAAATTTGGAACCCCAAATTTTGTGAAAATGAATGTAAAAAGTTAAATAAATAAATTTTAAAAAAAAAAAGAAAGAAAAAAAGAATATCTGTCAATATCTGTCAATATGAGAATTTGTTTTGTTGGATTAGGCATATTTATGATGATGATTTTTTTTTTGACTCAGGAGCAGGGGATGGGGGGTAATAGGAGGAAAGTCCATAAATTCATATAAAATAAATTAATGCATTTATTTTTTTTAAATGTGACACCCAGAACTGAACACTGTGCTTTAGAAGCGATCTGACCAGAGCAAAACATAGTTCTGTTGTCACCACCATTGTTTTGGATACTGTCATTCTTAATTCAACCCCACATCACTCTTCCTTTTGACTGTCAGGTCATATTGCTTCCTTCTATTGAGATTGCAGACTGCTAAAAACCATACACTTTTAATGTTAAAAAAAAGAATAAATTTATTGATATGTTTTATTTCAATATTATAGGTACTTATCAATAAGCACCAGAATTAATTCCTTGCCATACCCCTGAGAAAGTAGTTGTAGCAGAGACTGTTAACAGAAAAGAAGGTTATATCCTATAATTTTGACAGTATGGTATTAGCATTGGCCATTGTATTGGACTAGTTCTATTGCCTTTTCATTTTGCGTGTTTATCTACATGTCATATGTGTGTGGAATACTCTTGTATAGGAATCCCTCTAGTATTATAGATGAGCTAGGTATCACAACAAGTTTGGCCTGTAGTCTCATAAGGGCAGTTTTGAAGGCCCAAGATGATAGTAATTCTTACTTTGGAAGTGTAGATACAAAACATGTGAATGACTCATGATCATGCTCTAATCAAATAAAACTCTCCAATGGGATTGATCACTTTATGTTGTATGTCTCCCAGAGCTATCCTTCCCATTACACAACCAAAAAACGTCACAAATAATCAGAACAGAGTAAACTTCAGGTGTTTTTCAGAAAGAAACTATTAGATTACCCAAATTCAGTCTTTAACAGACTAAAAGATTATGCAAAGAAATGGGTTCCAGATATACATAGTAAAAGTAAGATAGAGAAGGAAAAAAGGTTCCTACATATTCCTTTCAATATATCTCTCATAGTCATTAGCATAACAGATGGATTATCTCCCTTATTAGAAAACTCTAAGTAAATCATGAATCAAGTTACTTTCATACTCTTACCCAATAATATCTCCACCATGCTTCCATCTGTAAACAGTGGTATCAGATAACACCTTGCTCTCCACCAATCATTGTTCAAGAATCCCTGGAAAATCCAACCCAGACAAGGCCTTATCAGAGTGGAAATGGCCCCAGGTGGGCTAAATTACCAGCAGCAGTTCAAATTCCCAAGGGCAAGACAAGAATACAGCTGAACTGTGTAAGAGAAAAGAGCAGGGCCCACCACAGCTGCAACAGCTACTCCTGGGGCTATCAGCAAACAGATTAAATATTTGAAAGTCACCTACTTGAACTTCTGGGAGCCAAGATAGTGGAGCAAAATTGAAAGTGCTCTCACCCTCCCTGGTTAACCTTGAAAAACCCAGAGAATATTTCCACAGGAAAAGTCCTGGAATAGTGGAGCCAGAAGAAGTGGTAATCAGTCTTTTAGCTCTGGAGGCTAGGGAGATCACCGGGAAGAGTCCCTCTTTCTGTGGCTGAAGGGGACCAGTGAAGTTCTGGAGATGTTCCAACAAGCCCCACCTGAGAAGACTAGTAGGAGTTCAGAATCCAAGGGGTATGGAGCCAGTAAGCACCACCATCAGGACCCCACACAAGCCTTAGCACAGCCAGGAGAACTGGACAGACTCCTACACAGATGGTGTTAGTGCAGTCCTAGGGAAGAAGGAGACCTCCAGTGGCCATACCACCCCTCCACCACACCTCATGCAGTCAGCTTAAATGTAACCCCAGGGAAACTCAGACTTCACCTGGCCTTGACCTGGGCATACATCAGCCAGCTCAGAACCTGATAAGCTGCAGTATTTATGACTTCTAGTTGAATCAGAGACCACAGAACACCAAGCCAGTAACTAAGACCCTAGTTCTCAACACAACAAATGTGGGACAGAGCCCCCTGTGTCCCAGAAGTAGAGATCCACTTTAAAAGCCAGGAGAAAGGCAATTACCATGAGTAAGAAGCAAATTATAAAGTCAAAGAAGACAGAATCTTATTACAGGAAAAAGGAAGAACAAAATATTAATTCAGCACAGCATTGATACTGTACTCACATCTGAAAGCTCGAGTATGAACTGGTCTCAAGTCCAAAGAGCATTTTTGGAAGAGCTCAAGAAGGATTTTAAAAGTCAAATTAAAGAGGTAGAAGAAAAACTGACCAATGTTTTTAAAAATAAAATCAACTCCTTAAAAAATAAAATTGGTAAAATGGATAAGGAGATACAAAACTGAAATGAAGAAAATAACTCTTTTAAAAAAAGAGGTGCAAAAGCTAACTGAAGAAAATAATTTGTTAGAAATTAGGTTTGGGCAAAAAAAAACTAATGACTATGAGTCATAAGGAGTCATTTAAACAAAATATAAAGAATGAAAAAATAGAAGAAAATGTAAAATATCTCATTGGAAAAATAACCAACCTGGAAAATAGAAACAGGAGAGGAAATCTAAGAATTATTGCCCTTCCAGGAAGCCATGATAAAAAAAAAAGATCCTAGACATTATCTTCCCAGAAATCATCCAGGAAAACTATCCTGAAGTCCTAGATCCAGAGGGCAAAATAGTCCTTGAAAGAATCAAGAGATCACCCCTTGAAAGAATTCCCAAATTGAAAACACCAAGGAATATTGTTGCAAAATTCCAGGACTATCAGTTCAAGGAGAAAATACTGCAATCACCTAGAAAGAAAAATCGAAAATATTAAGGAACTATAGTCAGAATCACACATGACATAGTAGCTTCTGCATTAAAATATTGGGCCAAAACAGAGAAAGAAAATTATAGACTAATTTCCCTAATGAATATGATGCAAAATTTTTTAAATCAAATATGAGCAAAAAGATTTCAGCAACTTATTATGAGAACAATACCTTATGATCAAGTAGGATTTATACCAGGAATGTAGAGTTGATTCAATATTAGGAAAACTATCAGCATTATTGATCATATCAACAGTAAAACTAACAGAAACCATATGATTTTCTTAATAGATACAGAAAAAGTTTTTGACAAAATACAGCACTCATTCCCATTGTAAACAATGGAGAATATAGGAATAAATGGAATCTTCCTTAATATAATAACTAGTATCTACCTAAAACTATTAGCAACTATTGAGAACAATGTAATAGGGACAAGCTAGATGCATTTCAAATAAGAGTGGGGGTGAAAAAAAAGATGTTCACTATCACCACTGTTATTAAATATTATACTAGACATGTTAGCTTTAGCAATAAGAGAAGAAAAAGAAATTGAAGGAACTAGAATAGGCAAAGAAGAAACTGTTATCTCTCTTTGCAGATGATATACTTAAAGAATCCTAGAGAAGCAAGTAAAAAACTACTGAAAATAACAAACAACTGTCAAGGTTGAAGGATACAAAATAAACCCACATAAATCATCAATATTTCTATATATTACTAACAAAGCCCAATAGCAAGAGATAGAAAGAGAAATCCTATTTAAAGTTAGGGTAGACACTATAAAATATTTAGGAGTCTATCTGTCAAAACAAACCCAGGGACTATATGAACACAATTAGAAGACATTTTTCATACAAATAAAGTCAGATCTAAATAATTGGAAAAGCATCCATAGCTCATGAACTAATATAATAACAATGAATAAACAATTTGTTTATTCAGTGCTGCACCAATCAAACTACCAGAAAATTATTTTCTAGAGGTAGAAAAAATATCAAAATTCATATGGAAGAACAAAAAGTCCCGAATATCAGGGGAATTAATGAAAAGAAATGCTAAGGAATATGGCCTAGCCATACCAGATCTCAAATTGTATTATAAAGCAGCATTCATCAAAACCATTTGGAACTGGCTAAGAAATAGATGGGTAAATCAATGGATTATGTTAGGTAGACAAGACACAGTAGTCAATGATTATAGCAGCCCACTGTATGATAAACCCAAGGACCTCAACTTCTGGGATAAGAACTCACTGTTTGACAAAATCTGCTGGGAAAACTGGATAATTGTGTGGCAGAAACTGGTTATATACCAATGCCTGACACTGTATACCAGAATGAAATCCAAATGGATACATGATCTAGGTAAAAAGGTTTATGCCATAAACAAATTAGGGGATTGAGGGATAATTTATTTGTCAGATTTATGAAGAATGGAGAAATTTATGACCAAACAAAAGATAGAGAACATTAGGAAATACAAAATGGATGCTTTTGATTACATTAAATTGAAAAGATTTTGCACAAACAAAGCCAATTCAACCAAGATAAGGAGGGAAGCAGAAAACTGGGAAAGAATTTTTATAACTAGTGTCTATAATAAAGGCCAATTTTCTAAAATATGTATAGAACTGAGTCAAATTTACATCAATGCAAGTTATTCTCCTATTGATAAATGGTCTAAGGATACGAACAAGCAGTTTTCAGGGGGGAAAATTAAAGCTATGTATAGCCATGCAAAAATGCACTAAATCACTATTGATTAGAGGTACAAATCAAAACTCTGAGGTACCACATCACACTTCTCAGATTAGCTAACATGATAAAACAGAAAAATGATAAATGTTTGAGAAGATGTGGGAAAGTTGGAACACTAATTCATTTTTGGTGGAGCTGTTAGTTGATCCAACCATTCTGGAAAGTAATTTGGAACTATGCCCAAAGGGCTATAAAAATTTGTATGCCTTTTGACCCAGCAATACATCTTCTAGATCTATATCCCAAAGAGATCATAAAAATGGGTGGAAGACCTACATATACAAAAATATTTAGAGTAGCTATTTTTGTTGTGGCCAAGAACTAGAAATTGAGGGAATGCCCATCAATTGAGGGATGGCTGAACAAGTTGTGGTATATGAATGTAATGGAATACCATTGTGCTAAAAGAAATGATGAACAAGGGGACTTCAGAAATACCTGTAAAGACATATATGAATTGATGATGAGTGAAGTGAACAGAACCAGGAGACCTTTATACACAGTAACAACCATGGTGAGCAAGGACTATTTTTCATAGTCTTTGTCCTTCAGAGCATTGCAAGGATCTAAAACATTTCCAAAGGACTCATGATGCAAAATGACATCCACATTCAGAAAAAAATCTATGGAATTGGAACATAGAATGAAGAGACTATTTTCTCTTTTGTTATGTCTGGATTTGTTTAGTTTTACTCATGCTTTCTCCAAGTTGTTTTAATTTTTCTATGCAACATGACTAATGTAAAATTTGTTTAATAAGAATGTATGTGTAGAACTCACATAAGATTGCATGCTCTCTCTGGGAGGGAAATGGAAGGGAGGGGGAGAAATTTAAAACTTATGGAAGTGATTGTTTAAAACTGAAAATAAATAAATTTGGAGAGAAAAAAAGAATCTGGAGTGCAGGCAAGATGGCAGAGTAGAAGGATGGATCTGCTTGAGCTCTCCCCACCAGCCCATAAAATATCTGTACAAATGACTTTAAACAAATTCTAGAGCAGCAGAAGCCTCAAAATGACAGCCTGAAACAGATTTCCTCCCCAAGACAGCCTGTAAAGCTGACAGGAAAAGTCTATTGCAGTGGGCTTAGAGCTGAGTGCAGACCAGCCTGGGCCATGTGGCATGGACAGGACTGGATCAGGCTTCAGGGCACGGAATCACAGAGAGCTGCTCTGGTTCCCAGATCTCTCAACCTAAAGACAGCTTCAAAGGTCAGTAAGAAAGTTCTTTCACCTGGGTGAGAGGGGAGCAAGGCCTAGCCCCAGCCCCAGTTCCAGAGCAGCAGCAGCCACTGAGGCAACAGCATTCACTTTTGGAGCCCAGGCCTGAAGACCCTTGGGGACTCAAGTAGCTGACCTGTATCTCAGCCCTGAGTGGCTGTCCTGGGGTGAGGAGGAGCACTGGTGTGGTAGAGCAGGGGGTACCTGTGGAGAGAGAAGCCTACCACAGTTCCAGGGCAGAAAAGGGTGCTCATGGTTGCACACAGACCAGTGTGCAGGACAGGAGAGGAGTAAACTCCTCTTCCTTGATCGTCCCACCTTGGAAGAACTGAGAACTTAGAACTCCCTAGAGATATTGCAGACAGCAGCCACACAAAACCTCTGAAGTCTAGGGTAGTATACCCTCCACTTGACAAAGGACTCAAAAATAAAGTAACTGGCTGGGAAAATGCCCCAAAAGGGGCTAGAAATAAGACTATAAAAACTTACTTTCTTGGTTTAAAGGTATTTTCTTCCATCCTTTCAGATGAGGAAGAACAAAGCATACCTTCAGAGGAAGACATCAAATTCAAGGCTTCTACATCCAAAACTTTCAAAACAAATACATAATGGTCTCAGGTCATGGAAGTGCTGAAAAAGGATTTTGAAAATCAAGTAAGAGAGGTGGAGGAAAAATTGGGAAGAAAAATGAGAGAGATGCAGGAAAGTCATGAAAGCAAGTGAACAGCTTGCTAAAGGAGACTCAAAAAAATGCAGAAGAACATCTTTAAAAACAGGTTAACTCAATTGACAAAAGAGGTCCAAAAAGGCAATGAGGAGGAGAATGCTTTAAAAATCAGAATTAGCCAAATGGAAAAGGAGGTTCAAAAGTTCACTGAAGAAAATAGTTCTTTAAAAATTAGAATGGAGCAGATGAAAGCTAATGATTTTATGAAAAACAAAGAAATTACACAACAAAACTGAAATAACATTTGGCTTAAGGAGGCAATAACATGCACACTCAATTTGGTATGAAAATCTATCTTACACTACAGGAAAGTAGGGGAGAAGGAGATAAGTGAGGTGTTGGGGGAATTATTGAAAGGAGGGCAAATGGGAGGAGGGAGTAATTAGACGTAAGCAATTTTGAGGAGGTACAAGGTCAAAAGAGAGAATAGAATAAATAGGATGCAGGATAGGATGGAGGGAAATACAGTTAGTCTTTCATAACATGACTTTTATGGAACTCTTTTGCATAACTACACATGTATAGCCTATATTGAATTGCTTACCTTCTCAATGGGGTTGGCTGTGGAGAGAGGAAGGGAGAGAAGTTGGAACTCAAAACATTTGGAACATGTGTTGAGAATTGTTTTTGTATGCAACTGGGAAATAAGAAATACAGGAAATGGGGTATAAAAATCTATCTTGCCCTACAAGAAAAGAGAGAAGATGGGGATGGGGGAAAGGAGAGGTGTGATAAAAGTGAGGACAGATTGGGGGAAAGGGTAGTCAGAAAGCATGGTGTTTTGGGGTGGGAGTAGGGGACAGATGGGGAAAAATTTGGAACTCAAAATCTTGGGCAAATGAGTATTGAAAAATAAAAATAAATACATTTTAATAGAAATTATTTTAAAAAAGGAAAAATTATTGGTCTACCTGAAAATCATGATAAAAAAGAGCCAACACCAGAACTAGAGGGTGAAGTAGAAATGGAAAGAATTCACCCATCACCTCCTGAAAGAGATTCCAAAAGGAAAACTACTAGGAATATTGTAGCCAAATTCCAGAGTTCTCAGGTCAAGGAGAAAATATTACAAGCAGTCGGAAAGAAACAATTCAACTATGGTGGAAATACAATCAGGATAACAGAATTTAGCAGCTTCTACATTAAGGGATTGAAAGGCTTGGAATATGATATTCCAGAGGTCAAAGGAGCCAGAATTACAACCCAAAATCACCTACCCAGCACACCTGAGTATAGTACTTCAGAGTAAAAAATGAAATTTCAATGAAATAGAGGACTTCCAAGCATTCTTGTTGAAAAGAACAGAGCTGAATAGAAAATTTGACTTTCAGATACAAGAAACAAGAGAAACATGAAAAGGTAAACAGGAAAGAGAAGTCTTAAGGAACTCATTAAAGTTGAACTGTTTACATTCCTACATGGAAAGATGTTATTTGTAACTCATGAATTCTTCTTCAATATTAGGGTAGTTAAGAGGAAATATATATATATACATATATATATGTATATATGGGTACATATATATGTGTATTATATATGTGTAGGTATGTATATGTACATGGCTGTATGTGTACACACACACACACATAAAGGGCACAGAGTGAGCTGAATATGAAGGGAAAATACCTAAAAATAATAAAATTTACTTTTGAATGGAATGTACTAGGAGCAAGAGAAAGGAAGAAGTAGAATGTAGCAAACCATCTCACATAAAAGAGGAAAGAAAGAGCTTTCACAATAGAGGAGAAAAGGGGATAGATGAAAGGAAATACGTGAGCCTTACTCTCATGGGATTTGGTTTAAGGAGGGTATAATACTCCTTCAATTGGATATGGAAATCTATTTTACCTTGCAGAAAGGGAAAGGGAAAGGGGATAGGAGAGGGATGACAATAAAAGGGACAGCAAGTTGGAGGAAGGAATAATCAGAAAAAAACATTACTGTGAGAAGACAGATCAAAGGAAAGAATGGAATAAATAGAGGGCAGGATAGAACAGAAGGAAATGTGGTTAGTCTTTTACAATATAATTATTATGGAAGTGCTTTGCATTGTTACATATGTATGACATATTGTATTGCTTGTTTCTCAATAAGGGTGGGTGGGAAGGGAGGAAGGGAAAGAATGTGGAACTCAAATATTTAATAATGAAAGTTAAAAATTGTTTTAGCATGCAACTGGAAATTAAGCTGTACAGGCAATGGAGTATAGAAATCTGTTTTGCTCCACAGGAAAATAGAGGGGAAGGGGGATGGAAGAAGTGTGGGTAATAGAAGGGAGGACAGGCTGGAGGAAGGGGTGAATAGGGTGCATACTATACCTGGGGGGGTGGGTAGTGAGAGATGGAGAGAAAATTTTGAATTCAAATAATATTGAAAACAAAAAAAATAAATAAATTATATATTTAAAAGAAAAAAAAGAAGCCCAGGAAAAGTAGCCTCTGATCTAACATACTTCACAGATGGAATTTCTGTATTAAAAAAGGAAGTCTGGGAAGCTATCTTTGGAGCTGTCTCACCACCATCCTAATTTGAACTCAGATTTGGAGGATGGAAACCTCCTACTCCCATATACATCCCTGATGAGATGTCACATGACTACTCAGGATATCATTTAGTAAATTTTTTTGGACTTATATGCCTTGTGTGTGAGTCCTTTCCTCTTCTTCCTTGTTTGGAGTACTGAGTTGCCCCCAAAATTATTCATTTGCACATAGTCCTTGACGCCAAGTAGAGGAATGCACACAGAGATTTCTCAGCTGCAGGACCTGGCCTCTGATTTGGTTAGAGTGAGAGTTACTGTCCTGTGGAACAGAAAGAGTCAAACACAAGGCCTGCAGACCCTATGTGACCTGATACGTTCCCAAATGGGTTCCAAAACAGATTAAATGAAATTGGGAAATATTTAGCAAAATAAATATAATCACAAAAAATATATTTATATAGATAACATTACCTTGAAAAAGTAAGTCAGTATTCAGCTTGCAAGGATTCCTCTCTAGGTATTCATAGCCCCCCTTTCTATTTGAGTTTTGCTCCACTGTTAGAAAGGTAATGTAAAGTAATCAAATTATTCTATATTAATTGCCCTGTATTACCTTATTTAAAAGAAAAGTCCCTTTCCTGTTGTGCTGATAGGAAAAAGAGCTATTAATTAGACCTCAGGGCATATTCTTTCATAATGCATTGGCTACCTTCTATGCTCCAGAGTAGGAGAAATAGGCTTCTCTCCAACATTTGTTGCACAGATATCTTAAATGAGGTTAGCAGTGTTTCCCTCAATGAATTTGGCTGAAGAATTCCTTGTTTAATTCTTGGTAAAATTCAAATTCCCCTGCCTTAGCATTGAAGACCTTTGGAAGATAAAGACAAGCTACCTCATCAACTATCTTTCATAACATCCTAGACAGACCCCCTTGTGCTTAAGGACCCCAGGGGCCACAGGCAACATTCTACTTTATATTATTTATGCATATAGTTTGTTATCAAGGCCAAAGTCTCGCAGAGGCCTATACTTTGGTATTTCTATGATTCTTTGAGATTCTATGTCTGTACGGTATGTCTTGACTACCAGACAATCCATCTTCACTCTCAGTGCTTTTGCCCAGGCTGTCCTCCATATCCAGAATGTTCCTCCTTCTCATCCTCACCTATTGGAATCCTTATCTTCCATCAAGCCACATGTGGTTCAGGTGACGCTTTTTACACGAAGTCATTCTTCATATTCTAATTGTTAGTGATTTCTATCTTATGGAATTACTTTATATTAATTCACATATACTTTGTTTTTATTTATTTTTGTAATTTTACATACACCAAATAGAACATAAGTTTCTTGTATGTAGGAACTATTTTGTTTTGGTTTTGTGCTGCTTAGAATCTACCACAAAGTCAATGATAATAAATATTTTTGAATTAAATTAAACTTTTTATCTCCTCTGTCACCTAGCTCAGTGTTCAGGGCTTAATTGGATTGAATTGAAAATAGTTATGGATGAAAAGTCTTATTACACTGTACATTAGCAGGGTTGAATAAAGTTAAGATGGAGTTGTTATAAATCATCTTAACTCTATAACATACATTAAACTGACACCACTTAGAGGGAGTTAAATGCCTCATTTTAGCTGATTTTTGCCTTGGCAATCTGGGAGAGGCAGATAGAGAAAAAGGCAATTCTAAGTGAATATTAAGAACATAATAAAGCTATAGATTGAGAGCAAGAGACCAGATGATACTTTTCTGATAAGCAGATGTAAGCAGAATCTTGTTATCCTGATGTGGGCATATGGTGGAGAATCAGACATTACAGCTGGAGATTCACTGAAGCAGGTCTATTTTTTTTTTGCATGAAATAATTTCTGACATCCTTGGGTCTCATTTGTGATTTGATCAGCATAAATAAACACAGCTCTCTTTCCTAAAAGTGCATAAATTGATGCTGAAAAAGCAAATAATTGAAGGGGTTTTATTTTTTTATTAGGGATGTGAAAACAACAAAAGTCTCAAACTTACCACTGTTCAAGTAGAAGATCAGAAAACAGCAAGACATGCTCATTATATTTTAAATCTAGAAGAGAAACATGGAAGGGTACACTTGATAGATTTTAAAAATATGAGTCATAGACAGTGCTGATCAACTCTTCTCCATCTCTTGTGGGAATAGAATAGGAGGCCATGCACTTCAAGTCTATGACTGCTGTCTGGAAAGCATTTCTGACAATAGTATAACTGGAAGACTTTAAGAAGTAGAGCTGCAGTGTTTTACTAATCAACATATCAGCTAGCATTTAAGTACTTTCTATGTATTTAGCAGAGGCCAAGCACTGGGGATACAGAAAAGAAAGGTAGAAACTCATTCTTGCCCTCAAGGAGCTCTCTAATTGGGAGAGATGGCACACAAATAGCTATGCCTGTACTATTACATATAGAGAGACAGATAGATAGATAGATAGATAGATAGATAGATAGATAGATAGATAGATAGATAGATAGATTGATTGATTGATACATAGATATCTCTGTCTCTCTTGTAAATAGAAGGTTATCTCAGGGTGATGGCACTAACACTGGGCCTGGGGAGTAGAGGGGGAGCAGCAAAGGGGAGCAGCAAAGGGGAGGTAAGTAGAGAAGTCCTCTTGTAGAAAGTGATATTTAATCTGACACTTGAAGGAAGTCATCGAAGCCAGGAGGTGAAGGTGAGGAAGGAAGCATTTCAGGCATGGGGGACAACCAATGAAAAGAAAAGGAGTCAGAAGATGAAGTATCATCTATGAGGAAAAGCCAAGAAAGCTGGTATTGAGGAATCATAGAGAACACAAAGGGGAATAAAAGTATAAGAAGCCTGGAATGGTAGGAAGGAGTCAAGTGGTGAAGGGACTTCAAAAGCTAAATAGAAAATTTTATATTCTATGCTGGACGTAATAGGGAGCTATTTGAGTTTATCAAGTAGACTATCTCTTTTCAGCCTAGAATGACGAAGATGGAATTGATTTGACAGGAGGGGATAAGCTGTTCCATGCATAGAATTTACTACGGCATGGCCTAGTAGAAAAACATTGGATTTGCAGCCAGGAAACTTGAATTTAAGCTTCCCTGCTTCCAACATTTATTGTGTGAACTTAGGAAAGTTACTTAGCCTGTCACTTACAGAGAAGATACTTTGCAGAATTCAAAGTTATATAAATATGAGTTATTTTCAAACTTTAACATATTAAAAACGTTTTTCTAGAATATAATTTATGTCTCTGGAGTAAAAAGCACAGTTAAACAAAGCCAGTTACGCGTTGACCTGGCTGGATATCGTATGCAGCTTTTCGTTCCCATAGTCTTTCACATCTCTAGCATAAGGAGAGAAGTAAATGTCCTCATTTCTCCTGCAGGTCAAAGACTGGCTTTTCTAATCACGTAGTATTTAGTTCAATTTATTGTTCCTTCCATTTACGTTGTTGTAATCATTGGGCATATTGTTTTCTTGGTTCTGCATAATTCACTCTCTATCATTTCTTACAAGTCTTCCCATATTTCTCTGAATTGTTCCTATGTGTTATAATTTGGACAGTAATATTGAATTACATTTATATACTGCAACTTGCTTAGCCAGTGGGCACCCAATTTGTGTCCAGTGCTTGGCTACCAACCACAAAACGAAAACACTGATATGAATGCTATGGTACATATATGTAACTGGATGGAAAGGCTCAGCTTTCTAGCTATGCTTAGAAGCAAAAAAACTCTGCTGACTGTTTTGACTTCTGAATGCCTGAAGGAGATGTAAGGAGGAAAGAAGAGAGAAAGGAAACAAGCCCAGGGAAATATACAAGGTAGCAAGGGTCACAGAACAGAACAGAGCAGAAAAGAGAGGGAGGATTGTAGCTGCTAGAATTCCTTCCATGGGCAAATTCCAGAGAATCTTTTTTTTAAACAGGGAGCTTGAAAGAGTAAAAGCATTCCTTATCCCAACCCTCTTTATGATCCCCAGATATTCTTGGTTTGGGCGCACTTTGCAAGTAGGCATTATAGCATTTTTCGTATGTGTAGCCACAGTACCTAGCAGAGTGCCTCAGTACATAGTGACTATTTAATAACAGCTTATTGATTTATTCATTGCTTGGGTGCTTTTATTATCTAAGTAGAAAATCCAGAAACAAGGCAAAAACAATTTAAATATTTACACTTAATTCCATTGATCAATCATTTACTATTTATTAAGCTCCTACTACATACCAAGCACCAGATTAAACACTGAGGATACAGAAAGATTAAAAAAACCCAGTCTCTGCTTTATTAAAACTATGGGATGCTTAAATGAATGTCTGAACTTGTGAAAACAGGAGGAAGTGACTTAAGAGTAGAATATTAAGTCACAAATAGATAAGAGATCTTAAAAAGAAATAATTCATTTCATTTCCTGGAATGGAATGGGATCTACCCAAGAAGAGGTTAACAAAAACTGCCTATGAGCCAAGTACCAACTGGTGTCATTCATGTCGTGGAGAAGCTGTCCAGGCAGTTTTAGGTTTGTGCACCCCCTATGACCAGAGGAGATGGTATAGCCAATAAGGTATCTATCTTCTGAGTCTAGTCCATGGCCAAGAGAGTAAATAAGTAGGTCTGAGTCTAGTCCATGGCCAAGAGAGTAAATAAGTAGGTCTGGGTCCATAGCTTATGTACAGAAGCTCATTAAACCCCTTGTCTGAGAATTAACATAGTAACATATAGTGCCCCTATATATTTAAGGAAAGTAGCATTGAGACCCAACAGGGCAAAGATTTTTTTCACAACTAACAGTTTCCTTTCTTACCCTATCCACAGGGGCTTTGTTCATGCAAAAAGTATTTCGTTTCACCTAATTAAATTGCTTATTTTACCTTTTGTGATTTCCTCTATTCTGACCTGATGAAGAATTCTCCCCGGTTGTTTTTTGTATGTTTTTTTTTTTTTAATAGAGGATCAGACATCACAGGGTGAACTGGATTTAAATGAGACAGAGTTGCACAAGTTGTCAGCTTCAGTCCTTCTTCCAGAGTCATCAAAGTCCAGTGCCAAGACAAAAGTCAGATGGCCCAGGATGCTGTGGATGATCTCGGGATCTTTAGTGTCTGATGGAGTTCTTAGTATTCCACAGTACCTACTTCAGCCTCCTTTGTGGCCTTTGGGGGAGAAAATATTGTTCTCATTCAACCCTTCCACCAGGGGGAAATTTTCACCTGCCTAGTACCTAATTCATCGATAGATTTGATGCCTGTTGGTTATCCTCAACCTGGTTTAGCCTACCTTCTGAGACAACTTTTCTGGGTTCTGGCTGCTGCTCATATTGCAGCTTTTTGGAGCCACAGGTGAAACCTAGGTGACTGGTTGGACAACAAACAGCAAAGCCCTGAAAAGGGTTTCATGTGTCCTCACACCAGAGGTGCTAGTTCTCCCTTAACACTTCATGCACCCCTGTCCCTAGTTACAGTTCTGATAGGTACCACAAATGAATTTTTCTCCAGATTGAAAAAAATCTCAATTTTAAAAGTTCATATGACTTTTGTATTTATGTCATAAGTCCATTTGAAAGTTATTGCTGTATATGGTGTAAAATGATGATCAAATCCTATTTTCTGCCAAATTGTTTCACATTTTTGCCAGTAGTCCTTGTTGAAAAGAGAGTCCTTCTCCAAGAAGTATGTATTTTCTTGGGTTTTTCAACCACTGGGCTGCTGAGGTTGATTATTTCTGATTCTTCTCCAGTCCATTCAGCTAATGCATTTTAAAAAATGTTTTGACCAGTGCCAATAGCTTTTATAACTACTTTTTTTAAAAAATTAATATGATGCTTTCTGTTTATTGGGTGCATCTATTATGGAGGATTTATACAAAGACAAAATCAAAAGTTATGTAGTATAGATATAGATACATTGTGGTTTGCAATGGTGGACAATTAGGTGATGCAGAGAATAGATTACCAGGCCTGCAATTAAGAAGACTCAACTTCCTGGGTTCAAATCTGGCCTCAGACTCTTGCTAACTGTATGACCCTGGGCAAGTCACTAAAATCTGTTTGCCTCTGTTTCCTTATCTGTAAATTGAGCTGGAGAAGGAAATGGTAAATTACTCAAAAATCTTTGCCAAGAAAATCCTAAATGGGGTCACCAAGACTTGGACAGGACTGGGAAACAAATGAAATTTTTAAAAATCCATGGAGGAAATAGCCATGCCAGTGAAATCATGGCTTCATCAGTGCAAGTATCAATAGAAGTATGATTGTTGCTGCAATTGTTTTTAGACCTAACTTGTTTCATAGTAGGCTGTCTATTTTCTAGGCACACCTGCTTCTCTTGCTTGGTGTCCTGTCTTGTCCCTTCTTTGAAGTACCACCTATCTGAAATCTTCCTTGCTGCAAAGTTCCATTAGGGAGGTAACACTGTGCTCATGAAAGAATGATGCATCTGAGAGCAGAAGGTCTGAATTTTAATCCCATTTCTGTTGTTTGCTTCCTGAATGATCTTGGACTCATCTTAACTTTTCTAGGCCTGTTTCCTTAGCTATAAAATGAGAGGTTTGGAATAGCTGACCTCTAAGACACCTTCCATCTTTAAGGCTATGATCCTATGATCTCCCTTGTAAACTCAGTAATTGGAACTCCACTGTCTCTGACAGTGACGCAAAATCAACTAGATAGGCCTAATCTTGATCCCCAAGCTTCCCTATAAAACAAATGACACTTTTAAAAATTGTTGAGTGACAGTTCAGGTGTCTTGTACTAAAGAACTGAAGGAGTAACAAAGGTCCTGGCATGACCTGGGTGTCAGGACAGGGTTTCTTACCTACCTTTTCTTTTTTGGGGAGGAGAGTGAACGCGTAAGGAATCAGGGTTAGGTGGCTTGCCCAGAGTCATATAGCTAGGAAGTATCTGAGGTTAGATTTGAACTCATGTCCTCCTGACTCCAGGGTCAGTGCTCTACCCACTGTACCACATAACTGCCTCATTGCCTGTCCTTTCTTCCTCCTTTAGGTCAGAATATTATGATACCCAGAGTCTGGAATCTGGGTATCATGATAGATATGTCTGCTGAGATGTGGTTGTACCACTTTTTTCCCCTGGTGACTGTGATCCTAAATATAGCCTTAGACTATTTTTCTACTACTAGTCACTATGTTCCATCTACCCATTTATTTAAAGTTAAGTTCACTCCTTTAGGTGAGGTAAATTGTACCCATAATAAAACAAAGTCTATTGCCTTTACCATTTTTGTTTGGATAAGGCTCATGGAGAAGCATGAACAGGGAAATCTAGTATCTTATCCACCTCTCTCCAAATGGGTCTTTGATTCCTACTTGGAGGAGAGCAAGAGAAGGGGCCATAAGGATATTTTCTTGTGAGAAATTGGGATCCTAGATTAAAATTGTCTGTCTTCCTAAACAAAAGAACTCTAGGAAAATGATTTTCTTCTTAGGTTTAAGCTATTTCCTTGGTCTCAATCCCTCAAAAGAGGAAAATGTTTGCCAAGCTTAGCTACACAAGCTTGGTTCCATCCTACCAAATTCTAGCTAAATAAATGACCATCACAGATAGCTACTCAGTTGACCATTTATCAAAGCAGATAGCAAACAGAAATCAGAAAAAGTTATACAGATTAAGTAAACGAGGTCTTCTACTGGGAGCAAGCTATCTCTGTTCAACTAAGAGAAAGAGACCTTGATCTCTTCAGAGAAAAAATTACCCAGTGTCTGTATGGAGGCAATCTGAAAATTAAGAACGGTGATGAGGAACTGTCTTTACATGTATACCTTCAAATGTTTTCTCTTTCTTCTCAGTCACTCCAGAAGACAGTCTTGAACTGTGTTTCTACAGTTCTCTCCCTCAAGAGTATCTGAAACATGCATGACCTCTCTCCAAGTAGGAAAGAAAAAGAATCTCCGCTCTGAAGTTCTTACACCAACTCCAGTCCTCACACAGGCATGTGACATTGAGTCATTATTCTCTCTACCAATGAGAAGAGTCGTATTCAAATGTTCCAGTTTTGCTTGAAACCTGAATTATATTAATCTTTTACACTTTATTTTCTTTTCAATTTTTGCTATGCTCTATGAAAATTCATCTCTGGGTTCTCAAAGCCAATACCAGTAGATCACAATAAATGACCATTAGCCACAAACCAGAAAGATTTTAAGGAAGAACCAAGTGGTGAAGTGTGTGTCTCCCAAGGATGACCCTAGCTTAGGTTATGGAGATTTAGCAAAAAAGGACCCCCATCAATGATGAATATTTTTTGAACACTACATGTAAAGGGTACTCTGGTGGGATTAATACTGACACTAATTACATTTTAGCTCTATGAAATATTGAAGTAACAGTGTATCATACCATAGTCTCTAAAGTTTATTACTTTTCTAAGCATTTTCCTATAAGTAATACACTGCATCTCTCAGGTCCTGGAATTTCCCCTGGCTGTCCACCATAAAAGAATGCTTTTGCACCTCTGCTCCAGCTGCCTTCTTTTCTTGCTTCCTTTAAATCCAGCTAAATCCCACCTTTTACTGGAAGCCTTCCTCAACACCTCTGAATTTTAGTGCCTTCCCTCTGTTAATTATCTCCTGTTTATGCTGTTTATAGCTAGCTTGGTATATATTTGTTTGCATGTTGTCTTTAAGCTCTTTAAGGACAGAGACAGTTTTTGTCTCTTTTCTGTATCCCCAAGGCTTAGTACAGTGCCAGGCACATAGTAGGTACTTAATAATGTTCATTAATTGATTAATTGAAGATAGGACAATTTCAAGAAGACAGATATTTTTTTTCTTCCCTTCATTACTCTGCGGACCATATCTAAAAGAAGAGATGAGATCATTTAGTTAGTTTGAAGCTCTATGAGCAAAATTTGGTTTCCTAGCAACTGGAACTGCCTGAAAGCTTTCTTCCTTTGTTTCAAGATTCTTCCCTGTCTGCTAATACTTTAACTCCTCGTGTAGGCTCTTCTGCATCTGTCTTCCCGGAAGAAATCTGTTTAGAAAAATCAGGTATAAGTCAAAATGGCTGAAATTTTTGTAACCCAGTGGTTATTATTTCCACATAAGCTACCAAGATAAGAAGAGTAAAAGCAAATCAAGAATTCACACTGTAAAAAGAAAATCATAAGTAATTAAATGATAATTGTTTGTTTCCTTTTCTCTTGAGCTCCAAAGTGTGAAGTGTATTGGAATAGTCCAAACGGCTACTCTAACGGTTCTTTTAGTTCTGCTAATGGAAATAAAAAGAATCAGTAGAGTCAATTAAGCAGTCAGGTACCAAGAATATAATAGAAACATGCAACCTTGAAATCTAGGAGAAGTATAGGGATGAGCTGCTATTAACTATTAAAAGACAAGAGTAGAGAGAAGTGGTAATTAACTCCTGAACTATAAGCATGATATTCATTCCCACCTAATTAAAGTGGATAGTTTTTCTCAAGGGAAAGGTCTGTAACTGTATGCTATTTGCCAAGTCAGAATACTGCTGAGTGCTTCTCTGGAAGAGGGTTTGAAGGGAGAGAGTTTTGAGAGGCAAGATGTGAACTTTTGAACAGCAGACTGGAAAGATCTACTTGGAACAGCAGACTATGCAGGGGACAGTGGTCCTCCATCTTTTCCCTTAACTTCCAGTGCCTACAACACTAAAGGGAGTTGAGAGGAGACTTCCCTTCTTAAAATCATTGTCGCTCTACTTGATTGAGCTGGAGTGTTTTATCCAGCCACCAGTCAAAGAGCTCCTTTACTACTATATTCTTTGAGTAATTCTAACTTATATAACTTCACCAACTCTTGCTTGCTGTTTTTCTTAGATAAATGAGTTTACATGGTATTCAATATTCGCGGTGATTTCTTGTGTATCCTGCATTTAATAGGAGGGAACTCAACTGTTGACATGAAGCTATTACCCTACCTTTGAGGGATGTGGATATAGGGCATTGATTCTGTGGGGGGAAAATACTTCATTATTTATCATTTATTGATATTGTTTGAACCTAGCTTTATATGGCTAGAAATTGTCTAACCACAAATTGGAGAAGACATGCTAACCTCAATTGTGCTCCTGTGAAGCAGGGAATGTTTGAATTCCACTAAGTCTTGCTTTACCCAATGCTTATGTGTTGGGTTCCCGAAATTTGAATGGTTACACTTACTGATAAACATCTCAATGACCCTTGTCTGGGAACTGTCCCCTCTGTAATCTTGCTTAATTGCTTATACATGCAGTTCCCTCAAGTATTATTGTCTGAATCTTATATAAGGTAAACTTTTCAGAGACTGTGGAGGAAGCCACACTTTCCTTTTCACTTTCTCCTTACCAAACAACCTTATTTGTTTTCCTAAAGTTATTTGGGGATTTGTTATCACAACCATCAATCCTAAAGACCAAAGGACACTCTTTAGATTTCAAATTTTACAAGTATGGAAGACAGATATAATTCCAGCCCCAAACCCTTCTTGGCAAACACCTAACCAACCTCCTTCCCCCTGCTCACATAAAATGGTTCCCTTTAGAGATGGGTGAACCAGAGCCCAGATCAGAAGTTGATTAATTCTATATATGAGCAAAGTCAAATCTTTATATTTGGATATCACCAATCCTACACCTACCTTATAGAAAATTCAAGATGCTTATTTCTTCAGGCTTCTCCAAAGGGATGCAAAAGGATGTAATATCTGCCTATTGCTCATAGACCACATTGTATCATGGAAGTCCAGAGTACTTAAGCCAAACAGATATAATTCAGCAGACACATGCATGGAGCAAGATAGCAGAAATGAGCAGAGAGCCAATCAAGATGACTAGAAGATGAATGGAGGTCCTGATTATTAATCCACTACCTTTGGCAATCTTGGGGAACTTCCTTCGGTAAAAGTAACTGCAATCCTGAGTACTGAGTACCAACTCAATGACATTAGGAATATTAGGAGTAATTAGGGTACCAACTCACTGAGTACCAATTCAATGACAATGACAATGGGAGTACAAAGTCTGAGAGAAGCCTCTCTGAAGAGATATCATTGAACCTCCACTTCTCCCTCCCATCCTACTCTTCCTGCCTTGGCCTGAAGATCAGCTTGCCTAAGGTTCTAGCAGTTGACCTAGTTAACATACTGTCCTTCCCAACACACACACACACACACACACACACACACAAAACATACCCACACACACACTGCTAATCTTAAATAAATTAATATCATTTGGAACGGTAGGTAAGTGTCATTGTGAAAAGGACTCTGAAACTTGTGTTCTTCCTCTAGGTCTACCACTCAATAATTGTGTGACTGGGCAATTCATAATGCTTCAGAGCCTTAATCTCATCTATGAAACTGAAGTGCTAGATTAGATAAACCCTGACAGTTTTGACAACTTTTTTTAAATTTCTTTGGAAAAATCTGGTACAAAACCAGAGTGGTTAAAACTTTCCACCCTTTCATGCTCATTTTAAATGTGTGTTATTCTATTTTTTTAATTCAATTTCATTTTATTTTCAATTATGAATTCCCTTCCCTTATTCCTTGTCAAGAAAGCATGAGAAATGAGAAATAAAACATGTCATAAATATGTATAATAAAACAAAACAGATTCTCACATTAGCCATATCTAAACACACACACACATGCGCGCACACACACACGCATGCACATACGCACGCACCTCAATCTGTACTGAGTTCTTCACCTTTCTGAAGGTGGGGAACATGTTTCATCATGAATCCTCTGGAATTGTGGTTGGTCATTGTGTTGATCAGAGTTTGTCATTATTGTACAAATTTTTCTCCTGGCTCTGCTCGCTTCACTCTGTGTCAGTTCATAAAATCTTCCCAGGTTTCTCTGAAACCATCCCCTTCAATGTTTCATACAACCCAGGAATAAATGTGTAATTATTCTAAAGTAGCATGGCCACCTCAGTTCTCAAAATATGATAAATGGATCAAAGTAGAGAAGAGATATTGGAGTGGAAAAGATGTTTTAGAGCAGGGATATGCTAAAAATATGCAAATCCACAGTTACTCATGCAGGAAATATTTCCATGGTTTATTCTGATCAACTTCCTGAAAAGAACAGAAGTTCTACCCACTCAAATCTCAGCCTTGTGGCTTTCCCAGGTAACCCCAGACACAGGTTTGTTTCTTTTTCCTGTCTACTCTGCCTTCCCTTTCTGTGACCATTTTCTCCTCTTTCAGTGTTTTTTTTTCTCTTTTCTCACATTTACTGAGAGTTTTTTAGCTATTGTTCCTTTCCTAAAGAAAAGAATATGATGAATTAGTTTATACTAAAATAACTCACATTAGTTACTTTGTTTCCGTCTCTTTTCCCTTCCAAGAGTCTGTAGGACAATAATTTTTATAGAAAAGGTAAGAATGATGAAATTTGAAGGACATAGGTATGGGAGATAGTTTGGGTCAGAAGTACCTCCCCAGAAAACTCTTGCATCACATTTGACCACCAAGTTTGACTATTCATAATTCTAGCCTGAAATTATGAAAACCTTCCAGCTTACTCCAAGAAGTACTTTCCAGTCATTGAGATGTTTTCATACTAGTATTGGTTCAAGTTCTACTGAAGACACATGAAATTCTTGACTTAAGAATAACTCAAGTAAAATTCAATACTTAATGAAACTGTTTAATAAAAGGATCAGAGGTGGCAGTTTATTTTATGTGACAACATTCAAATGCAGTAAAATGATAGTTATCAAGTTTTTTCACTCCTCCAACAATCCTAAGTAATTTCACATCATAGACATATTCTTGACTTAGACAAAACTAATACCTATATAACCACCAAAACAACCTTTCACAAAATCCTTCAAAATATTCTTCAAATATGTTTATTATTCAGAATATAGGGTCCTGTGAATTTTTTAGAACTGCTAAACAAAAAAAAGAAGCAAAGCCAAGTTATTCTCATGTATGTTCCACTGTTTCTTACTTTCATAAAAAAAAATTTAAACCATCTCTTTTAAGAAAACTATCTTATGGCTGTAACCAAATATATCATATCGATTTGAATATAGGTCATACATTTCCCACTCCTCCCCCAAAAAATGAACTTACATAAAACCTGAGTACAGCTGATAACCAATAATTTTGTTTTTAGTGTGTATATTTCCTTTTAAAGAGATAGGCTTTAGAGATATGGTTGTAGACGGATCAATATGCTGATTACCGAAATAACTTTTAAATGCCTTTACAAGGATCTCCATGTCATGGGAACATTTTTCAATGATGCATTTCATCTGTATAAAACTTGGATTTCCCCTATATCCAATAGTTATTATTAGCTAAGAAAATGCAGTGGACATCCTAGTCTCCCAGTCCAGCATCCCTCTTGAGTCTATTAGCTGGTCTTAATTAGCCCTTAGGCTCTGGAATTGGTCATGGCCTTAGAAAGGAAATATAAAAATAGCCACATGCCACTTACCTGGTCAGCATCCTATCAGTCTTGCTAATGGGTAACCTTTCCTGATCTCTGTCTTACTAGTTAGCACACATAGGATCTCTCTTTCTGATTATCTATATTTCTTCATTTGGGTGCCTCCCCCCTCCCTTTTTATCCTCTCCTGGCCCCCGCTTTGTCTCTTCCTTCCCCTCCCTGCCTCCCTCTTTCTCCCTGTCTCTCTCCTCCCTTTTTTCCCTCCCCCATCTCAAATTATTTCATGTTTACTTATCTTTGTCAGTATTTTAATATATAAATTTTTTGAGTGAAGGGATTTTGTCTGTTTCTCTCCGTGCCCGATACCGGTATCTCATCTATACATGGTATCTGCTGTAATGGATATATATTGTTGAACTGAACTGAATCTCCTAGCTTTCCTTTCTAATTTGTTTTATGCAGCATTCAGAAAATGCTACTCCATCTGTCTCGAGGAACATGCTGGGATTCATTCTGTAGTCAATTTAACTCAACAAGCATTTATTAGGTGAACAGGGCAATAATCTCCTCTTTGCAATCTCTTAGACAATTTAGATTTTTTTTTTCTCTCCTTACTTCTCTCCTCTTTCCACCCTCACATCACATCTCCCTCTGCAATTTTCTTCCTAGTAATTAGGACTGTGATGGGCTATAGAAAAGAAAGCAGAGAACTCCTGGGACTAGGAATGTCTAATCTTGCCCAACAGAAATATTCTGGAATTATTCAGGAACTTGAGTAATAGGAACTTCTGGTCATGTCCTCTGCCTTCTGCTCCTCAGCTAACTTTCAGAATTAGAGTTTGTTTCTGTTTAACAAAAACAAAAAAAAAATATTGCCTCAGGAAAGTAGGCTAGAATTCTGGTGAGGACTGTAACTTCTGTTTAAAGATTTTTAAAAAGAAACTTTTTTTATGGCTGCTTTAGGCCTCTATGTCCAAAGTAAACAATTCCCTTAGTTCCCTACTACTGGCCTATTATATATCTACATGTGCTTTGGAGAATAAATGGACTCCAGACATCTTCTGGTCTTACCTACCTTGTATTGTACTTCTCCAGGAACAACAAATGACAAAATGTAAGGGTCAAAAACCACGTAACACCTTATTTAGTGCCTTTTTCCCTCCTAATAGAATATGCTTTATTCTTTCCTTTTCCCTTCTTCAATTCTACATTACATTTACACTGTACCTGGCATGTATTAGGAAGAAATTTGGATCCTGAACTACTAACATTTGGAATCCATTTCTGTTTACTCAAATCCAATCTCTTATTCTAATCCACATTCATCTTTTCCTTCTGAAATGTCAGCTGATTAGCCTCCTGCCCATTGCTGATAGCCAACCTTTAAAGTCCCACATGTTTTTGAGGAAATTTCTATTATGGCAATACATAAGTAATTAGGTTCATCTTCATTTTATATTCAAGTAACAAATAAGACTGCTAGCCAAGTACTTGATCCATTGATAATGTTAACAGTCCTACACTTATCCAGGCATTGCACATCCTACTCAACAATAGAGGACTCTCTGAGGAGACAAGTTTTCTGTGGTTCTGCTTACCTCTGTTCCCCTGCTTGGATTCTTTTGTGAACAGTAGTGCTTGATTATTGATATAGACATGTGGTGTGTATGGTTTTGAGTTAATAATGTGGTACAAGGGAAAGGACTCTGGACTGAGAATCAAAGGGCCTGGGTTTAAATCCTATTTCTGATACCACTGTGATCTTGAGCAAGACATTTAAATTTCCTAGAGTGAGCTGTCCAGGTACTAGAGTGAAAAATAAATTAGGGTCTGTATTACTTGGAAACTTATGATGCAAAAGCACCAAGCCCTGGTAACTGTCTTGGCTGAGAAGAGATGGAGTTAGATCCTCTGATCTTTTGGCTCTGAACCCCCATTCTTTTTCTTATCACTTCCAACTTTCTGTCCTCTTGAAATGACAAATAAACTTCATCTGATTGACTGAAGAAGCTAAAATTGCCACCCTGAAGGGAGTTTTTCTTTATTGCATAAAATATAATATATTAAAACCATACCAAAATATTGATCAGTTTCTATCTTTGTATATTATTGAGATTAATGTTTAAAGAAATAGACATGTCTAAGCACAATTTAAGTAGCTTTTTCTACCAACTTTCAGCTACTAATTCTATTGTACTTATATTGTATAGCAGAAGAAAAATAAGATTGTGGGTAATGTCACTGGAGTAGGATTAGAGGATCATAGATCTAGATTTTAAAGGGATCTTAGAAACCAGCTGGTTCACTCTTCCCCATACCCTATTTTAAAGATTCTGGAAAACAGAGGCCCAGAGAGGTTAAATGATTTGCCTAAACTCACACAGGAAATATCACATATAAGTATCAGAGGTAGAATTTGAATTCAGGTCTTCTAACTACAGAGCCAGTACTCTTCTCTTTGTACTTCACTAGAAGGAAGAGATGTTCATGTTACCAGAGGTCAGGATAAGACTGAAGAACTATAAATCTAAGTAGTCAGGCTGGGTTTAGAGGAGCTACAATAAGAAATAAGGAATTAACTAAGAAATAATCAGGAGGGCATTTTTATAACAATAGTCCCTGGAGGTCTGAAAGAGTAAATAAATCTCAGAAAGCAAGCATAAGCAAAAAGACAAGGACAAAAGTAGTCAGGTAAAACTCTAAAGGAGATGCAGGTCTAAGAGACCAGGAATCAAGAGGGCAAGTATCCTCAGATGCCCTCAAAGTCAAAGACAATCAGCTATCAACTGAGGATGCACAGCTGATATTGCCTCTGAGCTCCTTGTCTGATTGTAGGAAGAGTCTATCACCAGCTGGGGAAAGACTGGGAGAGATGTAAATCAGATAAGTTCTGAAAAGTCACTGCTTTCCCAGGAAGATTTCCTTACTGAGTCTAAATAAAAAGTCACCTGGCAAGTTCTGGATGTCAGTGTAATGTGCTGAAAAAACCACCATGTGGAGTGTCAGGAGGCATGTCCCAGAGATAGCATTTACTCTCTCTTTGTCTCTCTCTCTCTCTCTCTCTCTCTCTCTCTCTCTCTCTCTCTCTCTCTCACACACACACACACACACACACACACACACACACACACACACACACATACATATATATGTGTATGTATGTGTCTTTCCTTTCCTTCCCTTCCCTTCCCTTCCCTTCCCTTTCCCCTGTCCTGTGTTCTCCCAAAACCCTAAACCTACCGCACTCTGAAACTGGGACCCCAATGGGCCCCTGCCAAGGGCTCCTGGATGTTCCTAGGTTTACAGTCTTTATCAACAGTAACTGTTGCTGTTTCCCACCCAGCCTGATGTCTTTGTTTTTCTTGACCTCTCTAAAGCAGCCATGCCCTGGCAAGGTTACTATGTAACGCATAACCAGACAAGATGCCATAGGCCTGTAGTCCCTGTTCATGGAGACACTTAAGATGAGTGGATTCCTTGAACTAGGGAGTTCTGGGCTACAGTGACCTATGTCAGTAAGATGTCTGCAATAAGTCTAGCACTTATATGATGAGCCCTTGATTTGGGGGTGGGGAACATCAGGCCATCTACAAAGCAGGATACCAGCCCAGGTAAAAATCGGACAGGTCAAAGCTTCCATGCCCATGATCAGGCCTAGGAGAGGCCATAGAACTACTAGCCTGAGGGAGATAGGGAGACCAGTCTTAAAAAAATAAAAATTAAATTAAAAAAAAGACTGCTCAAACAGGCCTATTCAATGAATGGGCATTGCCTCACCCTAAGTGAGTACCTGCAAAGACCTTGGCCTAAAGGGCCCAAGGTCTCCCAGTGCATCCTGGGCCATTTTCAGTCATCCTGATGAATACCTGGTCACTGGGTTCAGATGGCTCTGGAGGAGAAGTGAGGCTGGTGACCTGTACAGCCCTCCATCACTCAAAATAAGGTCAAGTACAAGTCACGTCATCGTTTCTCTGATGGCATGGTCTTCTTTGGCAACAAAGAACAAACACATTGATATGTGGGTATATTTATTTATAGCACGTTTACTTGTAGCACATATATAAGCTTGAGGATTCACTCTCCCAATCCCAATAACACTTACCCTGGTTCCCTGAGTTTGGCTATATCCCCACCAACCCTAGGGTTATGGATGGTAGCCACAGAGGGATGAATCATTCTTCTAATGTGAGGTTTGAGCACCATTCTAGCATGTTCCCTCCAATATCAAGAGTCAATGATTATTGCCCTGACATAATTTGCCAATTCTAGTTAGTGTCGCTCCATCATCATCTAACTAATTGATAACTCCTTAGCAATTAACATCAATTAGATTTTACAAAGTGAAATTTATTAAGAAGATATATCAAGAACAAAAGTACAAACACCACCCCACTTCAATTTAAGAAGGGGGTGGGAGGTAGGGAACATGCTTCCTCATGTGGGTTGGTAGCAGGAAGAGCACACTGTGCATATGCAAAAGACTGGGACAATATTGGCCAGTTCTCTGTTACATGTAAAACAAAGAGAGTTCCACTAGATGGCCCCAAAATTCCCTTCCAGTTCTAAAAGTCTAACTGTATAGTCAGAAATCTGAATTATATTTGTTTAGGTCGTTCTTTGGTGCTTAAGAGTAGATCTGTTTAAAAAAAAAAATCCTTAATGACAGTTCAACTCATATTGTCTAGGAGTCAGTATACAGAGTACTTAAAAGCTGGGATCTGATGTGTCCCACAAATTTAAGTCCAGGGACTGTGCATCTAATCTCTGTGATGGGTGTTGGGAGATAAGTAATTCTGAGGCTGAAACAGTAGGATATATCATAACCACTCAGATGCCTTCTTGGATACACCTAGGGGCTAGCTCTTAAGCAGTGAAGGATCTCCAGCTCCTGTGAAGCAGAAACACCACATAAGAACATGAAAGATTGTTCTTCCTTGAAGGCAATGAGAGAACCCTATAACCAAGACACCCCTTGGTTTAGGCATAATTGGCAAGCTAGTTCCCCATTCTCACAGGCCACACTTTAGTTGGTCTGTTCATGATAAATAGTGCTAAGAGGCCAGAATGACTAAGTAGAAGTTAGGTGGCAAAATGATTAAAGCACTGGGCCTATGTATTGATAATGCATTTTTGCTTATTGTTAATACAATTTTACTTCTTAATGGGAAGATATTTCCCATCCATTAATTATGTTTAAGTCACATGGAAGCCTGAGTCACATGAATCAAGTCATATGGAACAGGAAGGGGTAGAGCAGGAGGGGTGAAGCAGGAAAAGCTGAGCTAGAGCTGAGCTGAGAGGAAATCGATCAGAGTAGTTGGAACTGAGGGGAAGAGATAATGCAGGCAGCTGGCTGGCATGAGTGGGAGAGTTTGTGATTTGTTTAAGTGAGCTGGTTTGTGGGAAGCCTAATGGAGGGAAGGCTTGGGGAATAGTGTTGCCCTTTGTATTGTTACTGTGTATAGATTGGTTTTTTTCTGTTACTATGATGGATTTGGCTTTCCAGTGTCTGAATAAATGCTTTGGTTCTGTCTTTCATGGGAAGTCTGTTGTATTTCGCAATTCAGAACTGTGCTGGCACATTCATGGCTGCCGTAGGTGCTAGCATTGGTGCTACAGCCTGGAAGATCATAATTCAAATGTAGCCTCAGACACATCTAGTTGTGTAACCCCTGGGCAAGTCACTATTTACCTCAATTTCTTCAACTATAAAATTGGAATAATATTAGCACCTACCTCACAGAGTTGTTGTGAAGATCAAAGGAGACATTTGTAAAGTGCTTAGCACAATGCCTGGTATATAAGTGGCACTTAATATATGCTTGTCCCCCTTTCCCTTCCCCTTTTGCTGTCCTATAGTATGTATGGAGGCCCTGATATTACCTTCCTATGAATAAACATAAGTGAGCTCCTCCACTCTCATGCTCATTGCTAACATAGCTCTTGTTTGTTGTAGGACAATAGAAGAGTTGCTTCTCTGAGCATCAGTTTTAAAATCTATAAAATGGATGGTATTTGGGGACAATGCGATCATAGTAGACAGAGAGACTAAAAAACCTGGCTTCAAATCCTGCCTCTGATATGCACTAGGAATATGACCCTGGGTAAGTGACCACATCTCAGTAATACACACAGGCAGCTCTCAGTTATAGCAAGGAGGTCTTCCATACTGAGAGTTGTCTACAGTTAGAAAATCAGAAGTCTAGGACAAAACCTACCTCCACCTGAACCCTACCTACCTCAGGAGATTGCCAAGAGGAAAGCTCCTTATAAAGTATTAATGAAAAGGGGAGCTTACTTTCAAAAATGAGAAATGGCTTTCGGCTGTCATTGATTCATTCCATTACACACTACGGCAGGAAGATTATGAAGACAAAGTGAGTGAGTCTGCAACTGTGTGAATTCCCTATGCCCATTTTTTCCCCTTCAATCAGCAAAAGGCAATTCTGGCAAATATTTCTAGCAAGTTATTTCTCTCTGAGGAGAGTTTTTCACTGTAAGTACAGGTAGGTGAGGTGGGTTGTAAGGAAAAAATTTTGCTTTGGACAAGCTATATCTAGACTGAAGTTTTTGAAGATTATTGTTACAGATTGCACTCCCTCCTGGTGTTCCTAAGAGTGTTGACTTCAATGAGTCTAATGACTATCTTTCTTTTATCTTTAAAAGCTGCAAAAAGGCATGTCCACAATTCAAGTTATGGGATCACAGAAATCTCAGAGCTAGACAGGATTTCATAGGACTCCATATAGAACAACCTTAAAAATGAATAATAATCCCCTTTATAGGACACCTAGCAAATAGTCATTCTTTGTCTGAAGTCTTCCATTGAGGGTGGCATGTAGGTGGCAAAATGGATAAAGTCCTAGCCATGAAGTCACAATGCCTTGAGCTCAAGTCCTACTTGTCTCTTACTTAGCTATGTGATCCTAAGCAAGTTATTTAAGCTCATTCAGTCATAAAAGTTTCCTTTTCTATAAAATAGGCATAACAATACCTCCCTTACAGAATTGTTGTGAGATGTAAATGAGATAAATATGCATATGTACAAGGGTTTTGCTAGCTTTAATGTACCATGTAAATGCTAGCTATTCTACCTGTTAAGGAATTTTTCTATATGTAGACATGCTCTTTTACAACTTCTACCCAGTTCTCCCAGGTTTATCTACTCAGAGTAAGCGGAATAAATCAAATGTTTCTTCCACATGATAGCCCTTATCATATTTTAAAAGAGCCTTCTTCTTGTCCCATTAAGACTTCATTCATGATAGGCATCATTTCCACTTCCTTCAACTGATCCTCTTATGACATCTCAAGGTTCTTCGCTATCCTGATTACTTTCTTTGAATATTCTAAAGCTCATGTGCTACACATAGTACTAACTAGTGAGCATACAGATACGAAAGCAAAATGGTCATTGTCCTCAGGAAGGTACATCCTAATAGAGGAAAAGGAATGAATAATTGTGAGTTTATAAAACTTAAACACTTTTGCATGAATAAAATCAATGCAGCCAAAAGAAGATGAAAAAAACAGATTAGGAGAAAAGCTTGGCATCAAACATTTCTGATAAAAGCCTGACATCAAAAATACACAGAAAATTGATACGCAACAAACAAACATTTCCAAAGGAACATTTCTTTCTGAATATGTTGTCCAGAATTCACCAACATTCTATATGTGATCTGACCTGAGAATTCTAGAATGGGATGATGGCCTCCGGATTCTGGACAGAGTCTCTCTTAAAGAAGCATAAAAATAGCAATCAAAAAAGTAGCATTTAAAAGGAACTTCGTTGGCTACTATATAGTGCAATTGCTTCATTTGAGCTTTGTCAGTTTGCTAAAACTCCGAAGTATTTTTTTCAAACTGCTCTTCAGCCATACCTCCCCAGTCTGGTAAAGCTGAGTTAAAAAACTCTAGATCAACAATGTTTATTCCTCTGAACTTTCTACTTACTTGATTTGGTCCAGTATTCTAGCCTGTTGTGATCTTTGGGCATCCTGACTCTGCGATCCCATATGTTAGGGATCCTTACCGGTTTCCTGTCATCAGCACACAAGTTATCAGTAGCAGCTGTGTGCATGAATTTAGATGTTAGCTGGCTGGCTGTGATGGATAATGTGATCTCCAAACCTTTTCTCCTATCTTAGGGAGTCATGTGATTTCAGAACATTTTAGAAAGAAAAATATATTTGGCAATGAAAAGTATAGTGATTTTAACCTTAAAATGCTTATTTTGACCAAAATAACAACCCCATGGACCACTGCATATGTATGAAAGAGGTCATGTTATACCTTTTCCCCTTCAGTTCTGTAAAATAACCTGTGTTGTTCAAAAGCATCGGTTTTAAGCTATCTCAATTTGATTGCTTTTTCATAGAGGAGAATTATATAGCACTGCAAAATCCATTATTTTTCATAATACTATTAGCAAGGAGTTCATTTTAGAGTTTCTAAAGTATAAGAAATAAAAATGTGTCTCTACTGAAGACTAATATTCCCAGTGGCTTCTATTGTGGAATGAAAATGCAATGTCAATATCTTGGCTTATTAAATTGTTTAAGTAAGTACTGTATGTCACTGCATTTTGCCTTTAGATCCTCACTAGCAATTCCCACTGAAATCCCAAGAACATTCTGAGAGTTTGAGGTAAATTTCTAGGAGCAAAATTTAACCTATTTTACTAAAAATGAAAATGATAATTATGCTTTTTGAACTAAAGTTCTTTAACTTTTTCTCAATATATGCCTTGTCTCTTCTGATAGTACTTTTCCAACGAAGGTGTTTTTCTTTTAAAAAAAAATCTGTTGTACAACACAGCCATAAATTAAAGAAGTGATTGATGGTGATTGCTGGGCTGAATAGGTTGAAATTTCTATTCAATTGATATTCTATTTCTGGAAAACCTGATTCAAAGAACTTCACAGTGATAAGGAAAAAATCATACTAAAATGCAAAATCAGAAGGTAAGAAAAATAAAGGTTAACTATAGCCATTTCTCATTTTTATGACATATCAAGACAATATCCCAGAGCAATAAAGTGATGTTTGTGAAAGCAGAGTGTGTTTGTTGGGTGAAAAAATAACATATTTTTTGGGATTGATGGATGTCACTGTCCAGATTTCAGCAGTGAGAAGAAACTGATGATTCTTTAAACCTCTTATTATACAAAACTTCGTATAGGCAGTCCATGTGAGGGCCTAGAGTTGAAGAAAGCATTTCAACCATTCCCTCTATAAAGAAATAGGATCCCAAAGCATACTTCTAAAACAAAGTTAATGTTCCTAACAGCATTTAATAGTACAAAAAAATTTAAACCATGTATGAAGATAATCAGTGATTCATTTGTCCAAGAATCAAAAAAAAAAAAATTCAAACTACGGCAAATGAATAAAGACTACCAAGATCTAATGTCAGTTTTTTAATTATTTTCCCCCTTTTTCTTCCATATCACTTTAGTGTTTATAGTGGGAAGTATATAAACAGTAATCAGATATGTATTTTCTAAACTTGTCCCTAATGGTGGGGAAAAAAGTAAAAAGTGTAGGTGACTAAGGCAGAGAAGGTCAGTTCAAATTTTGAAGACCAGATATCATCTCTGGTCTATATTGCTTTCCTAATATTTGCTAGACTATTTTTAACACATATTTTAAAGTGTGGAGATGATGACATGATCTGGCCCTTGTTCTTGATTAAATGTCAGTTCTATTTTCCCTTCTGAAGTGCTACTGTATGAGCATTTGTGATTCCAAAATTTATTGAGAAACAAAAGAAATGTATCATTTGCCTTGTTCACTCCTGACATTTGATGTCTCCCCAAATATTGCAAATGTAATTTATGAAAAGATTTCCTTTAAGTTAGTGAGTATGAATATGAAATAACCTAGAGATGTTAATTTTTCTTAAAAATGGAACAATGACAGAAAAAAAGAAACCACTAAATAAAAATGTCATTTGTAGTCAATAATAGTTTATAAAAGATTGAATATGAGATGAAATCACTCACTAAATACACAATGTCCTTGCAGATGGATTGAAAAAAATTTTAACTCACTAGAAATTTTACAAGTCCATAGAGTTCTTAACTTCTTCCCTACATTTACCAATGTCATAAAATGTGGCATATAATGACAACAGACTTGGAAGGAGAAAAGTACTAGTGATGTTGAACTCATCTTTACTTTGTATTTGCTCAGCTTTAGGGTTAGTCTAAACAAACACAAGCAATGGGTCTTTGAACTTCAGGATGAAAAATAACTATTTTTTGGACCATTATTAATTTTCATGGCTGAGAAAATGTTGCCTCTGTAGAAACCTATTTTGATAAAATAGTATTTCTGAAGATTTTCCACACACAAAAAAATTCAAGCATAGAAAATACAAAAATTGCAATGTGTAAAATGCTAATTTTTCACGAAAGATAAATTCCCTCCTCCAATCACTTTTTATGAAATCATGAAATGATTATTGACTGTGAACTATTCTTCAAAAAATAAGAAAATAGAGATACTTCAGGAAAAGATAAAAGTAGTGTTGGAGAATAAAAGTGTGTTAAACTTAGAATCAGAATGACCTAGGCAAGTCCCTTAACTTCTCTTTACCTTAGTTTCCAATAATGTAAAATGGGAATAAGAGCACCTTATTTCCCAGAGTTGTTATAAATTGTTATAAGGATCAAATAAGATAACATATGCATAACACTTTGCAAATATTAAAGTTATATAAATATTAGCTATCATTATGAAACATTTGCTTCCATATTACATTTCCTATTTATTACAAAAGCATATGTTATTGAATCAGCATGTGTCCTCTCAGGCTCTCTTCCTAATTCTTCCTTTGTCTCCTTCACTTTTTCTACCCCAGAACAGGAATTCTTGTGTGGCTAAGATAATTCTGGGACCTCCTCTTGAATGATTATACAAAGGTACGTGGGGGTTTGTGCCTGAATGAACTTTAGAGAAGATCTAGCTCAACCCTTTCATTTTAGAGGGAAATAGGGGGGCCTAAAGTTGTCAGGTGCCATATCCAAGAAAATAGCTAGAAAGTAACTAAAGCTAGATGAGATTCCCAGGATTTCAGACTCCAAATCCAATGCTTTTTCTTCTATAAACTATAAAGTATTTTATGTAGGTCAAGGTGCCTGAAATAGACTGAACTGAAATTATTGATGGGGTAGCTTTGATTTCACTGGGATTGGCTTTAAGCCAAACAAGATTCACTTCAATCGAATATCCTTGGCACATCATTGACCTACTAGGGCAATTTCAGAGCTTGAGAGTACCAGCTAAAGCAATTTGTAAATCAGACAGTTTTATTATACATTTCATACACATTTCATATGTGTGTCCACACCCCTTCTGCACACGTATGCACATATGCATACACATATGCACATATGTGTTATTATACATATACACAACGAAAGTGTAGCCAAGCTGACCTTCTTGTTTCTCTTTCGTAACACTCTACCTGCTACCTCGATACCTTGACATAAGCTGTTCCCCTTGCCTGTCATGCACTCCCTGCTTGTCTACCCTTCTTAGACTTCCTAGTTTCTATTAAAGCTCAACTCTACCTCCAGCTCTTCCCTGAGTGTTTTCCTGATGGTCCTATCTTCTCATTCCTCCCACTCTATTACCTTGTATATATTTAAATGTGTGTATGTTCTCTGGCCCCACTTCCCCCATTACAAAAGTCACTGAAGGCCAAGGAATCTTTCTTTTTTGTCTTTGTATTCCTAGCACCAAAAATAGTATTGGGAGATAGTATGTACTTAATAAATGCTTGATTGAACCATATATATGTATGTGTGCATTTACACACAATAGGTTCATGTATACTGCGCATGTATACAAACACTTCTATGTATACTCATATATATATCTGTACATACATATATGAATATATATATATATTTTTAGTGTGTTCAGTAGGAAGTTAGAGCCTCCATAAAAGCTAAATTTTTAATAACACAAGAAGGCAAAATAATAAATCTTTAATTTTGCAACTGTCGGGTAATTATTCACTGTCTTTTTTCACCTCTCTTCAACAACTCTTAGAGGCTTAAATTCTTTACTTTGCACTCAATTAACCAACAAGACATGAGTAATTACAGCAAGGCATCTCTCTGGCCTTATTTCAATGTTTTCAGAAAGTACATTTTAATAACCCACTACACAGAAAAGTCAACCAAGCATGAATTAAAGAATGAAAGTCAAAAAATGGAGAAGCAAGAAACTAAACTGTTTGATGGAACTGGATGCATGACCTTATAAGAATTACCACAAAAACTGGGAAGAAATAGAAACAGAAAAGGATTGATTTCAGAAACTATGGCTGGCCATATTACCATTAGGGAAGTTGTATCGTTCTGCTACCCTACCACAGTGACCCAGGCTATTAATTTTCAAGCCATTCTCTAACCTTTGGTAACAAATGTCTTTCACTGTCATGAAACTTTTTATTATATCACAGACTTATGTTGGAACTCAACTATATAAACTTTAAACAAACAGTATCACCCATAGACATTTAGTGAACATTCCAGCATTCTCCTAGTTTGTCTGCCTAGGGTTAGGCATTGTCAGAAAAGTCCGACTGTTTACTATCCACCCTACTCTTACTGCTCAGTACAACTCAAGCAGGGAGCAAAGCACAGATTGGCTGACAAGGGATTGGTGGGATATTACCTGTTGTTCCTCATCCCCAAACTGACTACTTCTCATACAATTATAATCCTAAAATCAAACTAGCAAGTCTGTAGGGATATTTAGCATTGAAAAGATATAGGTGAGGTACTACAAGAGCTTTTATATGGGACACGACAAATTTTCAGAATTGAATGGAATTTTAGAGATCATCTGGTCCAATTCATACCTGAAACATACCCAAGGAGTAATTCAACTTTTGTTATTGTTGTTAGCTAGAATGCTATTTCCTTCTCCAGCTCATTTTACAGATGAGGAAACTGAGGTAAAAAAAGTCATGACACACAGAATTATACAGTTAGGAAATATCTAAGGCTAGATTTGAACACAGGTCTTCTTGATTCCAGACCTGGTGGTATATCCACAGCATTTGGATATGCTAGTCACCTAGGAGTTGGTCTGCTTCAAGAAGACAGAAAGAAGAATTCTCAAGAATTGAGAAAGGACACCAAAAGACAAGAAAAAACATGCAAACATAAACAAATCTAATATTCAGGTAAGTGTGGATGAGAAAAATGCCTAGACCAGTCCTCTGTGTCTTAATTCCTCTCTAGGCTACATTCCTGACTCTAGACTTTCTTATCTATGCCCTTTTCACTCTGGAAGTTTGCTCCAACTGGAGGCACGCCCTGTTTCCGTAATCCCTTTTGCTGATTTGTGGATTTGTTCCAGAACCTCCATTTTAAGGAATGCTGAAGCTGAACTCCTGACTTTCTGGACTTTCTCTACCACTTTGATCCATCTGGGTATGTCCCTCCTTTCACCAACCTCAAGTTTCCCAGTGGAGGTTGTCTTTGTCCATTAGAATGTAAATTGGTTGAAGGCAGGAGCCATCTTTTCAGTCAAAAGTCAATAATAGTCATTAAACATTTATTAAGCACTTACTACCTGCCAGGCATGATGGTATGGGAGATATAAATAAGAAAAAAAGGCAGTTCTGGTCCTTAAGGAGCATACAACTGAATGGGGCAAGACCTCACACAAAAGGAATCTGTAAAGTGGGTGTGATATTTAAGGAGTCAGAATCTACAAGAGTAGCTAATGGGAAATGAGTTAGTTGCAAAATTCTGCAGTCTTTATATAATGAGTCTTTGGGAGGAATTTATCTTTCCATCCTCTATCATCCTCCTAATCAAAGGGGACAGGCAACTCAGAGCATCCAGGAAAGGCATTGAGTATCCAAGCTGAATCAGTCTCCATGATGATGAAATTTCAAGTGATGAGCGTATTTTGGGGTATGAAGCAGAGCAGCAGATGGGAAATGGAGACATGGAAGATGGAAAATTCTATTTATTTGTATTCCCAACACTTAGTATAGTGTCTAACAGAGTAAGAGCTTAATAAATGCTTCTTGACAACTTTTTCTTTTTATTGATGCCACCTGCTGCAGTATTTGTTGTCTCTTCCAGAGATGGTTGTTGAATGGGAACAGATTTAGCGAAGACTTCTCAGGAATGTGGAGTCTTCTCCCTGGAGTGGAGGAGACCTTGGGCTCAGGGTTCCATTCCTCCAGAGTCGGATGATTTCCATATAAGGCTATGTATTGCTTCAGGATCAACGATTGATATGACTCATTAACTCCTCAATACCTAACTTGCATAAAATGACATGTATTTTCGTGGGCTTTGTAACATCCAGGAGCAGGAAATTTGAACCGGGTTTCAAAAGGGATTGGTTAGATTTCTCAGAATGCCTAGAATTCAAGACCTTGCTTCTCAGCCAACCGGTCAATGGTGGGAGGGGATTTTCGCGTCAAGGTCTATATAAATTGCCATTCTGCTTCTGCGAGGTGCTTCCCTACTCCAGCTTTACTGGTGAAGGGACCGCCTGGTTTCTCGCAAGAACCGAATAAAGGAGATTTTCTGTTTTTACCTTGAGACGCCTCTGAGTAGTCAATTTGAGTAAAGGGGTTCGTGCTTCCCCCACACACACACACACACATTGTCATTCTCTATAATTGTGTTTAATCAATCCTTGAGGTAGTTTTCAAAAGAAAAAATCCAAAACATCAGCAACCATATGGAAAAATGCTCCGAATAATTATTAGAGAAATACAATTAAAGCATCTCTAAGGTTGACCTCATAATCATTAGATTAGAAAGATGACAACAAAGAAAAATGAAATCATGGGATGAGCCACAGGAAAACAGGCATAGTGATATATTGTTGATGAAGTTGTGAATTTTCTACATTTTCTGAAAAGCTTAGAATTATGCCCCCAAAAGTCACTTAATTATGTATACACATACATAGTGATGACACTTCTGAAATTCTACCCCTAAGTAAGGAAAATGATCTATATGTACAAAAATATTTCCAGAAGTTCTTCTTATAATAGCAAAAATCTAGGAACTTACTGTGGAATTTGCACACATATGTGTGAATGTATATGTATATATATGTATGTGTATATATAAATATATATTTTTTTATGATAGTCACCCATATGTTGAGGTCAGGGGACCATAATATTGAGGTTTAGAGTGCTTAGGACCCCAAAATACCAACACACCAGGTCCTGCCAAATGAATTCAACCCAAGCCTTCTTTCAGCCAAAGTAAAACAAAGTTTATAGAAGATTCACCACATTGGGTTGATTTTTAAGTCTCACCATTTGTGATGCTTGTATTGATATATGTTATCCTTTACTCAACACTCTGACACCCCATATCCAAAGTCCTATTGTTTCTATCTTTGTAATATCTCTTGTATATATTCCCTTCTCTACTCTGACATGGTTTAGGTCCTCATCATCTCATGCCTGAACTATTACATAATTAGTTTCACTACTTCAAGTTTCTCCCGACTCCAGTCCATCTTTCACTCAACTCTCAGACTGATCTTCCTAAAGCACAGGAAGCACATCAACTCCCCCTTCCAAGGCTGTTACAGATAAATAGAGGAAAAAAATCCTAATTTTAAAAGAACAAAACATTGGAGATAAAGGAAGAAAATATAAAGGAAATTCACATTTTTAAATATGAATGGATTAAACAATGAAGTAAAACAAAAAAGTGACAGATTGGATTAAAAATACTGTACAATATATTACAAGAATCACACTGCAAAACAAATACATATGCAGAATAAAAAGTGAGGGGATGGGGAAAAAATTACATGTATCAAGTGAATAAAAAAAAAAACACCAGGATTTATAGTCATGCTATCAGGCAGTACAAAAATAGTCATTCAAAACAAAAGAAGTGAGAGGGGCACAAACAAAGGAACTAAAATATACTGAAAAGAACTGGAGACAACAGACCAAAATCAATATTAAAGTTATATGCTCCAAATGTCTTGGCATCTAAATTCGAAAAAGAAAAATTAATTACAAGACAGACAATAGTGACAGGAGAGTTCTATGCCTGGCTCTCAGTTTTGGTTAAATCTAACAGAAAGGTTTTGTTTTGTTTTGTTTTAAATAGAGAACTGAGCAAATTGTTGAAAAAACTAGAACTAAAAGACTGATAACATCTTCTAAATGGGAATGTGCAAGTATACATGTTTTACTCAGCCACACATGAAACTTTTAGAAAAAATATACAGAAAATTAGTGGTCCGAAATGTTACAAACAAATGTAAAAAGGCAGAAAGTGTACATATGCTTTATATACCAAAACACAATAAAAATAGCAGTAAGTTCAGGAACCACAAACAAAAAACATAGACCCAAATTGGGAATTGATGAAATATTATAGAATAAATAGATCAAAGAGCAAATCATAGAAATAATTTAAAATTTTGTTTGTGAAAATTACAATGACGAAACAACCTAACAGAATTTCTGGGAGACAGCTAAAGCAGTCCTCAGGAGAAAAATCACATTACCACAAACATATTAATAAAATTTAAAAAATGAGAATTGATAAACTTGAATTCATTTTAAAAATTAGAAATACAACAAATATGAAAACCTAAAGTAGGTACAAAAGAAGAAATATTTAAAATTGGAATAGAAATAAATTGGAAGTCAAAACAAACTATGGAAATGATTAATAAAACTAAAACCTAGTTCTTTGAGAAACTTAATAAAATCAATACACCTTTTTGCTAACCTGAATTTTTAAAAGAGATCTAAAAATAAAATCAACAAAACAGCTTATTGGAAAGCAATTTCAAGTTATACAATTAAAGTTCTAAAATCTTCATATCCTTTGATTACTAGACTTACAGTAGAAAGGAGGACATTGATTAGAAGAAAGGCTCTACAGATAGCAAAATATCTATAACTACACTTTTTGTGATAGTAAAAATTAGAAGCAGAGTACCTGCCACCTATTAAGAAATAGCTAAACAAATTGTGGTATCAGAATATAATGGAATATTACTCTACTTCAAGAAATGATGAAAGTGAGAAGCAGAGAAGCAGAGAAATATCTACATGAACTGACACAAAGTGAACAGAATGAAGAAATGACCTCAACAATGCAAATGGGAAAAAAAAAGAAACATACACATACCAATCTCAAGTGAATGTTGCAAAATTATTTTTTAATTTTTTTATTTAATTAAATTATTTATTTGTTATTGTTTTTATTATTATATCCTGTATATGTTTATATATTATTGTTTCATTTTATTTATAATTAATAATTTGTTATTTTATATTATTATTTATTTTGTTTGTTTTTTAAGCACACATGGGCCAAAAGAAGAGATAGGAAAAAGCACTCTCACCTCACATTTTTGTAGTTTTACTTTGTGCACTTTGTGCACTTTTTTAAGTGTTGCACTTTGCATGTGTTTTTGTATTTTTACTATGTCTTGATCAATTATATTAATTTTTTCTCTTTAAAAATACTTTATTTTTATATTAGATGGCTCTCTGGTACATAGCAAGAATATTAATGGGCGGGGAACTATTGGGATGTTAAAAAGAAAAACAAAACACCAGTAAAAACTTACTTTAAAAAAAGTCAGAGAATTTTTATGTTATCCCATTTCTTCCATCTATCAATCTTTTAAAGTTTTTATTGCTGTCTATTATTTTTTTCACTTTTTAAAACTTTTTATCGCTGCATATTGCTTATTTTTCTTTATATCATCAGTTTTCCCAAGTACCCATCCCCCTCCCAGAAAGTGATCCCATATAACAAATAATATTATTTCAAAGACAAAAAAAAGAGGAAGAAATCAGCATAACATACTTTTTTAAAGTCTAAAAATATGTGTAGCTGGTAACATTTGTAGACCTTCCACTTCTGCAAGAGCCAGAACCATTTTGTCAAAGATTTAACTAACATATGATGTTTTAAGGGTCAGGGAGAAAGAAATTATTCATGTCACAAAAAACATCCCCAGCTGAGTGTGTGAAAGATATGTGTGTGTGTGTGTGTGTGTATACACACACATATATATACATATATCTGTAACCTCAACATGTAATGTTATCTATTACACTTGACCTATGTATTTGGTATATCATGCATAACCCTTATGTGGTGTTTTGTGCTCTGTTTCTCCATGTGACCTATGTATCTGATCAAGGGCATGTAACTCTGATTTGTGTTTATGTTACATCTTATGTATCTGGAATGATTGCCTATGAATATGTCATATAAAAATAATGGATGTTTTATGACTGTGTCTCAAGTACAGCTATAGTGCTGCTATAGCTTTCAAGAACTGCAAATTTTTTTTTATTTGAAAAAGGATATATTGGGACATATGAAGTATTGCTCATGATTATTTTCTTTATGACTTCATTGTCCTTATTGACTTAGGCAAAAAGGTCAAGAATGTCATAATTCTATAAGATTAATTGCTGGGTACTATACCAAAAGACTGTACCATTGAGAGTAAAGAGGAAGTGAATGCAAGGATGCTGTAACATCTCGGAAGCCAAGAATCTTGACAGAATCCTTGACACAGCAAGACAAGTTACTACACAGGAGATGCGCAACTCCATGCTGGTTGCTGAGAACAAATTATGTAGAGAAGAGGGACAACTGTCTCTTTACTAATTCTACCTGCTCCTGTACAGGGAAGAGAGATTTTCCACTCCTTCATGAGTTACCCCCCAGTAGTTTTTACTTCCCATTAGTGCCTGTAGGGGATCTTACCTCTTATTCTGTATAATTGTGGGGGAAGGAAGATGAAGGATAATTTTGTTGCCTGCTTGTTGTTCCTATAAGTTATTTCAGTAGTGTATCTTAATTAAATGATTTCTTATTTGATAAATACATCCTGAATGGTCTGTAAATAGAAATCATATACTAGAATAAGAGTTCAATCCATACTTATATAAATAATCAGGATTGACCCATATTACCATTTAACCTGAGGATGAAAGCTTAAGGGTGAGGTCTCTAGTTAAATGATGAAAATGCTTTGTGTAAAGTGTAAGCCACGATGAAAATGAGTCATTACTATAATTATGGGTTGACTAAGTAGTCAACGTGCAACGTAACTTTTAAATTTACATGTAGAAAAAAGAATACAGGCCATATCTAGGCAATCAACAACACATAAGTAAAAAAATTATATTTCATACAGATAATCATAGAAAACCTGAATCCTAAAATGTAATCATGATTTGGTGTCTCAAATTGTCATTTTCTGAGACAGAGACATCATAATCTTAAATGGTATACTAGGATTATTTATTGACACAAATCAAACTATATCTTGTCCTATTAACATATATGTTAAGAAATTCATTAAGTAATGAGTTACATTAAAGTAACAGGCCAAAATAAGACTTTCCTTTGTAAAAGTCATTTGTAATATAGTCATAAGCAGAAATTACTTGAGCAATTATGTATAATTTGGAGATTATTTGATCAATTTTTGCATAGGAGTAGTGGTATAGCCCCAAAGTAGGTATGTTTACCTACTGACACTGGAGTCTCTTTTTTTAAAACCTTTTCTTTATTGCAAACTTATCAAACATCTACATTTCCATACACAAAAAGAACAGAACTGTATATGAAACCAGAAATTTCTATTATGTATAGCATTCCAGTAAAGTATTTTGTATATATGACATAATAGTACCAACAATGCCCTATTTTTTAGAGAGCCTTATAAACTTCCTCCTTGCTCTTTTCTGTGTATTTTGTAAATATTTCATTGGAACTCTAATTTCATGTCTCATTTTTTTACATTATTATTCCTACCCACTCTAAACACCTACAACTCTCCTATTCTCCCACCCAAAAAAAATCCTTCCTTTGTAATAAATGTAATAAAACAAAACACATTGACATGAAATATGTGTGCATGTGTGTGTGCTGTTTATTTATAAAGACAACTTAGCAAATATATGGCAAGGATAGATATGATCTGGAATCTTACCCACTACATCTCCCAGAAAGATGACTTCTACCAGCAGCCAGAGGGAAGGGATCCAGGGTTGCTTGGATGAATGATTTCTCCTATCTTTAAGATCTAGAATTATATCTATCTATAGGTACACCTCAGATATTTATAATCCAGGGGTATAATATTTTGGTAGTCCAAGTTTTGCATAATTTTGCATGATTACTCTCAAGGGAAAAGTAGAATGTAGCTTACACTAGCCAACTTAGCTCCCTCTCACCAAATACTTTTAAATTTAATGTTCATTATTAACACTTTCTTAAGTCTACGCAATCAATAGAGTAATGAATCAAATGTGTAGCATTTCTAACATGCAGATGCTGAGACTGAACACTTAGCAATCTGCTCTCCATGTTAGTTATCTGAATCTATTCAACCCTTCTCATCCTGTCTTATTCTGGTTATTGTCATTCCATAAATTCCCTACAGAGGGTCCACCTAACACATTGGCGGCCCTCCTCTAGATCTCTTGATATTGCACAAATACCAGTGGAGAAAGATGTTCAAAGTGCAGTACAGTTTATTCAATCAATCAAAAGACAGTCAATAAACATTAATTAAATATTTTATGTATGCCAAGCATGGTGCTAAGTGCCAGGAATACAAAAAGAGGTAAAAAACCATCAATCCTCTCAAGGAGCTCACAATCTACTGGACAAGACAACAAGCAAATACATATGTTCAAAGAAGCTATATACAAGATAAAGAGGAAATTTTTTTTAAAAGAAGGCACTAGAATTAAGAGAAGTTGTTAAAGATTTCCTGTAGATAACGGGATTTTACTTGAGACTTAAAGCAAACTAGGTTAATCAGTAGGTAGAGATAAGGAGGGAAAAAATTCCAAGGATGAAATACAACCAAAGAAAGTGCCAGGAGCCAAGAGATGTAGTGTCTTATTTGTAGTGGAACAGTTATAAGACTAGTGTTACTGGAGTAAGATATAAAAACACTAGAAATGTAGGAGGGGGCTTGGTTATGAAGGGCTTTTAATATGAGTGCTTTGTATTTGACCCTGGAGGCAAACAGAGGAAGTAGATTTTATTGGGTGGGGAGCAGGTGACATAGGACCTACACTTTAGGAAAATTGCCTCAGTGGTTGAATAGAAAACAGATTTGGGTAAGGCAAGATTTGAGGGAGACAGACCTACATGGAGGCTATTGCAGTAGTCCAGATGTGAAATGATGAAGGTCTACACAAGGGTGGTGGCAGTGTGAGAGGAAAAAAGGGGGTATATTTGAGAGATGTTGCAAAGTTGAAATTGACAGACCTTGGTAGCAAATTAGATATGGGGAGAGGAAGGCAGACAAAGAGAGGAGTCAGTGATAGCACCTAGGTTCCAGGCCTAGGGGACTAGAAGAATGATGTTATCCTTTACTGTACTAGAGAAGTTAGGATGGGGGAAGAGTTTAAGGGGAAAGATGAGCTCTATTTTGGGCATGTTGAGTTTAAGATTGGACATCTAATTTGAGATTTCTGGAAGGCCGTTGAACATATGAGACTGGAGGTCAGTAAAGAGGTAGATTTGAGAATTAGGACAGGATTAACACTCAGAATAGGAATGGTAATTCCATATTGATTGAAGAGGGCACCAAGTGAAGTAGTATAGAAGGAAAAGAGAAGAGGACCCAGGATAAAACCCTTTGGGATGCCTATGATTAGAGAGTGTGATATAGATGAGGATCCACTGAAGGAGACTGAGAAGAAGCAATATAATAAGAAGAACCAGGAAGGTCTAGTGTCCTAGAAACATAAGAAAAGACAATATCAAAGGTGATCAATCATATCAAAGGTTTGAGATGAAGGAGAATGAGGATTGAGCAAAGGCCATTGGATTTGGCAATTAAGAAATAATTTGTAACTTTGGATAGAGCAGTTGGAATGAGGGAGGAAAGCACATGTAAAGGGTTAAGAAAAGAGTGAGAAGAGATAAAGTAGAGAGATGTACTGTAGATGACTATTTTGAGAAGGTTAGCCACAAAGGTGTAAAGGTTATTTAAATGGGCAGATCTTTCCCATCCATTAATAAGCCCATGTGACCTACCTGGGTCACATGGAAGTCTGAGTCACATAAACCTGTGGTGAAAGGAACTTGCTGAATGGTTAGAGCAGAAAGAGGTGGAGCAGGAAAGGAGTCAGAGCAGTCAGAACTGGGAAAGAGAGAGGAAGCAAGACAGGATTCTCTGAGGGAGAGAGGGGCATTTTGTGTAAGAGAGCTTGTGTAAGAGAAAGCTTATGGTGAATGACCTTAGAGGTTTTTCTGTAAAAATATGAAGCAAGATCATTGGATAAGTGAGTAAGGGGAGTCACTGGAGGTTTGAGGAGGGAAAAAAAGTTTGAAAGAGCCTCTGTGGAGTCTGGGGAAATGATCAATCGAATCAGCCATCTTTGTGTGTGGCTGGGTAAGATGGAAGAAAAGTCTTAAGATATGAGTAGGTCGGGGAACTGAGTGAGAGTCTGAGGGAGAGTTAATATATGTGTTGGCATCTCCAAGTATGAAGACATGATTTGGAGAGGAGAGAAAATTGTATGCCAGGTGTTAAACTCATTGAGGAAGAAAGGAAAGTGATCTGGAGGTGTGTAGGCAACATAGACCAGGATTTTGATTGTGTGGTAGAAATGAATTGCATGAACCACAAAGAAGAAAAGGTTACTGAGTGATGGAGGTAAGAAAAGAACCTGGAAGAGGCAATAAAGATCTAGCCATGTTTCAACATCCTTACTCTCATAAAAAAAAGTGCTTAACACTCAGACAGTCCACAAGCACGCATTAACAAAACAAATTATAACCACTATTTCATTCTCTGGGGAGATTGAAGCTTAAGGTAAAGAGAAGCATGAAGCATTTTATAGGATTTCTGAGCAGCCATTTCACCTTCAGCTTGATTCTGTACTATATGAACAACACTCTTAAGGTCTATATCAAGATAGGCCAGGGCTTATCCCTCCTGGTCGTCTTTCCTCCAAAGACATTTGTGAAAGTAAAAAACACTTCGTTCTGTAGTTTATCTAACATCCACTAAGAAACTCAGGAAGGCTCAATTTCTCAAACTCACAAAATTGCTTGCAAGGCTAAAAATGTCTGTCTCAAGATGACTATTCAGTCATTTTCATGGAAGAAACACAAAATCAAAGAATCAGATAGGGTTTTGAGATTTTGCCTTAGGATCACCTTGGCCAGCACATATGCTAGTTGCCAGGTTCACCACAGCAATTTGCCATTTCTGCCAGGTTACAGAAGAGAATGCCTGTCTGTTACAAACAATTTAGGAAGAGACATCTTCTGGAGAAGGATAGGTAAAAAAAAATGGAGAGCAGAATGAATTTCCTATTTTAAAATCTGTTGAAGTAATAGTTCTTTCTGGCTCAGTGACCAATCCTTTTGGCAGGAAACTTTTCCTCTTTTCATGGAACCAAGGGACCAATAAGAAGACTGCTTCTAGAGACCATTTTCAGTAAAAAGTCATCCCAAAGTATCTCAGTCATTCAGTGCTGAAGGTTGACTCTAAGTAGCCAGGGAAATTCACCATACATTCTGTGGGGTGGCCCCAGCAAGCCTATGCCCAAACATGTTCCAATCCACCCCATTACAGAAGCTTTAAATGTCAAAGATTTTCTTCTGTAAAATATGATCTTATATTTAAAAAGATAGAAATTTTCAAACATAATTTCTGATTATTATAAAAAATACTAACTAGCAAAAATATCCTATACAGAAAAAGGTTAATATTATATAAGTCCTTCCTAATAGTCTATCAGTCAAATCATGCCTTCTATGTACATAAAGAATAAAGAGATAAAAATGAAATCAATATATTTTCTTCTGAAGCCATTCCTTTTTTTGGACATCCTCATTTCTGTTGAAATCACTATGATTTTTCCAATATCCCAAGTTCATAACTTCAGAGTTTATCCGTAACCCTCATACTTTAAGTCACATAACCATTTGGGTGCCAAATCTTGCCATTTCTGCCTCAATGACATTTCTTATAGCCAACTTCTCTTTATTCATACAGCCACCACTTTAGTCCAGGTCATCTTTCCCTGTCACCCTACTGCAATGGCTTCCAATTTTCCTTTCCTGACTTGTCTCTTCCCATCTCAAATCACACAGCTACCAAAATGATTTTCCTTAACCACAGATCTGATTATGTCAATCTTCTGATGTTTAAAGGCCTTCACAACCTGCCCCAATTTATCTTTAAAGATCATTGTATATTTTTTCTAATTTAATTTAACAAACACCAAACATTTTCAATTTTACAGTAGAATATAAAAAGAAGATTCTATACAAAACTATAGAACTACACAAGGTACATAATCCGCATTCTACATTACTGCCCCTCCAGTACTCTATTGTCAACAGGCCTTCTCACTGTTTCTCACCAATAGTCCTCCTTTTCTTATCTCCATGCTTTTGTACTGGCTGTGCTCCATACCTGAATACATTCCTTCCTCATCACCAGCTTGCTGAACCACCCCTTCAAGATGAAGCTCAAGGAATGTCTTTTGTATAAAGCTTTTTCTGATTCCCATAGTTTATCCTGTGCATATTTACTCAGTATACATTTATATATGCACATATGTTTTCCTCCAAGAAAAAGTAAGCTCCTTAGGAGTAGGTATTATTTCATATTTTATCTCCCCGGTGCCAGGTTTAATAAATTCTTATTGATTCATTAATTGGCACTAATCCTTCTACTATCTACATACTCATAAAAGTATATTATAAAGGGGATCCACTGTACTCGTTCTGAAGAAAAACTGAATTTTTCATATTAGAGCAGGGGTAGGAAACCTGTGAACAGGAGGCCACGTGTGGTCCTCTAGGTCCTTAAGTGCAGCCCTTTAAGGAAACCCAACTTGACAGATAATAAAAGGATTTGTTCTGTAAAGCTTGGACTTAGTCAAAAAGCCACATTCAAGGACCTAGAAGGGCACCTGTGGCCTTGAGACCACAGGTCCCTCACCCCTTTGAGAGTATAATGAGCTCTGTTGACACATGAAGAGGTACTTTAGAAGTCAGAAGGAAGTCAATATTCAATCTGTAGGGTTGTTTATTTTATGAACAGAATGAAGGATCCAACAAATATCACAAGTTTAAACTCGAGGGTGAATTTTAGTATTTCTTACCTCAAAATATCTCTCTATTACAAAAAGTAAGCTCTATGAAATCAGCTTTCTTACAATTTATTTCAATCTTCCTTTCAAATATGAAATAACCTTTAATTCGATAGCAGTGATACTCATGGAAAGAAGAGAAGTAAGTTAGTAATATTGAAGTTACTTTTGTTGGATTTCTTAGAAAAGGAGAACTTAGATGCATGGAATCTAGAAAGTTGATAATATTGGTACAACGAAGACAGAAAGGAAAGATCCATTATAATTTCACACAGTCATTAGTAAAAACATTATAAATGTTCAGCAATTGATTCATTTGCTTATATTGAACAGAGACTTGATTATTGTTGTCCAGAATCCTGAAGACATCAAATGAGACCAGGTGTACATAAGATGATAAAAAGAAAAACCGCATTTAACCAATACCACGCAACAGAAGCTATATGTTGAACCAATATTCAGTGCACATAAGCTAAATATAGTGTATAATCTATTGATTCTATTTGCACATAGGCTCCAAATTATGCCATCCATTTATTTTCCTAGCTTGCAGAAGTATAAGAAAAATTGACTTTGGTCTTGTATGGCCAGCAAATTTTCATTAACTTGTAAAGCAACCAAGTATTGCTTGGTTCAACAAATTTTGTGCATTGTTAGTAATTGTTATTTGGGTAGACCAATGCTATGGCAGTAGATAAACTAGCCTCAAATTAATTTTTTCCACCACAATTTATTCTCAAGGTGAAATAAATTCATAATCAACTTCCTTCATCAATTCAAATTAACACCTCTTCAATTTGTAGTCTTTGAGAGTTCTCAGAGATCCCTGAAGGATCAAGGGACTTGCTTGGAGTCATATAACTCTCCAAAAGTGTCTTTCTGACTCTGAAACCAACTTTCTATCTACTCTCAAAGTCCATGAAACAATGACAGTCTCTTGCCTCATACATCATAGATGGTGATGTCTGTGGCAGGAAATGATTTTTAAATTATCACCTGATTCATGATTTAACATTAAAATGTAAGAATAGCCACTCTCAGTTAATAGATTTTCTATTTAGAGTAATATTTAGTCTTAGAGTGGCTTCAAGGGACATGTTAGGAGAAAAGTTGATCAACTTCTATAATTTCACTTATAAATATTAATGACAAAATTAATGACAATTAAATGTATTATCTCAGACTAATTTTCTTTTGTGCATAGAACTATTTACTTCACTCCTATTCCCACTTAACACTTTGTATTGTACCTCACACATGTTTGTACTATGAATTTGTTTTATACTGGTTTGTATTTGTATCTTATTCCCCTATAAGACTATAAGCTTCATGAGAACAAAAACTGTGTGTTATCTAAATTATCCTGATGATTGAAATATTGTTATGTACACAAAAGGGACTTAATGAGTGTTTGTTTAGCTTATTACATATATAGGCTCTGTCACATATTGATATAATTAATTCATAAGTGTGTTACCTATTATGTAAAAAAATACAGCATTTTCATTTACTTTCATGTTTTCAAAAGAGATAGAATAATTTTTGTGCTCAGGAGTTGGAAATGATGTCTATTTTTATTTTAACTCTATTGTATTTTAATGATTTTATAGAGTATTGATAGGGTGCTTGGGTTCATGTGCTTGGACTCAAATTCTAAAAATCATATTTCTCTTTAAAAATCACATTTCTCCTTATCCTCAAACCACTGTCTCAGGCATTCTCTCCCCAGCCCAAAGACATAGCCTGTCTAAGCAAAAACTGTTATCTCCCTTCCTGCTACAGTTGCACCTATAGAATTTATTAGTTTGAGCCACATGTGTACTGGCTGAACTGTGTAGTGGGTCATTATGATATTTACTACTCACTTATCAACCATATGTATCCTAGACTTAGACATACGTATACTCCCTCACATTTATCTTGTCTAAGAAGATATTGATGAGAGTAGCCTGGTACTACTTAGTCAATCTTGACCATTAGTTGACTTAGTGATGTTTCAGGTCTAAAACTATACACCTACATGTAAGCCCCATCTTGGGCTATTTCCCAATGAACTCTGAGTAAAATACCTGCACAGCAGATACCAAAAGTGCATGTTCCTTTAAGAACTAACCATTCTTTAGCCACTCCCTAATCCCACCCTGAATCATCTTGTTAGCATATTTGGCACACGTTTTACTATGGGATATCTTACATAAACTTTACCTGTACCCCATTCAAATTGCAGGTTCCCTAAGAACTCTCACCCACTGAAAAGTGTAATAAATCTTTACCACCTTGATGTCAACAATCCTTGAGTCCATGAATTCTTTTCCAGACAACCCACACAGGGAACTCCAGTTTTGGAGTTCCTGTACTTCTATCTCTCCAACCCTCCTCAGTATGATCATATTTCCTCTCAGAATTGCTATTTCCAGAGATCTTTTTCTGGGCTTTTTTCCATTCTGCTCTTTATTTCTTCATATATAGGCATCTGAAATACAAATAGAATTCTAGGCACCTTAAAATTGAGGTCATATAGCAGTTTTGACCATCTCTATTTCATTCCTCAGTGTACCCTCACTCATGGACATTTATCCTAACAATTCCTGGAGCTGCTTCTTTCTTGTACTTACATCCTATGTTCAATTGAGAAAAAAATCTCCACCCCAAGACAGATGGTGTATTATGTAATGTCTATACCTCTTTCTCATTAATACTTTATGCTCTAACTGACTTTTTTGTGATATGAATGCAAAATCATGCCTTCAATTGAGAGACCATATAGGAAAATTCTGCAATACTGGTTTATTATTAGAACATTCTACAATGCTTTGCCCGGACCTGGATTACTTTATAAAGCTGAATGATTAAAGTATTATTACTTCTGTGGACTCATGCTGCTGGAAACTATATATACCATGTACATTCATCCTACCCTTGGATCACCATGACTTGAAGAGAAGGATTCAAGCTGTGTCTGGGTCAGAGAAGACTCTTCAATGTCAATATACTCCAGATTGAGTAATAACACTTCATCTGCCATACACAAGGGCACTGTGATAGGTGTCAGGAGAAAAATGCAAAATTAAACTGTTCCTGCCCTCAAAGAGTTTATATTTAACTGGATTATATAAACTTTACACGGAAAAATGAACACAAGAAAAGTTGAGGAAGAAGGAGCCCACACAATTAGGATCCCTTTTACTGTCTGCTAAAGCTTATGGATCCCTCTCAGAATCATGTTTTTAAATGCATAAAATAAAAAAAATACATAGGACTGTAAAAATAACAGCACATTATGTTAAAATATAGTCATCAAAAAACTTTTAAGAAACCAGTTCATGAATTCTGGTTTAAGCACTTCTGATACTGAAGTTGTCAGGAAAGACTTTCATCAGGAAAATTAGATGCTGACCTGGCAACTGACATCAGGCTCCTTATATGCTCCCCACTGGAACATGACAGGTCAGTCTAAGGATTGAGTAGATTCAACTAATGAGGTAAGAAAGCTGCGCAGATCAGAGTTATCCATTACACTTTTCTAATGTTTTTCTATTGCTAAAGGAATGGGAAGGAAATAAGCTTTTATTGAAAATCAATTATGTGACAGGCGCTGTACTAAGCACTTTGCAAATAATGTCTCATTTGATCCTCACAATAACTCTATGAGAGAGGTGCTAATCGTTAGTTGATAAACAGGAAATATATCAGTTTCAAACTTTAACTGGTTATAGCTAGTTCCCCCCAGGCTCATTCAGTGATAAAGATGACGACCAGGAAGAAGATGGGGATGGAGTCTTATCACACTGAGTGAGGACTTCCAGTGTTAGCATATGGGTCTCAACATCTCATCTCAGGTTGTTCTTCTATGGATCATAGAGGTGAGGATATAAAGGAGAAATATGATATGAACAAACAGAACTTGTTGGCCATGAATGTAGGATTTGGTACTTAAAGGACGACTTGGCAGAGGCTGATGAAATGGAAAACAAGGTTAGTAGACAGGATTGCTCATTATGGAGCTAAAATAGTCAAAGAAAGCAATGATGTCCAAAGGAGAGACTGAGTCAAAATCAAGAAGAAGCTCTTAGGCCTGAAAGAGTTAGTGGGAACTGAATTCCAAGGTTCAGTCATGAAGGGTTTGGTACTGAGTGAGCAAGAATCAGTCAGGCAACCAGTATTTAATTAGTGTCTTCTGTGTGCCAGGCTCTGTGATAAGCACCGGGGGATACAAAGAAAAGGGAAACAGTTTCTGTTCTCTAAGAGGTCATAGTCCAAAGGACTGCTTATCTGATGAAAAAGAATTCCAACAGTTGGCAGTCATCCTACAAAAGAAGCAGGCCAGTTTTCAAGACAGTGCACAACCAAGTCCTGTCTTCCAGCTTCCCTGCAATTATTTTGCCCTGGAGAGCTACTGCCACACTCCTTAGCTTCCATAGCAATACTATGCAGTGCCATAGAGTTTTACTAATAGTTCTGAAGTCACCATCCTCTCAGCTTTGATTATTTCCCCAAAGAATGCACTGCATCACACTTTTCTACACTAAAGCTAATCATTTTTTTTTTTTTGCCTAAGTATATAGCTTTGTAAAATCTTCTTGGAGTTCATTCCCATTGCTGTGGCATTTTACTGTCAGAAAAAGCTTAGCTCCTCTACAACCTGGGGGATTTCACTTCTCTAATGTCTCGTTAAGATCATAAATAAAAATGTTAAATAAATCCCACTGTTGATCCCTGAGGGACCCCACAGTAATACTTCTTCAGCCAGAAAAAGTACTTGTTGATCTGTACTCTGTTTCTTTTAATTCAATTCCCAATTTGTAATTAAAAAAAAATTCTCTGATGACTTTTTTTTTGCTCCATTGATGTGGATTACTGTCAAAGACTCCTTGGAAAACTGAATGAATTATGTCTTGTAGATTGCACAGATTTAAATAATTATCCCTCATAAAATTCTTACATGCAGTAGCAATTTACTTCCTCTATTAACTTTGTACTCTTCACTGATAGTCTTCCTTTTTGAGCTAACCTGATTCTTTGTGGCTGTGGAAGTGACCCCTGGATTCTCAAAAACTCTAACAAGTCCAGCTAATTCAATTCAAATAAGTTCATTACTTCTTTTAAGCCTCTATTATATTCAAGGAGGCACTATGCTAAGCTCTATAGATACAGAGAAAATTGAAATAACCTCTACCTTCAAGAAATCTACATCCCTTCTTATGATTCCCCTTAATGCTTAGGCCTTCTCTATATTGATTAAATCCAACTTTTCCCATCTTCATCTTGTGTGTATATAGTTGTTTTCATGTTATTTTTCCCATTAGATTGTAAACTCTTCACAAATTGGAACTGTCATTTGCCTTTCTTTGTATTCCCATCACTTAGCAAAGTGGGTAAATGATGGGTCACTAACCCATTGGTGAGCTATGGGAGTGTCCACAGTAAACCTATGAAGACTTCCCCTGGTGGAATGATTGGATGGGAACAATTTATTTCAGTGGCCATGAAAGTGGCTGAAGCAGGTGCCAGGGAGCGCTTAGAGCTTGGTCAGTTATTGAAGCTGTCCAAGGTCAATCACTGCATTCCATGCCAACACCAGTCATCCTGACTTTTGCCACTGGACTTTGATGACTTTGGAAGAGAAAGTGAGGCTGACAACTTTAGACAAGTCTGCCTCACTTAAATCCAGTTCACATATTGATGTTATTGGTATTCTTTGAAAATGAAGAACAAACAACTTAGCAAAATGCCTGACGTATGGTAAAGACAATAAATTCTTGTTGACTGACTTTCTCCTGGTTAATATAAAATAGAAACAAATGAGTATAATTCTAAGTTAATATAACAGAGGGATAAAAATAACACAAAGGGGAAGGGAGAGGGAGTCAAGAAGTTTCTGTCAATAATTTAGCCCTTAATAGGAATCTTAAAGGAATATTAAGATTTAGAACATTGTCATTGAAGGGGGCCAGTTTGTACAAAAGTGGAGGGTCAAATCGGCATCTTCTGGTTCAATTGTAAATTGCGTATAAGGGAATAATTTGAATTAAGGATAGGAAGGAAGGTATAACCAGTTGTATTAATCATTAAATGTCAGAACAAAATAACATATTTTATCTTATAGGCAGCAGGAAGTGTGTGGAACTTTTCTGAGCAAGGAAGTTACATACAAATGCCATATAGAAAGATTATTTTGGCAATTATGTAGTGGCAAGTGGTACAATGGCTAGAGTGCTAGGCTTGGAATCAAGAAAACTCCTCTTCCTAAATTCAAATCTGGCCTCAGATACTTTCCATTTGTGTGACCCTGGGCAAGTCACTTAACCCTGTTTGCCTCAGTTTCTTTATCTGTAAAATATATTAAAGAAGGAAATGGCAAACCACTCCAGGATCTTTGTCAAGAACTGAAAGGACTGATCAACAAGAGAAAGACCATATTACAACAATTCAAGTGAGGAGAGGCTGAAATAAGGTAATAAAAGTGTGAGTGAACCGAGAGGCACAAATGAAAAAAATACAGTGATGACAAAATCAAAAGAAAATGGCAACTGACTGGAGATTTAATAGGGTGAGCAAAGCGCCAAGAATGACTCCTTATTACAAATCTGGGTGACCCAGAGAAATACAGCATCTCCCATAGAACTTCAGAAATTTGGGCAAAGATAAGGATTTCCATTTTGTATATCATAACTCATATTTCTGTACTGCCAAAATGTGGGCAAAATACTTTATAGCTGTGTAAAAATGGCAGTGAAGCAGTATTATCTTTGTGTTATGGATGAGGAAAATGAGAATCTGAGTGGTTAAATTGCTACTTCTAGAATACAGTGTAAACTCTTTTGTTTGATATTTAAAGCACATCATAATCTAGGTCTATCTTTTCTTTCCAAGCTCACCACTTAACCAAATTGTGCAAAAGAGACTTGAGGGAACACTGGCAAATCATCACTCTGTACTCATCTAACTGTGAGATTTACAGAATGATAGACAAACCATGTAGACACACTTCTATAGGGAGGTGTATAAGCAAATGTGCACATCTACCACTGAACTTCCGTAGATGCCTTGCCCAGAAAAATGAAAAAAAACAATTGCTCCCAGAAAATAAGAGCTATCAAGGCATTGGCTGGACCACAGATTCTAGTGAGTGAGCAGTTTTATACTGATCTGGACAAAGAGTCCAAAAGCCTCTTACAAATTCAACAATCTTGGGTAGGTCAGAACAGTTTAAACAAAGGGGTCTGTAGAATTTCTCTGAGGTCACTGGCTATATTCATGTACATTCATCAGTTATTCCTGCTGCATCTACCTGCATTTCCCCCTTCCCCACCAAAAAAAAAAAAAAAAAAGAAGCCTTGTTTAACTAACCTGCATAAGAGATTAAGTGGCTTTTTTCACAGGTAGTAAATGACTAGCCCAGGGACTCCTGATTCCAAGTTCAGTGCTAATATACTATACAGCATTTATAGCAAGTTCCTGAAGGATCTCTACATAGTACATGAAATTCTAGTCACTCAATCATGTAGATAACTTTGTAAATTCTCACACCAGCCAAAAATTTTTATCTTATTGAACCCAGTCAGTTTCAATTTGCTATTATTGGATATTATGGTCTGCTACAGGATGCATGCATGAGATTTATACTGAATTACTTTCACTGCAGTCAGGAAGATGTGCATGGGCAATTATGTTACTAAAAAAAGTTTCACTTGCCTTCCAGGTGAAAGAATATCTTCTTATTGAAAGAGCCATAGGCAACTCAATTCTCCCTAATTTCTCTCCAGTAGCATAACCTGGCTTTGCCTAGAATACATAATATCCCTGTCAAACACAATATATAACAACCCAAGCACTCTTTCCAAAGGCTTTCTGACATTCAAAATTTACAACTAAGAGAAGAAAGAGGGGCTGGAAGGAAAATTGAAAAAAGTCAGTGGTTTGTGTCTACCATGCTACTCTGTATTTTTCAAAAAGAGGTACACTGAAACCAACTCCGGTAACTTATTACTATGACAACTTGTCTCTCCATTTTCATGTCCTAACCAGAAGGGAGGGAAGAGTATAGCTTTTTATGTTTCTTCCAAGTTATAAATTGGAATTCTCTAGAATCAATGGTTACGGCATTTATTTGGTTAATTCTAAAAGGTATGTACAGTGTAAAGAGAAGGTAGGCCAAAATCTTAAATTAAAAATAGAATTGTTAACTACTGTGATGGGGCAGAACCAATCCAATGGATATCAACTGAAACCCCAATACTAATTTTGGTTACTTCACAAAAGGCAAATAAATTATTATAGTTTTCAATTCACTCATTAATCAAACTATTATTCTGGGAGTGGGTTAGAGAGAGGATATCCAAGGAGAAGATAAGGTAGGATTCTACATTAAATCCAGGGTATTTGCTCTCCTGCTCTATTAAATGCTGCTCTAAATATATCTCCATGTACTATGCATCATTTCTGCCTAATTTGTTCCTATATTGATGAAAGAAATGTAGGATTTCTTTTGGAAGAATTGAATAAGGATGAAGGATATTTTGTATATCATTTCTGAAGCAAGTCTCTGCTGCTGTTACTTGAATTTTCAGTTTCACATTCACACTGAAATTTCCAAATACATACTGTTTATAGCAACTCTGAAGAGCCATTTCTTAAGTCACTTTATTATTGGTATTATTTCTGTTAATTAGTTTGTATTAATAAATACAAAATGGATTTAATGCACTGAATTATACGGAACTATGTGGAAAGCTACATTCATTTTGGCTACCATGAATCCAGTACCGTGGAGTAGTATCCAGAGATAGCTAATAAAAAAGGAAGATACGGTTACTCCTTCCATACATGCAGATAGCAGCATACTAATTCTCCCATCTTCTTTCTGAATGACCATAAATTATCCAAAGAAGGAACCACTGAGCACATTGGAGGCCTTCATTTTATTCTTCTAATCTTTCTGGTGTACCAGTAAACATCTCTTCAATCATTATCTCTCATTCTTACTACATAACCAATTTCATCTCCTTTTCTGGTCTTATATGGCCTCAATAAATATTTTATTTTATTGATAAATCTCAATTCTATCTATCCTCAATTCTATATATCCCTATACTATCTGTTGATCTCCAATCACATCTCCTACTGCCTTTCAGTCATCTCAAACCAGATGTCCAAAAGAAATCTTAAACTCAACATGTGCAAAATGGACTCATTATCTTTTCCTCTAAATTCTCCTTCCCCATTTTCACCTTCCCTTTTTACTGTAAAGGACAACACTGTCCTCCTAGGCCTTCAGACTCACAATCTAGGGGTTATCCTGGATTCTTTACTATTGCTTACCATTCATATCCAATCTGTTGTCATGGCCTGTCAATTTCACCTTTACAACATCTCTCTACTCTACCCCGCTCCTTCTCTCCTCTGATATGGCCAGCATTCTAAATTGTTATGCAGCTATTATATTATTTACTTAGAAGAAACTCAAGGTAGCCAAATCCAAATAATTTGAAGGCAGTCAACCTACCTAGACCATTTTCTTTAAACCAAAACTTTTCCTTTGAAAGAAATGATATTCATGTCTAATTATAAATCAACAAAGTAATCCTTAATAATATGTGTTGCAAACTCTTTTATTCTCATTATTTAAAATTTAAATTTTAATAAATAATAAATAAATAAATTTTAAATTTGAAAATTTAAAACTATTGAATTTAAGAATTAACCCTCCTAAAATTCTATTGAACATTAATGTTTTTCCAAATTCTCATTTTAAAAAATGTTTACATATTTGACATTGTGTTTACATTGTGCTTGCCTTTTGAAATAGTTCTGTGGTATTTCATTATGTTGCCATACCTATCAATTCTGTTTTGTATCTGTCCTCCTCCAGGATTAACAAAAAAGCTATAAATCATGTTATATTTATCAGTTTTTTTACATCAGTGCCATTTCTTGTCTCCCTCTTTACCCTTTAGGGTAAGATGAACAATGAGCTCTTGGGGTCTTAAGTAAAATTTTTAATGGGAAATATAAGATGTTAGATAATTACTATAATGCTTGTTCTTGAGTCTCCCTAAATTCTTATTCTCCTCATCACTATCAAGATGGCAGAGCAGCAGCAGTGGGGCATTTCATATAGCCAATGTATCAAGTTCTCCTAATGATCATAGCATCTTAGGATCTACTAGGGAAAGAATGAACCCTCAATTTTATCTAATATACTACTACACTCATTTTTATAAATAGCTTTCAGAAGGATTGACCCAAGAACTACTGCTAATTAATTAATCTACAAGGTCAATTTAGTTGTAGTTGTTTGTGCACATTTTCCATAAATGTGGATAGCATTAGAACAAATACAAGAGAAAGACCATGTTGCATATTGTATCTGTCTAGTGCAATGTAAGCTCCTTGGGGACAGGAATTGTTTTTTTATTTTGTCTCTGTGTCCCCAGAGCCTGCTACATGACAAGAGCTTAATACATGGTTTTTAAATAACAACGAATCATGATTAAGCAGTTTATTCTTCTAACTTTGTAAGCATTAATAGTTTTCCTATTTTTTAATTAGATAGTTTTAATAAAGAGGTATTACATTACTGGATTCAGTGTCTGCTAGTATATTTTTCAAGAAACCAGATTTCTTCCATGCCAAGATCGTGCATCAGTCTAGGACATCTGTGGAAGAACAAAGGGTTATATCCTACAAAGTGGATACTGTCTGAAATTTGGTCTGCTCACAGAGACATATGAAATCAAGCTTTTACAATAATCATAATATTATTGCTAATGATAGAGGGAAAGATGTCAAAGGAATATGATCTTCTGAGAAATACCATGGAAAAAATCACCGTTATGACTGGAGCTTTTCTTTGTTATATAAACAACCAGACAAAATACCTTGTTGCTTATTTTCCAAATTGTTATTCATATAATTCAGAGGAGGGAAAAAGAGAGGAGGGGAGAGTATCTAAGATTGTCTAATTAATTCAAAATATCAAAAACTGAATTTTATGGTTGCTTTTTAGAACACTTTTTGTTATTTCATAGCCATGCTTCATTAGTAGGATTATGTTAGTTCCATAATTTTTGAGAGACACTTTGTTCTTGTCCAAGATACACATATTGTAGAAAATCAACTGATCTTAGAATTAGAAGACAGGTTCAAAATAGGACCACAATACTCCATACTGCCTTGGTATTAAGCATGATATTTATAATCCTTAAAAATTGAGCTCTCCTCTACTTTCGTGGACTTATTTCAAGTTATCTCCTTTTTCACACATTGTCTCAGGCAAAGAAGTCTACTTGTGCTATCCCAAATGTCTGAGATGTTTGCCTTTCTTGTCTCTACCTTATAGAATCCTAAACTTTCTTCAAGGTTCAACTTAAGTGCCACCTTCAACAGGAAATCTTTTCTGATCTCCTAAATATACTGTCCATTCATTAGCATATTCTCATTTTTCTTATCTTGTTCTATAAAATTCAAATAGGAATCATTCAGGAAATATCACTTTGCAGCAATTATTCTTTTATATTGAATGTTCTTTGTACTATTGAACAGTTAAATAAAAGATTGGGGGGGGGTGGAATTGAATAAAATATTACAGAGTAAACTAACATTTTGTAAGTTTATTCAAACCATCTTTGGTAAAACTCCAGTAGAGCCACACTACATTCTATGCCACAAGGCCTCTATATTTTGAATGTTTTTAGTTCCATGGAATTTAAAGATTATGTTCATTTTGTGTGACAAAATATAATAAAAAATTTTGGTCAAGAAAAGGTTTTTCTTTAGAATATCTTTCTTAAGTGTCTGATATCCATGATAAATAGACAACTAACAATAATGTGTAAGACCAAAAGTCCTTTTTCTATTAGATAGGCAAAGTGTATTAACAAATAATTCTTAAGGGAAGAATTAGAAACTATTATTAAATACATGAAACAAAGCTTCAAACTACTGATGATAAATATAAATTGAGACACTGATGTTTCACTTTACACCAGGCAAAATTACAAATGATGGCAACAGGCAGCATTGGAGAAATAAAAAAAAAAAAAAGACAAGTGCACTAACACGCTATTGGTAGAACTGTAAATTGGTCTGTTCTATAAAAGTTTGGAATTATTCTAAGGAAGTGACTAAAATAATATATATGCTTTGATCCAGAGATTTCATTGGTAGGAAAACACTGTAAAGCGGTCAGTGACAAAAAAAAAAAAAAAAAAAAAAACAGGAGAAATAAAAAAGAAAGAAGTACTACATGCACCAAATTATTTATAGCTCCATTTTTGTTGTGACAAAGAATTGTTAAAAAAAAAAACAATACAATTTCCATTGATTAGAGAATCACTGTCTAAACAAGCAATGCTACATGAATGTAATAGAATAAAACTGGACTATAAGATATTATGAAATGAAGTAAGCAGAACCAGGAAAACCGATATATACAGTGACAACAATGTGAATGAAAAGAAAGAAAACAACAAAATCCCAACTGAATGTTGTGAAATTATAATATCCAAGCTTATTCCCTCAGAAGAGATGAGAATTTAACCCTTTCCCTCCTTCCTTGAAGAAGCTGGGCACCCTGAGTATGGAACATAATCTTAGACTTTGTTACTAAGTTGTTCACATTTGAAGAACTTCCTCTTCTCTACTTTATTAAAAGGGATGCCCTCAGCAGGGGTGGTAGTGGTGGTAGGAATACTGGTAAATGAAGGTGATATAAAGTCAATATGTCACTAAAATTTATTTTTAAAAAGTTAATTTTTTGAATGGATCAACATTATCTCTAGGTTAATGTGGGCAACAGTTAAGTTTTTTTTTGCTAACATATTGGTTCCCAGGATATTTTTATTTCAATACTTAAAATATGAGGAATTGTCATTTGCTAATCCAGGTGAGTAAGCTTCTGACATACAATTCTAATCACAAAGTCATTTCTTGATAGAAATTTGAAAAGTATTACATTTTTGAAACAAATTTATTATGATTTATTACATCAGGGAGAACTAGGTGGCATGGTGAATAGGGCATTAGCCCTAGAGTCAGGAGAACCTGAATTCAAATCCAGCTTCAGACACTTAGTAATTATGAGACCCTGGGCAAGTCACTTAAACCTGTTTGCCTCAGCTCCTCATCTTTTAAAATAGATGGAGAAGAAAATGACAAACCACTAACTCCAGGATCTCTGCCAAAAAAATATATCAAAAGGGCCATAGAGAGTCAGGAATGACTAAAACACCTCAACAACAACCCAGTTTCCTTGTAACGATCTGTATTGATCATGAAAGCTGTACTTCTTAAGTATGACCTTTCTGTAATGTGCAGTAGTGAAGTCAATGTTCTATTGTCATCAAAATCCTTCAAGTGTACATGACAGACATTTGGTCTACACTTCTTTGCTGAATTCATGAGGAGGAAACCCGTGGAGGTCTTACCATTCTAGCCTCAAATTTGAACTACTCAGAAACTCCATCTAGAGCAAAATCACTTTCAGTTACATGCAACAAATCAAATAGAATGTGCCTGTTTTCAAACCTATTATAAGAACAATTGTGGTTGTTCCAAAAATATTTCTGCAGGTGCTTAACCTCTTTATTGTGAGCCCTGAGAATGTCTATTAATCTTCAAGCTCTTCCAAATTTAAAGTAAATCTTCATCAGCAGATAAATCAGTCCTGCCAATTTTTGCTATAACCTTATATCACCAAGGACACAAGCAATTTTAATGAAACAATCAAAATTTGGAGGCCAAACCTCTGTTCTTTTCAAGGACAGAACTGTTATCATATCCAGCTATTCAGGTCTAACTTTTTTTTTTTTTAACACAACCAGTTATCAAAAGGAGGCAGGAAAGTCTTGGATTCTATAAGTAATGATAGTTGCTGAAATATTGTTGTGCACTTAGTCAATAAAGTAGCCCAGAGTGAAACTTGGTCATGAGCAATCAACACCATATCCAAAGAAACAAGAGAGAATTTCCTGAAATGACCATGACTAGGTTCATACATAGGTTCACATCAACATGGCAAAAAGAAGATTTGTGAAAGGCAGCACAGTTGCTAGACTTGGAAGTAAGGAAACTAGGTTAAATTCCACCTTTGCCCCTTCCTAGATGGGAGATTCTATGAAATGAAAGTGACTTCTTAGAATATTACTAATTCATAAAAGATCTGTGATCTATGTTGGTGGAAGGAGTTTCACCATTGAGGGCTCCCCCTGTTGATCAAGTAAGAGATCCTTCACATGTTCATAGAAGGTTGAACAAAATGCAATTTTTTAAACTGTTACAAAATTGCAAATAAGTTTGCTTTTCAGAGACAATTTACTTTTTAGCTTATTGAGGAAAGAAGTGACCATTTTTTTTTTACTTTGACTCACATTGGCTAATTCAGGTAAAATTTATTCAGTGAGGACTGTATTGAGGCAAACCATGCTTCTGATGGTTTTAATTGGCATTGCTGCATGGAATGCATTTAAGAGAATAAACTATCAAGATCTTTAAATAACATAAATGGAATTGCTAAATTACTTGTAAATTTTAGCGTTTTTTTTATCCAAATACCATGTTATCAACTGCACAGATGCAATTTTCTTTTGGGGGTTAGTAATATATTTTCTTGCTGTCTTATTCCTACATCTCTTTTCATTCCCAGCAATGACAAACTATCACAGGAAAATTTTCTCTGACATCTGGAAATCTTATTTAATCATCTAGCTTTGTTTAAAAAAAACACTAAACAATTATTATAAATGTTCCATCTGCCAAGAAATGGAACATCAGTCAGCAAAAAAAGTACATATACGCATATACATGCATACATACCTATATATACATATGCACATGTGTATATATGCATATATATATATATATATTATTATATTTGGAGGGAGAATTCACAAGTTAGGATGGATTTCTTCCATAACAATAATTTTACTCCTAAGGATTTTTTAGATTGATGGTGCTAAAAGACAACTGTCTTAAGTATTTGGTAATTACATATGGATATATTAATTTGCTTGTAATCAGTACATAATTAGTTTACCTCTCAAATACTTTGGGGGAACAGTTGAGAATATAATTATTTCTCTTAGCATGACAAGTAGAAATTCTTGGTACACACAACATACATTGTTCAAAAACTTCTGCAAATTCTAGTATATAATCTTGATGGAGAAGTTTGAACGTGTTTTGATGTACAAATAAAATTATAAGGGGGAATGACCCCGGTTAATTTCCTGGATGACTAACCATGAGGGTAATAATTTTACCTTGTCTAAATTTTGCATCTCCACCAGCATCTAATAGAGTGTTCTAAACAAAGTTAAGTGATTAAGAGATATTTGTTGAATGAATGCCATGTGTAATGGTATTTATATAATACCCATTTATTAATAGGTCCATGTGACCTGCTTAAATCATGTGGAAGTCTAAGTCACATGTAGTGGGAGGAACTTGCTGAATGGGTAGAACAGGAAGAGTGGAGCAAAATTGAGAGGAAGTTACTGGCAGCAGTTAGGGTGGAGTGAGAGAGAGGACACAGGCAAAGGGGGGGTGCTGGGGTGGGGAGGCTTGAGAATCACTTTGTCCCCTGCAGTGATAATGTGTATTGACTTCTTGGACACTATGACAGATTTGCCTTTCTGGTTTGGGGATTTGACTTTCTGGTGTCTGAATAAATGTTTTTCTTCTGCCTTCTATATGGAGAATCTTTTATACTTGGTGAGTCCAAACTACACCAGCATATTCATAATCACCCTTGGTGCTGCCACTAGTGCCTAGGCAATACACCATTCAGACATGTTTCCTTTGAAATCAAGTGCAAAAATATTCAAACTAACTCTAGATTGCATATACATACATATATATATATATATATATATATATATATATATATATATATGAAAACACAGTGCAGATGTTTCTCATTAGTGTAAAGATGATCTATTTTTACCAAATACCCAAAGGAATAATCTGAAATTACACAATTTTATACACCTAAATGGGTTGGTAGGCACATTTAGAAAATGTAAAAATAAAAACAAGAGCTCACTAGATTAGACTGAAAGGTTAGGCTTATTCTTTTGATGACTAATCTTCAGTAATGGAAAAATGCATTTTCTTCCTACATAGCTTAATATTACCTAACTGCATTAAGGGTAAATCATTTATATGCTGCTTTATGATTTACATGCTGTCTCAGTCAAAATTACCTATTTCTATTTCTACTTCCTCTAACCTCAATGTTTGAAAGTTGTAGAGTTATAGAAGTACATACCAGTCATGTATTTGGAAATGTAGCTCCATTTCACTCCTTTTAATGAGTTGGGGAATTGAATAATATTAACAATTTCAAGATATTCAGTTGCATTTTCAATGTGCAATTGAAGCATGACATTGAATGTTTTATGCCTTTATATTCAACATAAAGAATAATTTCAAAAACCTTTGTGTTCTGTGTATGAGATCAGAAATTCCAAATAAAGTTTCATTACTAGAACGTTTGCACCAACCCATAAAGTATTTAGAACACATCAATTTTTCAATTTCCTTAAATTTCAAACTCTGAATTTGTGGGAAGAAATAATTGGATGATAGGTTTTTAATCTCCATTTCCTTAGGCTGAGGTAATTTATCTTCATCTTCAAGTTTAGTTACTGGCCAATAAGGCTTTAAAATGAGAAAGTTGCTTAGTATTCATATTTCATGCAAGATAAAATATTTCACATTTAAATAATGTCTTTTATGTACATAGAATGTCACTGGAAGATTAGAATAATATTTCTATTAGTAAAGCTAGCTTATCATGCTGAATTATGCAGTATAGAATAGTATAGGATGTGACTGTCAAATGACAAAAGGAGTTTTGACATAACTCCAGCAGGGAGATGGATAGGTCTCATAGATGCTTATTTATCCTTAATTACTGCTTTAACATAAAAATCTTCACTGTGGCATATTTTAAATTTATGCAATGAACAGCTTTCAATAAAAAGAGAAAAGACCTAACTGCCTTGGAGCATTTGCAGATAATAACATCTGGAGATACCCTGTTCTTATCTGAAAATCCCCCTGTATTCAGTTACTTGTATGTAAATGTACTACAATTATTTGTGCATGTTGTATTATCACAAATTTCTTCCATACAGGCTTTTCTGTAAGAGAATAAATGTTAATATTTTTCACTTACATAGACAAATTTATTTTGATGAGAGTTTTGGGGTTTTTTTTAGCAACGTTGTGTGACTGAACAATTTATTTAATTCCATGCACCTATGATACTTAGCCAAATAAATACAACACTTAGCATTGCAGACTAATTTGAGACATAGTGTGATCATTATATTATGTTAATGGTTTTCAAGAATTAGTTATTTCAGATTTATGCATAACTCATAGCATCTTATGCTAGAGTTATTCCAACATGTATATCTTAGAAGGTAAACAATAAATAATATTACCTATTATTTATTTATCATTACATAATATATATATAGTTATATGTATTATATATTATTTGTAACATATATTATACTATAAATTATTTATTATTATTATTATTTATAATAATATTTGAACAATATTCTTAAAGGAAAGTTTTATTTTTGAAAAAGTGGGCTTTCTTTCTCTGTAATGATTCTGGGAATTCACATTAGAAAAGAATATTCGTGGTAAGATGAAGGGGAAAAATGAATAAGAAGGTTACTTTTTCAATAAATAAATTGCACATAAGCCATTATGTACTCCATCTAGTGTTCCATATGCTAGGAAGCCTCTGCCTCTTAAACGTCCTCAGTATATGTTGACTTCTATAATTTTATCTCATTTTTTTTTTTTGCTAAAAGTAGATAGTTGAAAGATTTTTAAATAGTTCCTTCTGTGCTTCTTTTTCCATTATGACTTCCTCTTTGTCCTTGAATGGTCAAGAACCACTGGAGATGAGAAGTGACTAGTCACAAACTTGGGAGATAGAAAAGTAAAGGAGGAGAGACTGTGCTCATTCCCATAATAAACCTGACTATATGAGGTGTCCCAAAAGTCTTAGTTCAGTTTTAAGCTTATTAAAATTTAAAACTGAACTAAGACTTTTGCAAAACCTTCTAAATCCACATTTCATCTATGAGACAATCTGATCTTTGGGGATGAAAAGATCATCTCAATACAGCAGTAAATCATAATGAATCCTATGTCTTAGAAATGCAGTACTTTCTGACTTGTGGGGGAAAAAAAACTGTTCTCTGAAGCCACGTCTACCTGAGGAGAGTGTTGACTCTAAATAACACTAGTTTAAAATGAGGAAATGATATTATTGAACATGCTGAGCCCTTGTACAGCTTTCCTACTTGATACAGGAGACGTTGTATTCAACAAGCCACATATCCATGGCACATGCACAGTTGTTCTTCCTTCCTTTGCCCTTCCTTGAAATACAAATCGAACTTCAGCCCCAGATGTCTAAGTTGTCGTCACTTACCCTCCTTATAATATTACTGGAATGTGTTAGCATAGTTACTGCACATACTCAAGCCAAAATCTAGCAGTATAGTTCCTCTGTTGCCCTGGTAACAGCTATTGAGAATAACCAAGGCCAGGCAGGATAAATATGGTAGAGAATTATGAAAGAAATAAATATTGTCAGTGGTGTAGAATAAGCTGTTCTGAGTCAGAAAGCAGACAGAGTTACTGCCATTTCTGACTCTGGGAACTTCAAATTTCCTGAGACAGGTACTTTTATATACACCCACCCCTTGCTTTCTATGTCTCCTCCTTTCTTTTCATTTCCCTTCCCTGTGTCTTCTTCTACACTCTAACCATATTAAAATGTAAGCCCTTGAGGGTAGGGACTGTCTTTGTATTTGCATTTGATTCCCCAGAGTTTAGCATGTGTACAAGAAGTGGTATTATAGCACTGTGTCAGAGTCAGCTGGATGGAACGAGGGCTCTGCAACTGTCGTCAAAACATCTCACTGGACTCAATGGCATTGCTAAGTGAGGGAACTGTTGCTCCTTTTTTTTTTTAATCCTCCTTCCTTTAGAAGAGGATTAATGCCATCACAAGATGACAGCCTGACTAACAAGTGGATTAGATTTAAGTGAGGCAGAGTTACACAAAGTTGTCATCCCCAATTTCTCTGTTTTTAAAATTATTTTTAGTTTTCAACATTTGCTTTTATAAGATTTTGAGTTCCAAAATTTTCCCCCTCTCTCTCCTCTCCCCAAGACTGCATGCAGTCTGATATAGGCTATATATGTACAATTATATTAAATATATTTCCACATTAGTCATGTGAAGGAAGAATCAGAAAAGGGAAAAACCACAAGGAAAAAAGAAAGAGAAAATAGTATGTTTCAATCCTCATTCCAACTCCATAATTCTTTCTGTAAATGTGGGTAGCATTTTCCATCCTGAGTCTTTTAGAATTGGCTTAGATCATTACATTGCTAAGAAAAGTTAAGTCTCTCGAAGCTGGTCACTGCTTTGGTTGCTGTTTGGTTGTTGCTATGTACAATATTCTCCTAGTTCTGCTCACTTCACTCGGAATCAATTTGCATAAGTCTTTCTAAGTATTTTGCTGACATCTGCCTGCTCATAGTTTCTTATAAACCAATAGTATTCCATTACATTCATATACCACAGTTTGTTCTGCCATTTCCTAATTGATGGACATCCTTTCAATTTCCAATTCTTGGTCATCACAAAAAGAACTGCTATAAATATTTTTGTACATGTAGTTCCTTTCTCCTTTTTAATGATCTCTTTGGGATACAGACCTAGTAGTGGTATTGCTGGGTCAAAGGGGCATAGGTCCAAATTGTTCTCCAAAATGGTTAGGTCAGCTCACAATTCCACCATGCATTACTGTTCCAATTGTCCCACATCTTCTCCAACATTTATCATTTTTCTGTTTTGTCAAGTAAGCCAATTTTACAGGTATGATGTGGTACCTTAGACTTGTTTTAATTTCCATTTCTCTAATCAATAGTAATTTAGATCATATTTTCATATGACTATATATGACTTTAATTCCTTCCTTTGAAAACTGCTTGCTCATATCCTTTCATCATTTATCAACTAGGGAATGGCTTTCATTCTTATAAATTTGACTCAGTTCCCTATATATTTGAGAAAGGAAGCCTTTATTAGAGACACTGATTGTAAAAATTATTTCCCAGCTTTCTGCTTCCCTTCTAATCTTGGTTGTATTGGTTTCATTTTCACAAAACCTTTTCAATTTAATGTAATCATGTTGCATCTCATAATGTTCTCTATCTCTGTTTGTCATAAATTCTTTACTTCTCCATAGAGTTGATTGGTAAAATATTCCTTGTTCTTCTAATTTGCTTGTAGTATCACCCTTTATATCTAAATTGTATGGCCCATTTTAACCTTATCCTGATATATAGTATGAGATATTGGTGTATGCCTAGTTTCTGCCATACTATTTTCCAGTTTTCCCAGCAGTTTTTGTCCTCAGTCTCTCTTTCAAAGTCATCAAAGTCCAGTAGCAAGACAAAAGTCAAGATGACTTGCAATGATCTGGGATACAATAGATGACGTTGGCATCATGTGTGACCAAGCTCTAAGAATTGCTCAGTACCTGCTTCAGTCATTTTCATGGCTATTGGAACAAATTGTTCTCATCTACCCATTCCATCAGGTGAAGTCTTCATATGCTTGGGAAAAACATTGCCAGTGGGTTTGTGGCCCATTGGTTATACTCAACATAGTTTAGCCTGCTACAGTTTCTTGGAGCCATAGATGAGAGTTGGGTAAAAGACACCAAAGGTGAATCAGCAGCACTGAAAAGAGTTCAGCAAGCCCTCACACCAGAGCTGTTAATCCACCATGAATAGCCCATATTATTCTGGTCCTAAAAGCAACTAACCTCCTCTGGGATCTCAAGGTCAGATGAGAGGAACTGTTGCCCCCTCACTCTCAGCATCCTAGGGCAGAGATTAGGAAAGTTTTCAGGGCACCCAACAAGTTACCTGTGCCCCTCAAGTATGACCTCTTCTGAATTTTCTAGCCCTTCTTTTACTCTTCATCCAGGGAATCCCCTGAACATTTACTGGGGTACCACAAGGAAACTGGTGCCTAATGTGAATAGAGAGAATTGGGACATAAGCAGTGATAATCTCATGATTTGTCCAGCAGTATAATTATCCAAGTCTGTTTGAACTTGACCAGAAATATTAAATGCTGATGCTACAGAAGAAATCAGAACCACAGAATTATAGAGTAACAGAGTTGGAAAATGAGGGAGTGGAGATGAAAGAGTAGTGGACCAGGAGTCCAGCAGGACTTGATTGGTAAATACAAATATTTGGGATAATCATAGCTAGCATTTATCTGGCACTTTAAATTTTGCAAAATACTTTGTAAATATCTCATTTTATCTTCAAAACAACCCTGGGAGTTAAGTGATATTATTACCCCCATTTTACAGATGAAGAAAAGTGAGATAGGCAGAGGTTAGTTGATTTGTCCAGGGTCAAATAGTTAGTGTCTGAGACTCCTGGTCTAGCACTCCATGCCCTAATAGAGGAAGGTTTATCCCAAACCAAGTCTTAAATTTCACCATGGTAAGAACAAAAACGGATTTTGGCATAGAGACATTGGTAGAAGACAAATTTCTTTCAATTCAGCATATACCTGTTTATTGTGACTGCAGAAAATAGAGGAATTAGAAAACATATAATATGTTCTAACATGCGACATTATCCTTTCATTGACAGAGAGATATAATTTTCCATTTTGCGCATATGTGTAAATTAATTCAGATTTTGGTATGCATTTCTTACAAAAATTGGCTAAATTTAGGTCTAGAGTAAATAAACCACAGTCGATTTGGAGAGAGGAAAAAAGCAGAGATCTGGCATATGTGGCTGAGGCAGTATCTTCCCAATGTAATATCCTGACTGGAGGGTACAAAAGAACCTTAACTGAAAACTAAATTAGTTCCAGAAATAATGAATGAAATCAAGAGATTTTCAGGGCATGGTTATATGGGCACTGAAATGAAAGTCACACACATTTCTGCTTTCTCTGCTATGGGAAGTAATGCTCCAAAATTTCATAGATGAGCTAAAGTGTTCCAGAAAGTCTAGACTTAATTAAGCAGAATTTGACAGATAAACAAACTGTGAAGTAGAAAGTGCTCATTAGTGTCTCTCAGAGCCTAAAAAGTTATCTAGTGTGGCTCCACATGAATTCCCTGCCAAAATGCTTTGCTGCTTATCCCTTTGGTAAAATACTTTGGATTCCATGTATGCCAGCATTACAAAAACATAGACCAAACTCACAAAGCTCAACATTATAACAAAGAGGTCTAATTCACAAATTTGGGTGAGAGGAAAGAAAGTAAATTGGGAAAAGCAATGGTTTTCTTCTACTTCAAAGTAGCAAACAAATGAATATTTAATTCTAAAGTATAAAATAGGATGCTTTAATCAAGAAATAGGTATTTTTATTCAAAAATTCAAGAAATAATAATACTGGTATACCAGCAATACCCACTCCACAGGCTACAAAGTCATGGAACAAAAACTCTGTACTTAGCACAATATGGACGTTTTGTTATCAGAGCTTTTTCTGTTAAAATAACTTTTTAATCCAAAACATAAACTTGGCTTGAGGATTTTATGAATTAAGAGCTTTAAAATAATCCTTTTTTTTTGAAGTTATCCTCTACTTGAAAACTGACTGATGAAACCTCAAATCTGTATGCCCCTGAACGCTGGAATCTTAGGCTCTCAATGGAATTCTCATTATATTCGGAAATTTGTGATAAATACAAACAGACATAGACCACGAAAAGTGGTATTAAATAAGCTCCAAGTAGAGAAGCTTGAATAAAGAATATCAAAGACTTGAATTCATACTTAGGTGGGACTGGTTGATCTCTGATCTTCCTTCACATTTTGATGTTCTGTGATATTTTTACATGGGTGAAACAATATGTCAACCTTCAAAAAAAAGGAAATTAGAACAAATTTTAATATGAAGGGACTGCAGAAGGGAAAAGATTTATTCTATTTCTAATAATGTAATGGTAGGATGATACATTTAAATATTCAATCATTCTAAAGAAAAGGACTAGATCCAGGTTTTATTATCTTTGTAAATGAATTATTTTCTGTTTAAGAATTGAAAGACTGAGCTCAAACAAAATTTATAACAAGTTCACCCTTTCTTAATGATTTCACCCTGAAAAGGTGCTACTATTTATGTTAATTATTCTAAATAACATGACATAAACCACTTATTAGGCAAAATAACATTTTAATCTATTGTTAGTAAAAGTTTCAGGATCTCTTTGAACTTCTATAGGCTCTAGGATTGAGCCTGAGATAGTTTTCTTTGCAAAAGAGAAGGGAAACATCCCAATAATAGTTCTCATGCACATACTAAACATTATAGCTTGGAAAAATTGGTCAGGCAGGCAATAAACTTTTATAAAGTGCCTAATATGTTGCAAGTGCAGACTAAGCACTGGAGATATAAAGAAGGGCAAATGATAGTTCTGCTGTCATGGAGCTCACAGGCTAATAGGAGAGAAAACATGCAAGCAGCTATGTATAAACTATATATCAGATAAATTAGAAATAATCTCTAAAGGAAAACACTAGAAATAAGAGGAAGGTAAGATTTTAGCTGGAATTTAAAGGAAGTCAGGGAAGCCACAAGACAGAGCTGGTGGGGGAGATCATTCCAGGTATGGAGGGACAGTTAATGGACATGTCCAGAGACAGGAGATGGAATTTCTTATTGAAACAACAGCAAAGAGGCCAGTGTCACTGGATCTCAGCATAAAGGGTAAAGTGAAAGTTTAAGAAAACTGGAAAGTTAGGGTGACAGGTTATTAAAAGTGATAAGAGCCAAACAGATGATTTTTATGTATGATTCTGGAGCTTACAGGGAGCCACCAAAGTTTACTGAGTAGGAGGGTAACATGGTCAGATTTGTTCTTTAGCAAGATCATTTTGACAGCTGAGTGAAGGTTTGACTAGAATGGGGAGAGAATTGGGGAAGGGAGACCAACTGATAGACTATTAAAATAGTTCAAGGTCTTGCACCAGGATGGAAGTAGTGTCAGAAAATATAAGGAGTTGAGAAATGTTATGAAGGTAATAGCAATAGGGTTTGGCAATAGATGGGATATAGACGGTGAGAGACTAAGGAGACAATAATGACCCCTCAGTTTTTGGGTTGATGGGAGAATGGTGGTATTTCTCAGTAACAATAGGGAAATTAGAAAGACAGCAGGGTTTGGAGGGAAAGAAAATGAGTTCAATTCTGAGTTTAAGGTGTCTACAGGACATCCAGCTCAAGATATCTGATAGTCACTTGGAGATGCAACTGAAGGTGAGCACTCAGTTTAGGGCTAGAGTAATAGGTCTGAGGATCATCAGCATAAACACGATAATTAAATCCATGGGAATTTATCAGAATTCCAAGTGAATGGCATAGAAGAAGAATAGGAGAGTCCTGAAGGACACTCACAGTTAGTGGATGTGACCTGAACGAAGATCCAGCAAAGAAGACTTAGAAGGAGTAATCAGATAGGCAGGAGAAGAACCGGGAGAGAGCACTGTTATGAGAACAGATAGAGAAGGGAAGATCAAGAAAAGAGAATGAGCAACAGATTGCAAAGGACTGAGAAAAAAACCACTTGATTTGGCCATTTCAAGATTGTCAGTAACCTTGGAGAGAAGTTTCAATTGAATGATTAGGTCAGAAGCCAGAATGGAGAGATTTTAGGAGTTAGAGGAAAGTAAGGGAAATGACTTTGATAACGTTGTGGAGGATAAAGTGGAAAGGGGAGAGAGACTTGAGGCAAGGAAACAAAATAAGAGGCTCCTGCAAAACTGTCCATGTGAGATGTGATAAGAGACTGAACTAGGGTGGTGAATGTTTCAGGGAAGAAAAGGAATGGATGGAAAAATGTTGCTGTGGTAAAAATTACAGTCCAATGGCTATGTAAAGTGAGTGAGAACAAGAAGTTAAAGAGGACCCTAAAGTGTTGAACTGGGGTAACAAACATGATGATAGTATCCTCAATAATAAGAGAGTTTGGAAGAGGAATGGATTTTGTAGAGAAAGGTTATGTCATTCAATCTGCAATGAAAATCCCAACCCTTCATGTCTGTACATCGTGTGCAAGCCGTTCTGCCTCACCCAAAATGAAAAGGGGGCATGACAGATTGCATTTCTTACTCACTGCTTTGGATTGTAGAGGTCTCTGGGACAAGGTATCTGTTGTAGTCATAAGCTGATGGGGCGGGGGGGAGCTAAGTAGTGAAGAGGAATGAATGAAATTTTTCCAATGTTATCTGTTTTCTATTACAGATGCCCAGGTAGTAGTTTGATTGTAATTGCCCTTAGGAGCCAACTCCTTCCCCTCTTCAGAAAGGGTGAAGTTGACAGTTGAGAGAGAAAGCAGAGCACATGATTGTAAGGGGAGTAGTGTGAGGGAGGGTGGGAAAGGGTATATGTGGTTGTGTTGAAGGTAAGCTCCACTATTGGTTCCTGAAATGAGGGTGATATATGACCTATCTTCCCATCTTCTGATTGGTTGGCCACACTTCCCTTGGGATTAGGCTATAGTCCCCACTGTGGAGGGAAGGGAAGGAAAGAGGGAAAAGTAGAAAGGGACTTTAGCCTCATAGAAGAATACTACTGCTCAGTTCATTTTCCCATAGGAATTTAATAAAACTTAGCTTTCCAATTTATACATCAGCCTCTTATAAACTTGGTTGGGATTTCTTCAAGGTCTGATCAACTCTGAGTGAACTGACAAAATTCATTTTGTGAATATTTATAACTGAGAACCAGATACAATTACCCATAGTGACCCCACCAAGAAATAAAATCTTGTAGGACCCTGACTGGCATCTCTCTGTCATTTTCATTTTGCCTCTCTATCTCTGTCCTTCTCTCTTAACTGAAACAATAGCAAAGTGCAAAATGATAAAGTCAAGGAAAAAGTTTCCCCTCCCTCTACATCTTCAGTAGCATGCATCGTTAAACCTTAATCAAGTCAAAAGCAGTATAATACAGAGGACCTAAGTTCACATCCTTATCCTGCCATTCACTTCCTATATGAATTTTGGTCAATAAATCATTTAATTTCTTTTTTTGATCATAAACTTAAGTACTGAATCTTAAATGCAAAGTTAAAAGGAAAAAAAGGCATGTCATGCATACCAGAACGTAAGAGAAGATTCAGATTGTGTACCAATAAATTTTCATTTCAAGAATGCCAGTATGATAAATAATCCTTGAGTTGAAAATTATCCATCTTTTCTTTGCTTCCTTGTGAGTTCTTTTTTTCTCTGCTGCGCATGTTCTTACTTTGCTTTTTCCCTTCTAGCACCCCACAGAAGCCTCCAATAAAGTTTAGATGTTTCTCCATAGATATAGATATATACATACACATATACATATACACATACATTTTCCCAAACATATTCTACCCCTGATCTTTGCTTTTTATGTTTGAACATATCCCATTTCCTATCTCTCCTGCCTCCTCTACTTAACTTCTATCCACTATCTTACCCTCCTATTACTTGCCTAACCCCCTCCAAGGATCCCTCCCCTATTCTCCCATTCCCATAGATCTAAACACCATTCTATACTCCCTTTTAACTATTCCCCGCCTCCCCTCTAAAGATTCCTCCCTTATCCTCTCCCCCCTCCTTATGCCCCTATTGTTTTATTTCTTCTGAATTTAGAAGATTTTCATACTCTTCTAAATATATATATATATGTATGTATATGTATATATACATGTATTATTCCCTCTTAAACCCATTTCCGATGAAAGTAGGTTCCCAGAACTACTAGCTCTCCTCCCCCATCTAATTCCTTTGCATTGATTATTCCTCTTGTACCTCAATTGTATAAAGTAATTACTCTTTTTAGCTGTTCCCAAATGTTTTTTCTTCTTAATTCATATCCTACTCAGGTTTTTCCCAATCTTACTTATTAGTTACCCAATTATTAATAAGAATCTTAGATGTACTTTTTATATATATAAAAAGTAAACAGTCTGTCCTTATGAATCCTTTATAATCAGTCTTTGTTATGTACCTTATTTTTCTCTTGGTTCTAGAATGCCAAATCTATTAAATTCTGGATTTTTTTTTTAAAAAAGTCTTGAAAGTCTGAGAGTTAATCAAATATTCATTTTTTTTTTCATTCAGAATAATACTTAACCTTGCAGGGTATGTTACTTTCTGCTGGATCCCCACTTCCTTTGTTCTTCTATATATCATGTCCCAAGACCTGTGGTCCTTTAATGTCTCTGCTGCTAGGTCTTGTGTGAGTCTAATAGTGACACCACTATATTTAAATTGTTTTAATCTTGATACTTATAATATTTTATCCTTGGGGTGGGGATTTCAGAATTTGACTATGATATTCCTATGAGTTTTCCTTATGTATCTTTCAAGTGGTGATAGATGGATTTTTTTTCTATTTCTACTCCTCCCTCCCTTGTTCTAACGCTTCAGGACAATTTTCTTTAACTATTTCTTCTATTATTATATCAAGATTCTTTTTTATCACAACTTTTGTTTAATATGATTATTTTTATAGTTTCTCTTCTTGATCTGTTCTCCAAATCTGTTGTTTTTCTTATAAGATGCTACACTTTCTCTGTTATTTTTTCACTATTCATATTTTGGCTAATTATTTCTTGATCTCTCATAATTTTACTGGCTTCACATTACTCAATTCTAATTTTCAAGGTGTCATTTTCTTCCTTGAGATTCTGGATTTCCTTTTCTAGTTGGTTGACTTTCCTTTCATAACCTTGTTTTTCTTGAATTTTTCTTTCTTTCTTTCCTTAGTTTTTCCTCCATCTCTGTCATTTGGTTTTTAAACTTTTTAAAGGTCTTCTAAGAATTCTTTTGGGACAAATGACCATTTGACATTACTCTTTGGGGTTTCTTTACTTCAGTATCTTTCTCTGAAGTAGAACTCCAGTCATCTTTCTATTCCCATAATAGCTTTCTATGGAGGGATTCTTTCTCCTTTGTGCACTTTTTGTGGCCATAGCTTAATTTTTATAATCACCTCTAGCCCTGGGCTACTGGAAATGGTTCCTCTTGCCCCAAATCTTCAGTTCTCCCCTCCTGCCTGGAACCAAAGCCAAATACCCAACCTCCTGTAAGTGCCCACAGTCAAGGGTTTTCTGCCCCACTGCTTCTGCATTCACCGAACATGTGTTGGGTCCTTCTTGCCTTGCTACTCTCCACAGCACAGCTGGGTATGGCATTCCTTATCAGCAGAGATTCTCTCAATCTTCCTAGGCTCAAATACCCACTCACTCTCCCAGGGGTGAAAGTTCCTATGGCTGATGCCAAGCCAACCTCTCAAACCAACTATCCTAGTGTGGAGGTGTTTACTCTTCACAGGGACTAAACATCATCCTGGGATTTTTCTTCTGATCTTTTCTAATTCCCCAGGAAGACCCCGGTAGTGCCCCTACTCTATTTCTCTCCACCCATACATTGTTCACCCTAAGGTGCTATTTTAACTCTTTTATGGGGGAAAATCTTGAGAGCTTGGAATTTTCTGACCTACTCCCCCATCTTCCTAGAACCCTCTCTGATTTCAGTTCTATTTAATTTCTTTTTTAAAAAGTTCCTCTCCTCTTCTTTCTTTTCCTTTTTTTTAAGAAAGGATCTACCTGTGTCCCTCAGACTGAACATGCATGGTCTTTTCACGGACCTTTGGTTATTGCTTTTTGTTCTCAAAGAGGACCAGAATGACATCACTGAGCTAAAGTTGTTACAAGTGTCCTACTGTGACTGAGCAGACCAATTCAAGCTTGGAATGCTGTACCACAGGTCTGGCACAAATAGTTCGTGTGAACATTTGGGGTAGATACTCTAAGTTTGCCCATCCTACATTTCCTTTGAGCTGTTTCGATTCTGCTTTGCTCATAGAGCATAGAACCTTCTCTGATGTGGGCACACCATGCTGAGTGGTCCTGTGCCAGTGTCTCCCATATTGCACAATCAATTCCAAAGTTCTTAAGTGTCTTGAGAGTGTCTTTGTATCACCTCTTCTGACCACCATGTGAATGCTTGCCCTGTGTGAGTTCTCCATAAAATAGTCTTTTTGGCAAGCATATGTTTTATATTCAAACAACATGGCCAGCCCATTGGAGTTGTACTCTCTGAAGCAGAGAGAATGAATGCTTAGCAGTTTAGTTCATGTAAGGACCTCAGTGTCTGATACCTTATTGTGTCAGGTGATCTTCAGAATCTTTCCTAAGACAATTCAAATGGAAGCTATTCAGTTTCCTGGCATGATACTGGTAGACTGTCCAGGTTTTATAAGCATACAACAATGAAGTCAGCACAACAGTTCTATAGACCTTCAGTTTAGTAGTCAGTCTAATACCTCTTCTCACCCATACTTTTCTTCAGAATCTCCCAAACACTGAGCTAGCTCTGGCAATGCATGCATCAACCTCATTGTCCATGTGTACATCCCTGGAAAGTACACTGCCTAGGTAAGTGAGCTTATCCACAGTATTTAAAACTTCTCCATTTGCTGTAACCAGTGGTTTCACCTATGGATGGTGTGGTGGTGGCTGATGGAGTACCTGTGCTTTTTTGGTATTAAATTGTTAGGCCAAAATTATCACAAGCAGCCGAGAATTGATCCATGCTTTGTTGCGCTGCAGCTTCAGAGGCTGCACTGAGTGCACAATCATCTGCAAACAGAAAATGGTGAACTTACACTCCCTCTATGTAGTCCTCATGGACCCTAACCCACTACTATTGGTCATTTTCTTATTCATTTCTGAATTGGATGAGTTTCCTCTTTCCCAAGCAAGATGGAATCCAGGGCCGAAGAGGCACTCACCATTTTGGTACTATACTTTAAGCAGACACATGATTCATTGACCTAGCCCTTGATTGCTCAGAATGACTGAACTCACCAAGTTTGCCAGCCTTAGCCTTCCTGGTAGCTAGGACCATAGGCATGCATGTGTTACACTCCCCCACCCCAAGCAAAAGAACTAGTTTTCAAAGATTCTGAGTACAGCAAAATGCTCTTTAAAAAACTAACTTACATGGAACATGAAAGTTTTTAATGAATCAAAAGGCATTTTGAGATATTGCAGATTCACTTCAAGAACATCCATATCAGTGTACTGAAGATGTGTATAACTATCAGTTAATACTTTACTATATTTGTTTCATGGTTATTGGTATACTATTAAAGGCTCTATTGGAATTTCAAAAACATTTCAGGACCTTCTTACAAATAGATGAATTCAATTAAAAACATTTGTGCTAGTGAGAAAGTTAAAAGACATCATGATGATTATCAGAGCTGAACAATGATAATTCATTGCATCCAATAATTTATCTTTTCTGATGGCATACTAGTTTACAGTGAGCAACAAGGTAATATGGGGAGCCAGATTTAGATGATAATAAATACTAATCATGTAACTGATGTTTCAGAGACTGAGGACTGTTTACACAAACAGAAGTCTTTATACTTCATTTGCTCTCTCTAGCCTTATAGAATTATAAAATTTATATTTTATTCACAAACCTCTTGTTTCATCACTATTTAAGATGTCTGTGCCTATACTCAGTTGTATACATATTTCAGAACAGGCATTATTTAACTTGTATATATGTGTATGTATTACACACACACACACACACGCACACGCACACACACACACATGCACACACATAATCATCCAGACTCCGTTTGCCCAAAAGTCCAAGACAGAGGAAATCGACCATCTTTATAGTTGTCTGTTTTTACCCTTAGACAGCTGTAACTGTTAGGATGTTTTCCCCCCTGATTTCATGATAAAATTGGCATCTTTGTAACTGCTACCCATTTTTCCTGGTTTAACATCCTGGGGTCAAACAATATAAATCTAATCGTCCTCTGTATGACAATCCTTTAAGTACTTATACACTGTTATTAAGTATGTCCCCCAAGTCTTCTTTATTCCAGACTACACAAGCCTAATTACTTTAACCTATCTGTCATGGACTCATGGTTCTACAACATTCTGTTTGTTCTCTTTTGGATGGTTTCCAGTTTATCAGTGTTCTTAAATTTCATTGCCCAGAACTGAACACAATATTTCAGAGGAATAAAGAGATATTGTTATCATCTTCTTCTTCTTGGAAGTTGTGCCTTACCTAAAACAGCCCCAAGTGGCATTGGCTGACCATGCCCCTATCATTTTGTAGTTGTGGATATGTTTTATACTCAAATGTATGGGATTTACATTTATCCCTTTTGAATTTCATCCTACTGGAAAAATCCAGTTCAGTGCTTCAGTTTGTCAGTCATCAAAAACTGTTTAAGCTATAACTCCTTGTTCAATGTCAATGATAAATGTAATGAGCATGCCATCAATGTGTCTATTTAAGATACTGATAAAAATATATATATCACCAAGTTTAAATCCCTGGAATACTATGCTAGAGGCTTGCCACACTGAAACTGAACCATTAACAACTTACTCTTTGAGTCTGGCCATCTGACCAGTTCTAAATCCAACTCCTTATATTATTGTCCAGCGGAGAGGTAATAAACATGCAGCCCATGGACCACATGCAACTTGCATCACTATGGAGAGTGACTTGAACCTGATAAAAAATGTTTTTGGAAAATATCTAATGATATAATTTTATAATTAACAATGAAATAACCAATTAAACACAGATAATATTACATTTGAAAACTCAGTATGTGGCTAGCAGGGAGACATGTACAGATTAGTGGTCCTCTTTTCTTTTTGAGTTTGATAATACAGGTCTAGTCTAAATGTCTACATTTTCTCTATAAAAATTGTATAGAATGCTTTATCAAGGTAGGTAAACTATACCTACAGCATTACCTTCAACCACTAGCATATTAACTCTGTCAAAAAATGCAAGGGAAGTCAAGAAGGCAAGTATGTGTATGTATTTCTGTTTTTCCTGGATATGTGCATGTTATAGCTATAGAGGTATTTCTCCATTGGTTTACAGTCAGTTTTCTTATTAAGTGAATCTTTGCTACATCCTTCCTAAGACAGGTGGGGATATACCTATGACAAGACACCTGTCTGAGCCCAATGATGCTAAGTCTGGAGAAAAGGTTAGTTTTAGAGCTTTCTAAGCAAATTTTACATTTTAATTCAGAAGAACTGGAATGAGAATTATTTTTTAAAGTAGAGTTTACTTTAGTTCAGAGTGGAATTTTAGATGTCTGACTTTGCCAAATATTCAGTAATATAGCACCCTGCCTGATTCATGCCAACAGACCCAGGCAGATGAATGGGTAGAGTAGGCAAGAACTAAAATACTCTCCTTCTATATATTTCCTCTTTTAGAAATTTCAACCAGAAGGAACTCCTGTGAGTTGAGATATACAAAGACCCCTATTAAAATGAAAGATTCATGTGGGAAAGATAACAATAATAAGCCATTAATTAGATGAAATTCTTTGTTTGAATCAGTTTATCAGTTAGCTAGACCATCACCTATCAAAGCCCCAAGGGAAATTAAGCAGGATGGGAAATGTTCAGATGTTAAGAAATTATTACCAAAGGGCTGATTGTATGGCTATGAAGTGAGATGTTGTGAGTAGAGAGAGCATCATGAAGGCATGTAGGTGACAAAATAGGTGAGTATTGGAAACAAATTTCACCTATGATAATTTTGCCTTAGGACTGATCTCATATAATGAATAAAGTATGAAGAATATCTGCTATGGCAGCTGCTAAGGTTGGCTATTATTAGTTATTCCAGTGAGGTTCGTCCTTTGATTGCTAATATATCTTCAAAAATATCTGTAGGGAATAGTTTTAATAGAACTGGCAATTGTGATCTTTAGATACATTATACATGTAGTTCATATTAATATCCAGCTCTATATAGCCACAAAGCCTAATGCTAAAAATAATAGGAGTTAAAAGAGTCAAAAGGACACTAAGCTATAGTTTCACAGAAAACATAATCATTTGTATACTAATTATAATAACAATAAAATCACTTATATAATAACTTTTATACAGTTCTTTAAAGTCAAAAAACTGTTTGACATACATCATCCCAATTGGTACCCACAATTATCTAATGAGGTATCATAGATATTATTACCTCCATTTTACAGATTAAAAAACTGAGGTTAAAGAAGAATAAAGGACTTGCCCATCCACACAAGCTAAATGATAGATGCCAGATTCTAACCTAGGTTTCTTCGGATTTCAAGATTCCGCTATACTCAAATCTCAAGTTATAAATGTGATTGCTATACACAAATATGCCTTATTAAAAATGCTTATCTTGGAACAGAAGGGAGAGTATGGACTCTCCATGCTGAGCTGGGCCGCTGGGAAGAGGGCCAAGATTCTATAAAGGTGAAGAGAATTGCTTCCTTAAGATAATTCAAAGGATACCACAAATTTTCTCTCAGAAAATATCTTCTCCTTTCAGTCTAACTTTACGTTGTCAAACTACCTGTAATTCAATCCATTAGAAATTCAATTAGATTAATATAGAATCATTTTAATGCAAATTTTTCTACTAGGGTCAAAAGAAGTGATCAATCACATTTTATTATGAATTAAATTAATACTTTTCTTTCAGTTTCCTTGAGTAAATGATTGTTAAATGAAGGGATTGCAGGATATGTTGATGCAGTACAGTGAATTGACTAGGGTGTTCTGGGGGGGACTGACTAGTCAGGAGAGTCATCATGAAAGATGAGGTTCCTTGAGAGATTTAAGGAGCTCCAACAGAATAAGGGCAGAAAGACAGGTGGAAATGTAAAACAACCACTTTACGGGGTTCCTGCTTTTGTCGGACAACCTAAAAAAGTAATGGATTCCACTATAGTGTGGTCTTAAAACAGAAATTAGATGAACATTCATCAGCAGTGTTATAAAAAGGGGTTCTAGGTCATACATGAGTTTTCTAGCTGACATATGAGATTTCTTCCAACTCTGAGATCATATGATTCTGTTTGGGCATCGTGGCTGACACGAGAGTGGCATAATGAGAAAGAGATTCCATGAAAGATATAGCAGGGTGGGAAGGGGGAAAGGGAAATAAAGTTTTTTCATAAATACTAACATGCTACAATCAGGAATGGGGAACCTACGGCCTCAAGGCCATATATGGCCCTCTAGGTTCTCAAGGGCAGCCCTGTGACTGAATCCAAACTTCACAGAATAAATCCCCTTACCAAAAAGATTTGTTCTGTAAAACTTGGGCTCAGTAAAAAGGCCATACTCAAGGACCTAGAAGGCCACATGTGGACTCAAGGCCACAAAGTCCCCATCCCTGTGCAACTACATTATAAAGATATGATGTGTTTTGTGAGTATAAAAGGAGTAGCATTCTTCACGGACTCATGATGGGGCAACTAGGTGGTACAGTGGATAGAGTGCTAGATCTGGAGTCAGGAAGCCCTGAGTTTCCAGCTTCAGACACTAACTAGTCATGTGATTATGGGCAAGTCATTTAACTCTGCTTGCCTCAGTTTCTTCATCTGTAAAATGAGCTGAAGAAGGAAATGGCAAACAGCTCCTACATCTTTGCCAAGAAAATCCCAAATGGGGTCACGAAGGGACAGAGACAACTGAAACACCTGAAAAACAACAAATAAATTGTGTAGCCTGTCAAGAAATAGGATTCCCTAAGAAGAGCAAACCCATTGTGCAGAATGAGACATTTGAAGCCCGATACTTAATAATGCTGGAGTCAGGAAAGACATGCGTAAGCCTCTCCTCTAACACTTCAGTATGATTCAGCAAGTATCGATGTATAAAGCTCTTACTAAGCATTTTCTTAGGTCTGGAATATACAAAGCCAAAAATTCAAGAGTCTTACTCATCAAAGAGTTTATATTTTCTTGAGGGTGTGGGAGCTCAGGGACACATAGCATAAATATTTGAGGCCATATTTTAAATCAGGTTTTCTTAACTCCATCCAAATTCACAGCAGCATTTAGCTGACTCTCAGTCCTCCACCTTGTCTTTTATTTTCATGGGTTTAATCCCACTTTATACTGCCGTTTGCTCATTACGTCTGTTTCTCACTTTCTCATTCCACTCCTCTGATCTACTTTCCTGCTTTTGATTATTTCAATATTGTCAACCTCCAAGTTTCCCATGCTACTTTAAAATTAAGTTGCAAAATAATTGCTGAACTATATTTGTAAGGCATTTTTCTTATGAGATGTTCCCCATAAGAAAAGTATAAATATGAACCAAAAAAGTGCAGGGATAGGGGGTGGAAAAACCAGTTTGTGATCATTCTCATTTCATTTCTCTTGAAAATTTATTTTCTTCATTTTTTTCCTGATTTCTCTTATTCATCTTTTAACAAATAGGTCTTTGTTTTATTACCTCTTTAGTCTTTTTACTTTGAATTTTCTCTATTTCTTTAATTTTTGTTGTCTTACAGTAACTATTTTTAAAAATATTTTAAATCGTATGCTCAGTTAATTGAGCTTTCCCTTTTCTATTTTGCTTATATATTGTTAAATATATAAATTTTCCTGAGGATGATTTTAGTCATATCCGTGTATTTTGGTATATTGTCTCATTTTTACTATACTTACCTTTAACATAATTATTTTTACAATTCACTTAAAGAATGAATTTGTTAAAGACAAACTCATTGTTCCAACTATATTGTCTATATAGATTGATCATTTTCTTTACTAATCACTACTTTTACATTTATAAAATATGTGTTTATTATTTCTGTTTTTTCACTTTTATTTTTGATTCCTTCATGACCTAAAATATTCATTATATTTCCCTCAAAAACTCAACTGTTTTCTCTATGTCTGTCAGAGCTATTAATTATATCATCATCCTTCTGTCACTCAGGCTTACAACCTAGTTGTAATTCCTCTCTCTCTCTCCTCCCACATATCCAATCAACTGACAAATGTTGTCCACAAAAATCTACCTCAACCACGTCTCACATCCATGCCTTTCTCTCTAACCGTGTGTCCATTCCCTGTCCCGTTTGGATCCTCATCATCTCTTTCCAAGGCCGTTGCAACAGTCTCCTAATTTGTCTTCTTGCCTTAAAGCTCTTCCCAGTCCAAGACATCCACAGTATAACTGTGAGTCTGACCATGTCCTTTTCCTACTCAATAAACTCCAGAACATCCCTATGACCTTTAGAATCAATGACAAACTCCACTTTTAAAGCCCTTCCCAACTTTGTGCTAGCTATCTTTTCAATTTTGTCATATATGAATGCCCTTTTACTTTATAATCTAGACAGAATACCATTCCTGCTGTGCCTCACATGGGACACCCTATCCTCTATCTCTAGCCTTTGCACTGGTAGTGCCCTCATTGCTGAAATGAACTCCTCTGTCTGTACCACTTAGAATCTCATGTTCCTTCAGAACTCAGCTGAAGCATCACCTTCCACAAGAAGCATTTCCTGAATGCCTCAGTGCTAGTGACCTTCTTTAGTGTTATGTTTATAATGTTCATGTGTCCTTAAATATACATATATATGCATACATGCATACATATACACACATACATATATACATTATCTCCCCAGACAGAATGTAAGGCTCTTGAAAGCAGGGGCTGTCTTATTTTTATTTTTGAAACCCAAGAGTCTAACACAGTGACCAGCATCTACATAAGCAGGTACTTAATAAATGCTTCTTTGTTAATCAGTTAGATAAATTAGAATATGATAACATGAAAAGGAACCATGAGATGTAGAAAGATAAATGTATTCTTAATAATTCCAGTCTTACCATGGGACAATCAAATCTTATTTTTTCCAACAAATGGTTTTATGTTTTACAGTTGTATATTTTTCTTCGTTTGTCCTTCTGTTGGGTTTATGTATCTCTGAGAGAAGAATGTTATATTGTTATGCTACTGTCAAAGTAATTTTGCAAATTCTAACTCTAAGGTAGCTTCCCCATTTGTTTCTCTTACAATTCAATTTTTATTTTTCCCTTATCTGAAATCATAATTACAATTTCAACTTTTTTGGAGACAGATGATGCATAATAAACTTAGTTTCATCCCTTCATTTTGTGTGTAAGAATTTGTGTATGTATATTAAACATATTTTAATATTCTACGTGTTTGCAAAGACTATTGTAAATAACTACTTACTCTCAATATCTGCTGTAGATGATAGAGAAAAAATTCACTAAACTCATTAAGATCCTTCAAATTGAGTCAACATATACTTTATTCTCAGAGACTACTCTGCAAAGGAGAATATGATGTCAAACTGAAGCCTCATACCTATATATCCTAAATTCTTTCTTTGAAAAAGACTCTCTGGGCTCTGGAAATGGCAAGTACCCAAAAGGTGAAATTGATTATATCTGAATGGGTAGGAAATAGCTTTGCTGATGATGGAGTCATGATTAAAATTAATATTATAGCTAGGTAATTCAAATTGGAAAAAAAATATGGCATGCAACTAAAGTAATCTGATCCTGAATCATTTTTTAAAATTATTAATAATGAAAAAAGGGGCATGGGTGGAAAAGCTACAGTTATTTCACACAGAATTTTAACTGATATAAATAGTCATGATGAAGCAGAAAAAGGACTTAAAATATTCTTTATTCAGCCAAACTTATAACTTACTTGCCAAGAGGAGAGAGGTGATAGTAAAAGGTAACACTGTTTTAGAACATAAACTCATTTATAGAATTTTATGGCAACGGATGACAGAAAGTTATGAGCAGTGTCACCTTTTAAAAGAGAGAAAAGCAGTGGAGGGTAAAACCATTTTAATGAAAGCTTATTGAGACACCCAACTAAATAAAGTCATCCAGAGGACATTTAATGATATAAATGGAAAGAGGATAACCAAGGGAAGAAAATGGAAATGACATGATTCTTGATAACATTAATGATGCAGCCAAAGAACCACCTTCTGTATTAAACTTTTCTTGATCCTTTCAATTGCCAGTGCCTTTCCTCAGCAACTATATTGCATATTTTTGCACAGATTCTACATAATACACTCACATGCATATGTGTGTTGTATGTATCAATGTATACATGCACATCAGGGTCATAACTATAGACATATGTATATGTTGCATATGCAATACACATACACATTTTGTGTACACATGTATGTATGTGTGCATCTGTTTACACACAATCACAGCCACACATGTTGGTTACTCTCTGTTTGAATGTAAGTTCCTTGAGGCAGAGACCATTTCACCTTTGTCTTTGTATCCCCAGGGCTTAGCACATGCCTGGCACATATTAAGTACTTAGTAAATGTTTATTCATTGATTTTAATGTTTTTATCAAAGACAACAGAGACAACATACTCATCCTTTAAAAAAAAACAATAGGTCCAAGTTTCGATAAGGTGAAATGGCACTAAAAAAATAAAGATAGAAACATTAGCTCAATTTGATCAAATACAGAAAGGGAAAATCTATGCTGGAAGGAATGCCATTTTTAGGTAGTTGAGGGACTAATTCACAAGGAGTCTAGGGTAGGTACTTGAATACTGAATAAGTGACCACAATAACAGCAACTAGGAATTCATAAACCTACTTATCAGCTCTATAAAGTTCTAATAACAACAATACATTCATGTATCAACATCCTAGATAAGGGTATTCACAAGAAACATTGTACAACACACAACATTTTAGAAATTGCCTAATTAACTGAAAGATAGAGAAAATACAAGATGTCACTGTTTACTGTTGGCTAACTACAAAATTGTTTTTGATTCAGAAGAGCAAAATGCTCCTTTAAAGGCTCCCTTTGCCCAAAGTGACTCCCATATAGGCATCAAGATTATGTAAGATACCTTGAAAGATATAACAGAAAACTTTGTTAGATGATTCCTTTGGCCATTAATGTCAGGTGGGTCATAAAAAAAGAGAGATGCTTGTTCATCACTGTCAGAGGACCAAGTATTTATTAAAAACCTACACTGTGACAGGCACTGTGCTAAGTGCTTTAGCAATATTATTTCATCTGATCCAACAACAATTCGTAGAGTCAGATACTATTATTATTCCCCATTTTACAGCTGAGGAAACTGAGGCAAGCAAAGGTTTATATGACTTACCCCAGGTCACACAGCTGCTGTGTATGAGACTGGATTTGAATTCAGATCTTCTGGAGCTTAGGCTCAGCACTCTACCCCATGAGTCACCTAGCTATTAAGATAGAGTCACAGCAGGTTCCAAGTAAAAGAGGGATTCCCTAGAGATAGGAAAGTCCTAGCGATACTTTTGTTTGTGAATGACATCAGGTTAGTTGGCATTAAGTTCCAAAACCCTGCATAGTGTCTCAGAAGAGATTAATAACCATTTAAATGATTTAGGGCTAATAACATTTATATAGCACTTACATAGCCAGGCACTGGGCTAAGCACTTCGTAATTATTATCTTATTTAGTCTTCACAACAGCCCTATAAGGTAGGTTCTATTATTATCCCCATTTTATGGATGAGGAACCTGAGCAAACAGAAGTTAAGTGACTTGTCCAGGGTCACAAAGCTATTAGTGTTTGAGGCCACTCATATCCTGAATGCTCCCTATAGTTTCTGCACAAAGTGGCACTTGAGCTATCCAGCTTCTATCCTGATCATGAAATTTACATGAGTTATAACTAACAATCCTGGAACATTAAGTAAATACCACATTCAGTCAAGGAGATCTCAGACCTCAGACACAAGATCCCATAGACTGAGGGATAAGGAGAGAAAGTGAAATAACTGGCCAGGATAGATACAGGAAGAAGTATTTTTCTGATAATTAGTGGTTTATATTTGCAGAAGGAGGACAAATGTTGTCAGTAACCTCTACATTTCAGCACCCTAGGATATTCACCAATTATAGCATGTATAGAATAAAGTAATTCTCCTAAATGCATCCAGATCTTTTAAATTTCAAGTGAGGTACAATCTGCTGCAGAAAATATACCAGTGTTAAATTATGTTTATGATAATCACTGAAAAATTGCAAAAATCAATGAGACAGATGTTTAAGGTATGAAAAAGAAAGAAGGAAAGACTTCACAAGGGTAAAAGAACATTTACTTTTGGCATAACTGTATTCAACAAAACAGTGTCTGTGATTTATATTTCACTGTGCCTGAGGTTCCTATAACAAGGTTTGTGGAGTTTAAAGATCCAACAACAGGGAAATAGTGACATCTTGTGGTTATAAACCTTTTAGATTTTGAAGTTTTCAGTAACAGATGGTGACAGATGTTCTTAAAGTTGTTGATTCCATTAAAAATAGTGTTAATAATCCTCTTTTTCCATCACACTATGCAAGTGACCCTAAGTTCTAGAAAGTTATGCAAGAAGATTAGGAGCATTCCAGAGTTTCATTTTAATAGAGGGTGTTTTCAGATCAAAATACACTCCATTCTGGACCTCCATTATTTGATTGCTTTGTATGCTGGCCACATCATACCTACTTTAAGACATAAAACATGTTAGAACATTAGAGGCTCTCTCCTTTTACTCATCAGAAGGGTGAAAGAAAAAAGATTTTATTTGAAAAATAAAATGTTCTGCACAGAAGAAACAAAAAAAGACTCTTACATTTTGCCTGAGCAATACCATTGAAGGCTGATTTAATTTCTATTACTAGGATGCCTCCTATGGCTAGGTGGCACAACAGATAGAACACAGTGTCTCATTATCACTTGCCCTTCTCTTGCCCCTTCAAGTCAACACTTGGCCATCTAGAGATTCCTAGTGAGTACCCCCATTCTTTTCTGGATCATGTGTTCGTTCATCCTCTTATCTTCTCTTGGGCATCTGGGTTAAATTTCAATTCCTTAATGAGTGGTCTCTGTAAATATCTAGAAAATGGAAAGGAAAGGATGGGAAACATTTGGAGAAATGAGAGGAAATCAATCAATCAGTAAGTATTTACTAAGTGCCTACTTTGTGCCAAGTACCCTGCTAAGAACTCAGGATATAAAAAGAGGCAAAAGACAGTTCCTGTTCTCAAAAAAGATAGCAGTTCTGGCTGGAAAGAGAAATAGCTGTAAAGGTATAGCTGTGACTCATGAGGCACATCTCATCTCCATCCCTTTTATCACAGTGCAGTGCAAGGACACATGTTTAAAATATGAACAGAAAAAATCAGAAAACACTTATTGAATTTTTTTAGTGTTCTAGAAATTAAACAGACAATCACTTTGTAGGAAAAAACACAGGTAAATCCTAGGAAATACAAGAAAAATGCCTTCAGTTGTCTTATATTCTCAAGACAAAATTAATTTTAATTTTAATTCATTTTAACTTGAAAAGTTAAAATTTAACATTTAGCATTTAACTTGAAAACCAAAGATAATCCATTTAGGACCATGGAAGACTCATGTAATTAAACACAAAAAAGTGAAATCAACTCAAAGAGTGAGCTGATCATAAAGTCAAAAGGAAGTTTTAGAAACAAATGCCAAGCTACAGTCTAACTGTTCAGCACGTTATTTCAAGTCTTGGTATAACAGAATGCATAGTTTAGGATTCTTAATTACTTGGATTAAATGCCTTACAACAGCTTGGAAAAAACCAGCAAAGTTTTTTTTTGGAATTTCCACAGCAAAGGAGATCTTCGTAATGGTGTGTTTCTTTAGGACAGAGAATTTATATCAATTTCTTTGTAACCTCTCAAACAAGGACAATAGATCTTCTTCATGGTAATTGGGAACAAGAGAAATACTCCTCCGAAAGAGAGCGGAGACAACGCTACTAAAGAAACCACTGTGATCGGAAAGACCCTGAACTACTAAGGGAAAGGAAGAAAACGTAAGTCGGGGGAAAACTAGGCTTTTTCTTTTCTCTCAAGTGTTAAGACCTACTTGTTTTGTTGCTCATTCATGCCCCATTATTCTTGATCCCATTGGGGTTTTCTTGGCAAAGATCCTGGAGTGGTCTGCCATTTTCTTCTCTAGCTCCTTTTACAGATAAGGAACTGAGTAAAACAGGGTTAAGTGTCCAGGGTCACACTAGTAAGTGTCTGAGGTGATATATGAGCTCAAGTCTTGCTGACTCCAGGCTTGGAGTTCCATCTGTTGTGCCACCTAGCAGTTCTCTTATTAGGAGGTATCCTAGTAAGAGACAGTTAAGTCAATCTTCAATTATACTGATCGAGCAAAGTGTTTGCTCTGTGTAGAATGTTTTTGGTTTTGCTTTTTTAAAATTATTTTTCAAATAGAAGATTTTTCTTCTTTTAATGAATCTTTCCCTTCTATTGGGCAAATAATCTAAACTCTGAGGGCCTCAGTTTCTTCATCTGTAAAGTGAAAGTGCTAGATCAGATAATGTCTAAGATCCAAGTTAATTCAATCAGAGCTATTTTAAGATGGAAATACTGTTTGAAATGAGAATTATGATCATCCCACTATATTATATTCTGATCAGGCCACATTTGAGGTATTACATTCCATTTGATACACCATGATTAAAAAATGACATTAAGAAGCTGGTTAGCATCTAGAGGAGTGGTATCAAACTCAAATAGAAATAATTCCCTGCAAGCCACATATTGACTTAGGAAACCACAAATTATCGTATTGTATTGTATCTTTATTTTGTTAAACATTTCCCAATTATACTTAGTCTTTTATGACCTGGAAAAGTGTCTAGAGGAGTAGCAGGTCATATGTGAACCATCTGAAGGAAGTGTGGAAGTTTGGAAAAGAGGAAGATTTAAAGGGAAAATAATAACTGTCTTTGAATAACTGAAGGATTTTTACATGGAAGTGGAATTAGAATCATTCTGTTTGGCCCCGAAAGTAGACCTTGAAACAGTGACTAGAAATCACAGGGAAGCAGGTTTCAGTCTGATATAAGGGGGAAAACAAAACAAAACAAAACAATAAAACAAAAAGCCCTTCCTAACAATGAGGATTGTCCAAAGTGAAATTAACTGTTCAGGAGATTTCGAGTTCCCCCAATATTTTCAGTTGTCTTCAAGTGAAGATTGAGTGAACACTTGTCTGGGTATTACAGACAAAATCACTGTTAAGATATTGACTGTAATAGACAACAAAAGTTCCTTCCAGCACTGAAATCCTACTTATTATTCAGTTTCACCTCTCTCCATCTTACGATTTATGTGACTTGCTCGAGGTCATGCAGAAAGTAAATGGCAAAACAGGAATCAAACTCAAATCTTTTAAGACCAAATACAGTGGTCTATCTACAATACCTTTAATCAAGGATAAACTAGGCAATAAGTTAATGGAATAAAAATTCTGACCTTCTAGTGACGATGCCCTGCTATGAATACTAATGGTATTAAAATAGAGGAGAATGAGATTTTTCATATTCTTAACTACCTGAATAAAGGACAGAGATGATCAGAAAAAAAAAATATGAAATTTCTATTAAATAAAACTGAAAAGCTCTTTCTTGCAAGAGCAAAATCAATGAAGTCAGAATAAGAAAACTATTACATGAGGGGAAAAAAACTTTGCTTTAAATATCTACAATAAGGGCTTGCTGTCTAAGATATATAAGCAAGTAACAGAAATGTATGCTCAAGAACCATTCCTCAATGAATAATTGGTCAAAGGAAATGAACAAACAGTTCCTTTTTTAATTAATTAACTTATTTATTTTAAGTTTTCAACATTCATTTTGCACAAAATTTTGAGTTCCAAATTTTCTCCCCATCTCTCCCCTCTCCCAACCCCAAAACACCTTGCATTCTGATTGTCCCTTCCACCACTGTGCCCTCCCTTCTAACACCCCTCCCTTCCCTTATCCCAATCTTCTGTCTTGTCCTATAGGGCAAGATACATTTCTGTACCCCATTGCCTGTATTTCTCATTTCCCAGTTGTACACAAAAACAATTCTCAACATTTGTTCCTAAAACTTTGAGTTCCAACTTCTCTTCCTTCCTCCTTTCCCATCCATTCCCACTGAGAAGGCAAGTAATTCAATATAGGCTATATATGTGTAGTTTTGCAAATGACTTCCATAATAGTCACAATAAATGTTGTGTTAAACTAACTATATTTCCCTACATCCTATCCTGCCCCCCATTTATTCTATTTTCTCTTCTGACTTTGTCCTCCTGAAAAGTGTTTACTTCTAATTACTCCCTCTTCCCATTTTCCCCCCTCCATCTTCCCTCCCACCCCACTTATCCCTTTCTCCCCTACTTTCCTGTAGTGTAAGATAGATTTGCACACCAAATTAAGTGTGCATGTTTTTCCTTCCTTAAGCCAAATGTGATGAAAGTATGGTTCACTTTTTCCCCTCTCACTTCCCCACATTTCCCCTCCTTTGAAAAATCTTTTCCTTGCCTCTTTGCTGAGAGATAATTTGCCCCATTCCATTTCTCCCTTTCTCCTCCCAATATATCCCTCTCTCATCCCTTAATTTTATTTTTATTATATATTATTTTTATTTAAAATTCATTTATTTAATAATATTTATTATTATTTATTTATAATCCTATTCACCTCACCTTATGCCCTCTCTCTCTCTCTCTCTCTCTCTCTCTCTCTCTCTCTCTCTCTCTCTCTCTCTCTCTTTTTCTCTCTCTCTCTTTCTCTCTCTCTCTATATGTGTGTGTGTGTGTGTGTGTGTGTGTGTGTGTGTGTGTGTATAATCCATCCAACTGCCCAGATACTGAGAAAAGTCTCAAGAGTTACAAATATTATCTTTCCATGTAGGAATGTAAACAGTTCAACTTTAGTAAGTCCCTTGTGATTTCTCTTTCCTGTTTACCTTTTCATGCTTCTCCTGATTCTTGTGTTTGAAAGTCAAATTTTCTTTTCAGCTCTTATCTTTTCATCAAGAATGCTTGAAAGTCCTCTATTTCATTTAATAGCTATTTTTTCCTCTGAAGTGTTATACTCAGTTTTGCTAGGTAGGTGATTCTTGGTTTTAATTCTAGTTTCTTTGACTTCTGAAATATCATATTCCAAACCCTTTGATCCCTTAATGTGCAAGCTGCTAGATCTTGTGTTATTCTGATTGCACTTCCTCAATACTCAAATTGTTTCTTTCGAGCTGCTTGCAATATTTTCTCCTTCACCTGGAAATTCTAGAATTTGGCTATAATATTCCTAGGAATTTCTCTTCTCAGATCTCTTTCAGGAGGTGATTGGTGGATTCTTTCAATATTTATTTTGCCCTTTGCTTCTAGAATATCAGGGAAGTTTTCCTTGAAAATTTCATGAAAGATGATGTCTAGGCTCTTTTTTTGATCATGACTTTCACGTAGGCCCATAGTTTTTAAATTGTCTCTCCTGGATCTATTTTCCAGGTCAGTTGTTTTTCCAATGAGATATTTCACATTATCTTCCATTTTTTCATTCTTTGGGGTTTTTTTTGTAATTTCTCGGTTTCTTACAAAGTCATTAGCATCCATCTGTTCCATTCTAATTTTTAAAGAACTATTTTCTTCAGTGAGCTTTTGAATCTCCTCTTCCATTTGGCTAATTCTGCTTTTTAAAGCATTCTCTCTTCATTGGCTTTTTGGAACTCTTTTGCCAATTGAGTTAGCCTATTTTTAAAGGTACTATTTTCTTCAGCATTTTTGGGTCTCCTTTAAGGTGTTGATATGCTTTTCATGATTTTCTTGTATCTCTCTCATTTCTCTTTGCAATTTTTCCTCCACTTCTCTTACTTGATTTTCAAAATCCTTTTTGAGTTCTTCCATGACCTGGGACCATTGCATATTTATTTTGGAGGTTTTGTATGCAGAAGCCTTGATTTTTATTTCTTCTTTTGATGGTAAACATTGTTCCTCCTCACCCAAAAAGATGGGAGAGAATACTTGTTCACCAAGAAAGTATTCTATATTCTTATTTTTTTTCCCTTTTTTGGGCATTTTTCCAATCTTTTGAGTTCTTTGCCAAGAGTAGGGTAGATTCTGGGGACCTGTAAGCTTTCAGTTTCTCCAAGTTGGCACAATCAAGGGAGAGGAGTTTACTCCTCAGTTGATTCCATCTCCTCCACATCTAAGGACTGTGCTCAGGGCTGAGGTTTGGATCAGCTGCTTAGTTCCCCCAGGGGTTTTAAGCTGAGTGCTCCAACAATGGACCCTCGCAGCTGTTGCTGCCACTACTTTCTCCACCATCTGGGGCTGGAGCTAGAGGAGGACCCTGCTCCCTTCTCACTCTGGTTGGAAAAGCCTTTAGTGCCTGTGGGTTGAGAAATCTGTGAAGCTCCTCTGGTGCTGCTGGGGATTTGCCCCCGAAGTCTGTTCTGGTCCTGCTTCTCCTGGTGCAACCAAGGCTGGCCTGTGCTCTGCTCCATATCCAGTGTGATAGATCTTTCCAGTCAGCCTTTCAGGTCTCCCCTGGGCTGGAAATCTCCTCCACTCTATTGTTCTGTGACTTTTGCTGCTCTAGAATTTGTTGAGCATCTTTCTTTCCAGGTATTTTATAGGCTGTGGGGAAAGATCTAGATTATATGCATCTTTCTACTCTGTCATCTTGGCTCTGTCCCCCCAAACAAAGAGTTCCTAAAGGAAAAGCAAACTATTAACAACCTTATGAAAGAATGTTCAAGTCTGTAATAAAAAGAGAAATGACAATCAAAACAATCCTGAAGTTCCAATTCACACCTTGCAAATTAGCAAAGATGAGAATAGTCAATGTTGGAGGAATTATGGAAAGATTTGCATATTGATGAATTGTTGGTGAAACTGTAAATCAGTACAAGTATTTTGGAAAGTAATTTGAAATTAAGCAAATAAAGTTATCAAAATGTCTTTTGGAGCAGTTATATGGCTCAGTGGATAGAGTGCCAGTCCTGAAGTCAGGAATTCATCTTTCTGAACTGAAATCTGGCCTTAGACACTAGCTGTGTGACCCTGGGCAAGTAACTTAACCCTGTTTGCCTCAGTTTCACAACTGTAAAATGAGCTGGAGAAGGAAACAGAAAATCACTCAAGGATCTTTGCCAAGAAAATGCCAATATGGTCATGAGGAGTTAGAAGTAATTGAAACAACTGAGCAACAACAAAATGCCCATATCCCCTGACCCAGAGATTCCACTACTAGCCTACATGTCCCAAAGAGGTCATTGATAATAAGCCTCCATGTACCCTAAGATATTTATAGCAATACTTTTGATGGTGACAAAAGAATTAGAAATGAATAGATGCTCATTGAAACAAAAAAGATTAATGTAGATTGGGCAACAGATTATTATTGCCCTGAAAGAGATGACTAATTGGAAGAATTCAGAGATGTATCAAAAGACACATGAATTGATGCATGATGGAGTAAGCAGGATCAGGAAATCAATGTGTATAATTATTAAAACAATGTAAATGGAAAGAACAAAAAAAGTTAAAAGCTACATACTTAAAATGACCAAGTTTGAACCTAGAGAAGACGAAAAAATGTACTTTTTTTCCCTTCCAGAGGTGAAGAAATCTGAAATATTGCACATGACTGTATAGGCAGCTGGCACAATGGATAGAAGGGAATAGAAGCAGAAAAGCATTTATCAGATTCCTACTATGTGAATGGCATTATGCTAAGAGCTTTATAGGGGCAGCTAGGAAGTGCAGTGTATAGAGCACCAGTGCAGGAGTCAGGAGGACCTGAGGTCAAATCTTACCTCAGACACTTGACACTCACTAGTTGTATGACCTTGGGCAAGTCACTTAACCCCAGCTGCCTCATCTTGAGTCATCTCCAGTCATCCTGATGAATATCTTGTCACTGGATTCAGATAGCTGTGGAGAAGTGAGGCTGGTGACCTGCATAGCCCTCCCTCACTCAAAAACAAAAGTCAAGTGCAAGTCATATCATCATTTCTCTGATGACATGGTCTTCTTCAGCAATGAAGGATCAACACACACACACACACACACAGGAACTATATGAATGTTTTCTCATTTGATAGTGTCAGATTTGCAGTGAGGAAGAACTAAGTGCAAATCCTGCCTCAGATGTTTGTATAGCTATCTGATTCTGAGCAAATCATTTCACGTTTCTCAGACTAAACTTCCTTATCTGTAAAATGAGAATAACAAGAGCTCATACTTCACAGGTTTGTGAGGATTAAATGGTGTAATAAATATAAAATACCTTAAATATATATGTGTATGTAGATATATATATATTCTAATTGCTGCTGCTACTGCTACTACTACTGACACTGTCAATTTTTTTTTCTCGTTTCAATCTTTGCTACACATGATATTTCAATAGGCAGGTGAGGGGAAAGAATATATTCAAAAATGAAAGTGATACAAAAAAATCAATAAAATGAAATTTTAAAAATAATGATCAAATTTAAGGAGCTCTCTTGGGGCAAAGTTTTTTCAGGAACTCTAAGATCTACCATCTTATGTAGCTACAAGTATCCAGTAGATGCTCTCTGGTAGCATCAAGTAATAAAAAGATGATATTTAAAAACTGTTTCATCACAGGTAAACTTTAAAAATGTACAGTTTATGCAAATATACCACTACTGACTGAGCTGTGAGGTAAGGGACAGTGTCTTATCTAAGTTTTAAAATCTTCCTGGAACCTAGCCTAGTGCTCAGCTTAAAAACAAAAAAACAAACAAATAAGAAAAAAAACAGTCTTATATAGCAGGGAAAATCCCTGATCCTGGTCAAAAGATCTGGGTTTGACTTGTAACTGCATCTTACTGAATGTGTTACTGTGGACAAATCAAATTTATTGAGCCTCAGTTTCTACATGTATAAGTTGAGATAATCATGATATTTACCTCTCAAGGTTATAGAGTGGATCAGATAAATTATATGAGAAGGTATAAAACCTTATAAACAAACAGGCTATTAGAGATGATTTATTTGCTTATCTCCCTAGTCTTTGGCCAGGTCTCAGATCATCAAAATTAGACGAGACTTTGGGGAGTCTCGTCGACCTTTCATTTAACAGATGGGAAAAAAGAAGGAAGAAGAAGATGAAGGAGAAGAAGAAATAGAAGAAACAAAAAAAGAAATGTAAGAAAGAAAAAAGAGAAGAAGAAAAAGAAGATGATGATGATGATGATGATGATGATGATGATGAAGGAAGAAGAAACCAAGAGAAACATGATTATTTGTGCTAAGACACAGAGTTAGTGGAAAAACTGGATCTCCTTCTCTGGTCTCCTAACCCCTACTCCAATTTTCTTTCCATGTGAACCAGCTACAGGTATTTGTAAGGCAGCTGGCCAGATTTAGTAGTACATAATTTTTGGTCAAACAAAAATCATCTAATTGCCTCAAGAAGTGATAAAACCTCCAACTTTTACCATCACAGAACAATGATAAAATAAATTGATCAATACTTGACAAAGCATCTGAAACTATTAAACATCCCTCAAATATGAGTAAAGTTTAAGACCAGAATTCAGCATCAGTGAGCATACTGTTGAATCCTGGTCCAGTTTGCACCAAATCTTACCACAGTGTGTTCTGCCCAAATCAGCTGCATGGAACCTTGGCTTCCTAGAGTCTACTCCATAAGGTACTGTACTTTTTCCTTCTTCCCAAACCCATTAGATTTCAATCTTATTGTCCAGCTGAATCAAAGTCTCTTGTCTATATCCCATGAAATGTTTCTTTGAATACTATGGTTTTAAAGTATGTGTGCTAGTCCAGTTCAGGTCCTCTAGGAATAAATCCCAACTGTTCATTCTCTTTTCAAATAACCACAAGATTTCTGGATCTTATGTTCACATATATGTGTTATCACACATATGAAGTATATTATTCTGCCTCACCATCACTCGTTTGTCCTGAGATGGGTCCCAGAAAAACAGTCATGTCCCAACTGCAGAGTGCTTTGTGCCCCAGATGTTTTATGATTTATTCTCAAGTGATCAAAGGAAATTGGAGTCCTTTACAAATGCACTAATTTCAAGTAATCAAATTCCAAAAAATCTTTTTGAATATATGGAACATGAGTAAGCTACATAAGGATAAATGTACAAGTTGGTTAAAAAAAAAATTATTTGGTATTCAGGAGCTGCAATTGACTCATCAGCTCAATTTGTCTTTATGTCTCCAATTATTCCTCTATGTTGAAGGGGATCTAACCTGACCAGACTACATCAATATGCCATTCCACACTTAAAAGTCATTTGAAATTGTGACTTTATCACTCCTGCATCTAGGTTAAACTTCCTACCTCCAGGGACTTGATCTTGGTCCATCCACCATCCATCATTACCCTAACTTCCCATGCCTTCAGCCCCAAGCTCTACTCCTTTCCATATGAATGCCATCTTAAGCCAAGTTTTCAAAACCCCACCCAATTACAGGACATTTTTCCACACTTTCTCCCTGGTATTTTGAAGCCAATTCATTGTGTATCCTACTGATTCTCTTTGATATTAGGCATGCTTCGTTTAATTGCTCTGGAAGTAATGTTATTGGCACAGTTACAAATTGAAGACAAGTGGATTCTGGTATATTATACTTCATCAAGTTCATCTGGAGCCTCACTTACAATGTTCCCCTTGGATAATCACCAACTGGCATCCCTCCATTGTTAAAAGTACCATTTTGTCTATCCATCTATCCAAACCCTGCTAAAGAATAGTGATTTGGCTTTAATCTTCCTTTGCTGATTTTAAATAATCTCATTTTCACAGCAGCTGTTTATTTTCTCATTTCCCTTGAATTATTTGATAATATATACAGCTACACTGTTAGATCACAACAGATTAGCATGTCCCCTTCCATGACATTTTCATCTGGTGTTAGTTTACATTCATTTATAGAAACCATGACTCATGCATAACTATATATTTTATGGTTTTCATCTTATTAAGATAGGGTAAGAATAGTCCATTAGTTTCCAAAAATTTGTAATCATGTTGTGTTTCATTCTTGTTTATTGCAAACTGACAAGCTTATATTCTCCTGGTATAACAGGAGCTGGAGGAAATCATTAATGCCATTTTCACCAAAACATAATGAGAAAGTTAGAGGGAGAAACTAAACAGGATTCAAGATTGTAATTCTAAAATTTTATTAAGACTGTGATTTTTCACAGAGACCCTTAATGTTGATTACTCTGATATTTATGTGTAGGTTCTTAATCAAGTGTTTTTTTTTTCTCTGATGATGATGTTTAAGGCTAAATTCTACAAATAGATATTCACAATAGACTATATGGAAGTTACTGGGGAAAGTACATGAATCATTCAATTCAAAAAGTGACCTCAGAACCACGTGAGAGGTGTGGCAGGTAGTAATTGACATGAGGAGAAAGGGGGTGGACCTGGAAATGCGGGACCTGTCAGTCTTCCTGAATGATGTCACTGGTAAGAGAGAAACGGGAGGGTTAAGCATGTGCCTGTGACAGGTGGAAGGAGTTGACAAAACCACTTCTCTCCACTGCCAACAAAACAAAACAACATATCAAAGAGTAATTCTGCAGTGAGTTGGATGCATTATTGTTGGAAGTGTTCAGACAGGAATTAAGACCTACAGGTGTCATTTTGATCACTCCAGGTTTATCCAGAGATTGGAGATAAACAGGCTGGAGTCAAGAAAACTCGAGTTCAAGAAAAATCAGAAACCTACTAGCTGTGTGTTTGAGGGGCAAGTCAGTTGGCCTCTGTTTGCTTCAGTTTCCTCATCTATAAAAAAGGGGGATAGGAATGGCACCTTCCTTGAAGAGTTATTATGAGATCAATTGAGAAAATTCACTCTCTGTGACCCATTTGAGCTTTTCTTGGCAAACATACTGCAGTGGTTTGCCATTTCCTCCTCCAGCTCATTTTGCAGATGAGGAAACCGAGGCAAACAGGATTAAGCGACTTGCCCAGGGTCAAACAGCTAGGAAGTATGTGAGACTGGATTTGAACTCAAGTCTTCATGTCTCCAGGTCTTCCCTCTATCCACTTCACCCACCCAGCTGCTCTGCTTGGCACATAATAGATGCTATAGCTATTGGAACTTTACTTTTAGACTGACAGGAGAATGGAGAAAAGACAATGAGGGATAGGCTTCTTGAAAAGTAAAGAAATAACATCTGGAGGACTATAAATCCCATGAGGTAATGCAATCAGAAACTATTTGGGGTTTGTGCTGGTTTGAAATTCTATGAAAATTCCAGGGTTTTAAGGGCTTTGTGTCTGATTGCATAGGGCTAAGAGTCCTAACCAGGTACCTCTCACTCAAGGCTTTCAGAAATGATATGGAACTTTCTACTTTGGAGAAGACAGTGTGTACCCAAACCAAGATCTTTTGTTTCCCTGAAAAACATACTCCACATGTTGATGGTACTAAATCCTATGGGAAATACTTTGTGAATCTGTAGGGTCGGGGCTATTTTTATCACTTTTTCCAGTGTAAACATGAGCACTTTTTCCACCTGAAGCCCCCCTCCCCCATATACAGGTATGTTTTCAGTTTCTTTCATACCAGTGAAGAGATTATCAATAGTTTAATTATTAATTTAATGCATAATAAAAATAAATAATACATAAAAAAATAAATTTAATTAATAGTAATATTGCTAACTCTCAGAACCTGGTAGCCCATTTTTTGTGATGCTATTGTCCTCGGGGCTCGCTCTTTTTGGGGAGCAGCTCTGAATGACAATCTAACACAGAAGGATTACCACTCAGAAACTGTAAACTTTCCTACTCACACAAATATTACTCACACAAAATATTAGTACTCGGTTCTCTAAAACCTGATACCTACATTCGTTACCCAATTAGTTAAACCCATTAAGCAAGGAAGAGATTTGGGGATATAACTTTACTACATGAAACTGAAAAGCTTCTGCACAGACAAAAGGAATGCACACTTGGAGGATTTGTGAGAGCCTCCCTGAAGCAAAAAGAAGGGTGCAAGTTTGATTAAGGGATTTTATATTGTCTGGGGACATAGCAGGAAATGAATAGTTCTCCTTTAATATATAAATATAATATATGCACTGTCAAGCTCCTAATCAGATGTTAGGGCCCTGTGATATTTCTTACAAGGCAGTAAACCTTAGCAATCCATTTATGTTTGAGAGCACACACTTCCTCCCATTCTCCCACCCATCCCATCTACCCTACCATGTTGAGGTTAAACTCTGCCCTTTATTCTAGTTTAGTCAAGGTGTTACTTCAGCAAACACCTATTGAAAACATACATGTGCCAGGCACCCCGGTAGATACTTGGTTATACAAAGACAAAAATGAAACCACTTCCTTTTTGTCAAGAACTTTTTCTGTTTCCTTGAGGCTTGGCTGGCTGCAATATTCTATAGTCTGTATTATAAGTGCTATAAATGGGGGGGGGGGGCTGCACTTTTCAAGAAACGACTCAGATTAAAATCATGGAGGTATACAGTTAGTTGTAAAAAAAAAAAAAAGTTAATTGGGACCAGAGTACAGCATTATGCTTCTCATTACAAACAACAAAGGTGTCACTCGATAATTAGGACACTCCCAAAGATGGCCAAACTGACCAGCTGCTAACACTGAAGACTTGTAAGGCACCAATTATAGTCTAAGTGGACCACAGGAATTTAGTATTCAGTTTAGATTCCCAGATTGTCTTATTTAATGGATATCATTATTTTTATATTTTTAAAGTGACCTGCTGAAAAATAAAAAACAAAACAAAAAATATTCCCACCTCCCCTACACTCTCAGTGATGCAACCTGACAGCAGCATTTACAAC